>VZRX01021033.1:0-15421 GCA_013398075.1 Notiomystis cincta | reverse complement strand
TGGGAGCCGGGAAACGAGGAGGCAAGAACAAAATAAAAAACTGATAGTAAAAAAGTGATTTCAGGCTAAATAAGTAGAAAGGAGTTTTGGTAAGTTACAGTGCCTGAATGTGCCCTAGGGCTGAAGGGAGGATTTCTCTCATGCTACTGGCCAGCAATAGCTAATGTTAAAGAAATGAAAATTGGTATAAAACCCATCTGTGTCGGGAAAATAAGTAACAAAATAATTTTGAAAAGCTCTTTTTCTTAAAGGGGAAAGAACTCTTTGTATAACTTGTTTAAAATGCTTGTGTAAAGTGTCCATTCAAGTACAGTTTAAACGAGCCCATTTGCCTTTTCCCATTCCCACAGCCAGCAGAGCACATTCCCGTACCCAGTTTGGCAAACCCAGCTCGGCCCAAAACCCAGTTGAGAAACAAACCCAAACTTTCCTGTTATAAACAATTTCGGGGGTTTATTGAAACAGGTTACTAAAGCATCATTGTATTGTTAATGAGTTTAAGTGTTGGAATTCTCAGATTGTCGTGCTTGTTCACTATGTTATGTTGCATGTTCAGTAGTGTCCTGTTAATTAGTTTGAGTAATTAATGTCGTTTAACGTTAAGCACATTGAAGTTATTGAGAGCCCGGCTGGAAGAGCCCGGGAAGGGGGGAGAAGCTTCTGGAACATTCCAGGAGGAGATTGTGACGTCATCAGGGATGCGGATTGGACCAGAGAGGAACCAATCAGGAGGGGCCCTCGGAGATTGGCCAAGAACGCCCGAGATGAACGAGCCAATCACGGACGGAAAAGTGAGCCAATCGCAGGAGGGCTCCCAGACGGACCAATGAGGATGCAGGACAGGTGTATAAAGGTGGGGCGGGGCCGTGTCCTGCTCCAGTGCCTGGAGCGCGCCCGGGGCTGTGGGAGCTGCGAGAATTGTGGGAGTTGCTCTGCTCTGCTCTGCTCTGCTCTGCTCTGCTCTGCTTTGCTGTGCTTTGCTGTACCGGGGGTGGGCTCGGCCCTCGCCCCTCTCTGCCCGCCCTCAATAAACCTGTTAAGTTGTAGCGGTGTGAGACCCTCATTTCTCACCTCTCCCTGTGAGATTTGTAGGCAGCACCGTCATTCAGAGCAGCAAGTAGATCTCTCTGGAGTTTCTGTTGCTGCATCCTCGCTCCTCAGCCAAACAGAAATTGTTCTGTGCTAAGATGTTAATGTTTTCCCTTTGTTTACTTCCAAAGTATCTTTTCTGTGTTTATCTTTTCGCTTTTGTATAAATGATAGGCTGTGTCCTGACATAAAAGTTGTTGAGACACAATCACACTGCACAGCACTCTCTACTGAAGGAGCACAGTAGCTGTGAATTGCAGTGCTGTGTTTCAGACTTTCATCAACACCACCTGAATTTTATGTTTATGAATAGGTGTAAACAGCAGTTCTGGTCCTCTGTCTACCTCCTTTTCTGTCCCAGTCCTCCCTTTCTCACACAGGATGGTATTTGGAGTGTCTGCTGTGGTTTTCCTGCTGTATTTCCCTGCACATTGAGTGAGCTCTACAGCAGCTCATGGATCTCACAATGAAGCTAACACAAGTCTGGCTTAAATGTCGGATTGTAAAGTAAAACACTGGTAATTAATAGAGCTGAGGCCTCCAAAAAGGGGGATTTGTAGCATCCAAAGGGAATTAATTTATCAGATATGTCTAACCTTGCATTTCTGAGAATGTCATCTGAGAATAATGCTCATCTAAACTAGAATTTGAAGAAAGTTAACAATCAATCGAATTAAGTGGCACAGGTTCAAAGAGAAGATCTTATCCCTTGCAACAGATATGACAGCATTGCCCTTGTCTCTGAAAAGCTTTCAGCATTCACAATGGTAAGGACTTGTTAGGAACTCAGAATCTAGAGCTCTGAACTCCTGCATTGGCTCCTGTCACTAAAATATTTAGATTTAAAGTACCAAAAGAAGACTTGAGAACAGTTTTGGATTTGCCATCTGTGTGGCTTAAGCCTGTGTGTACTGAAAGCTGACATAGAGACAGCAGTCTTGGAGGAAAACAGGGATCTTTGAGATCTTTCAGAAGCAGCAGTATGGTTAAATATAGAAGCAAGTCCTGGCACTACAGATGTTCGTTGCCCTTGTTTAATGCTTGCAGATTTAGAGCTAAAGAATTACTTTATTTGTGTCTTTTCTAGAGTTAATGCTTTTGATGAAATGCTATTATCAACCTGTTCAGCGTGGTGTGTTGGCTTTTTTTTATCAAAAAAGGTTCTTCATATTAATTTTGATTATGGCTTTTCATACAGCTATGAAGTGTAATATTTACAAGGAATGCTTTTTCCTACACAGGACAGCAAATGTCAGATTGAATAGTTCTTTACTAAATTTCCTTTGGGCTTTTCTTTAAGTGAGATAGATGTGAGTTGTTTTAAACGGTATTAGATCGTCATAAATCATATTCCACCTCTTTTCCTTGTCAAAAGCAATGTCTCCCACTTGTCAACAGGAAATTCCCACTTTGGAGGCAGACTTTACCCTTGGGAGAGAGAAGATGCACTTTTAGCAGAAAGAAATGCAAGTAGAGCTGCAATATGCAGTGCAGGCATGAACATTGGGAAGATCTAGAGTTGACTTGGCTTTTTGTGCAAGTTATATGGCCAATATTTTCATCTTTATAAATCATCACCACAAGAGCATTTGCTAATTCATTTGCCATAGAATTCCCCCAAGAATTTTTTCTGGTTAGCTTTGAATGTATGTTGGCCATAGAGAGTTGCTGATTTGAAAACCAAATTATCATTTTATTCAGTCTCGAAATCTTTCTGAATTTTAGGAAAGTGTGTAGCTGATTTCACTGTGCAGAAACATGTGATGTGGCACGTGGCTTTCCAGGTGGGTGAATGCATTCACTGCAAAGAGCAAGGACTGGTCAGCAGTGATGCTGTGTTGTGTATTGGAAGCTGCAGGATGAGACAGCAGCAGGACCTTCCTGCTTTTGATGCCAAGGTTACAGAAGATGCTGTATTCCTAACTCGAAGGGTTGATTTCAAAGGATCATTTCACATTCCTTGTTGTAGGAGTGGATGGAACATAATTTCAGTTTGTGAAAAGAAGAGGATGCTTGAGAGACTCTCAGTTGCTATGGGAGAGCTGAAAATTTGGAGAAAATCCTGGCCATGGTAATTCTCTGGTCACAAAATGCATTAAACACGTGTGAAAATCTTAGGTGGATTTCAGACACCAGAACTGTCAGAGGAGAAATTGCTTTTTATTTTTTCAGTGTGGCCATGATTTCCCTCACACTTTGTTAAAAAGAAAATTGCTTCATAAGAAGCATACAGAATATGATGAGAGCTAAGATACTATATCTTTACACAAAATAATCCTCTACTTTCAGAATGAGAAGGATGGGCCTTTGCATCAAATATTGATTTGCAGGTGCCTCATCTGTAGCCTGATCACCCCAGTAAATTTTGCAGGAAAATTGATAGAAATGCATAGATCAGTTTTTTAGAAATAAGAAGCATAGAACTTCATTCATTAAAATGTGAATCCTCTTGAGTTTATCCAAAATGTTTATCCTCTTGAGGCTGCAAAGAATAGAAGTGGATTTGGTCAAGATTGGGTTTGGTTTATTATTCCTGGAAAACTCTTTAGCAGTTATTAACTGGCAAAATAAGGGTGTCATTAGTGTCCAAGTATCTGAGCTAAATGATGTTATGGAAAGTGGAAAGTTCATGTAGGAACTGGATTCCAGTCCTGCAGCATTACAATAAATAACTTGTAATGTTTTTAATGAGTAAGATGTTTAAGTATGGCTTTTTGAAGTTTATGGGCATGCAGTTTTACCTATGGGCCCACAGTTTTAATGAACACATCAATTAACTCTGGATATCTATGATGAATTATTTTTTTAGAACATGTCCAAATGGTCAATAAATGAAATAACCAATTTCATAAATTGAAATGAAGATGCTCTGTAGCCTTTCCAGCACTCATTACATTTAGGATAATTCCTCTGTAGTCTTCAGAGAGTGTTCAAGATGATCACTGTTTCTCAAATGACCATTTTGATTAACAAAGAAATAAAATAAGGTTCAGTGTTTTGACAGTTATTGCAAAGGGATTTCAGTTATTGTCTGTGGATGGGCAGGTTAATGAAAGGGGGTTTTAAAAAGATTTTTCAGTGTTTTTTCTCACCCAGTTGATATCCTTAGGGCTAGATATAAAACAGGTTTTATGTGAAAACTCTAGACCACAATTATAAACCTTAACAGCACCACTTAATTGCTACTCAACATGTTACCTATCCTGTTTGCTTAAAATCTCCCCATGGAGAGTTATTGCTGGGTGAATGGTCTAATGATATCAAACATATGAATACTGATACCTGTCTGTTCTTAATGGGAATAATAATCTTTTACAACAAAAGTGCTGGCCTTTGCAGCCCTTCAGAAGAGACAGTGTGGATACCACTTTCCAAGTGTTGCAGCCACCACCAAGCAGCCAAAAGTGTCCTCAATCAAATTTAATGTTTATTCCTGTCTTCAGTAAAGTGACCTCTGGTAAGAGGAAGGTCTTGCCTGGATCTTTATCTGCATTTTGGAGGGTCTGTGCTCTCTTGTGTGCTGTACAGAATGCCTGGACACCTGACAGAGATATGGTTCATCCTAAAGGACAGGAAATCTGAAGCTTTGGTGCTAAAACACTTCTCTTAGATCTGTGGTTCATCCTAAAGGACAGGAAGTCTGAAGCTCTGGTGCTAAAACACTTCTGTTAGATCTGGCTTGATAAGCCAACCATACATCATTAAGTGTATTAAGCTTGGTGAGCATTTTAAACAAGGATGTATGGCTACTTCTGTTTAGCTTTAATCAAATGACCTCTTAGGTTTTACAATGAAGAGTCTGAAAAGCTGGGTTTGCTTTGCAATGTATTATTCCAATTTTGCTTGTTAGCAGAGATATCTTTATTTGACTTTTCTCATTGACTGGTCACATTTGCCATGAAAAATCAGGATCATTATGTAGCAGGCCAGGCCCAAAGCCAAATAAATGGCCTGGTTCAATGTGAGTGTGGCTTGTAGCTGCATCCACTTAGAACTGAATTTACTTGAACACAAAAGTCCTGTCTGAAAAGCAGCACAGTTCTGTGCATTTGTTTAGAAACCAAAGTGAACACAGAAAAGGTAATAGCTGGTCACCTAATGGTTTTCTCAGCTCTGCTGGAGAAAAAGGGCTATGATTATATCCCCACTTACTGTAAATTGTAGTAATAAATCCTGCTTGGTCATTGTGCCCCCATGGCTAATAGTGAGCTGGTTTTGTGTGACCATCACAACAAATGTGTTTCCTCCAGTTAGTTATAAAATAAAACAGTACAGGTCAGTTCAGAAGGAACTGATGTGTATGGAATGGTCACAGGCCTGCTTATGTGAATAATAAAAAAAGGTTTTCAAAACTGAAATAATTCACAATGAGAAGGTGATAGAGTGTTTGTTTGGTTTTTTTTTTTTTTTTAAATTAGTAGTTCTAAACTAAATAGCAACAATATGTAATTTTGTTTATTTGAGTTGCCTGTGGTTTATTTCTTTCCTGTGCCCACACCTTTCACTTGAATACTGTGTATCATTTTTTTTTGTTATCTCCCTGATGTTGCCATCAGGTGCAAAATCCCTCAGAATATTTAATGGAAAGACTTTAATAGTTTTGAAACCAATTGGAAATTTGTTCTTGAGGTGTTAGTGATATATTCAGTGGAGCAGAGCAGTAAGACATTCCAGTTTGACTGCAACTCTTGCCTGGCACTGCCAACTTGACTAGACTTCATTTTCAGACAAAAACATAAAAACATGCTTTTCTGTTGAAACAATAATAGCATCTTTTAAAATATTTTTGGGTTTATATTGAGTTGGCTCCAATTTACTTGATTAACAGATCAACTTATGATTCATAGAATCCTAGAATCCTAGAATAGTTTGGGTTGGAGGGGACCTTTTAAGGTCCCTTTTGAAGATTGTCTCATCCTGCAATGAGCAGGGACAGCTTCAGCTACATGAGATTGCTCAGAGCCACCTCCAACCTGGCCTGGAATGTTCCAGGGAAGGGGCATCCACCACCTCTCTGGGCAGCCTGTTTCAATATTTCACCATCCTTTCTTCCTCATGCCTAGTCTAAATCTACCCTCTTTTAATTTAAAGCCATTTTTCCTTGTCCTATTGCAAAGAGTCCTGCTAAAAGGCATCCCCATCTTTCTTATAAACCTCCTCAGGACAAGGTAAAAATCAGTTTGCCAAAATAAACAGTTCCTACAAAGCACACTTTGTGCTCTTCCTTTCCTTGAGTCTCGTGACTGATGTGTGATTTCCTTGAGTCTTTCAGTACTGCTGCATAAATATATAAACTGTGATAAAGATGTGGTTTCTGCTCATGTGTCAGAGCCCTGACAGGAGTCCTCTGCTGAATCTTGCTGGGGTGACTGCCCCAGCTGGCCTGGCATCTTATTAGCTCTTGGTACCCGTCACTTCTGGGGGTAAATCCCTCCCTAATAAAGACTGCAAAACAAATGGGATGCCTCACATGTCACTCATAGGCCTGATATTCTTGTGCAGAATCACCTGTGTCAGCGCTCCAAACTGGGAATTGCCCTGACCCAGTTATGTTTGAAAAATGTAATATGCAAACTAAGAACACGCAATAAAATTGATCTGTTTTATATCCTACATAGAATTAAAAATGAAAATTTTAGTAGAAGTGATATCAGGTTGTCAGAAAGGATGTGATTTTTTGGTACTTTTAGTGTGCCAAGTTTCAGAAGGGGTCTTTGGATTCATCAGATAACTCCTTCCTCAAAGAGATTTTAGAAGAGTAAAGCTGCTGCCCCTCAGATCTTTTTACAGAGTGGCTCCCTATTCTTTCTGTCTTCCTAACAAATTTTAATCTCGTTCAACATATTCATCTCATTTGGTCTCCCTTAGGATAAAGAAACATTCCATCTCAATTTGATGTGAGGAAGCACCTAAATCACTGGTATTGCAAGTTTGCCAAGTCTAATTAAATTTTTGTTCTGTTTAATTTATTAATTCCCAAGATGAAACCCATAATACAAAGAACCAGGCAGGACTGCCATTAAGTAATAAAGAACTAAAACTGAAAGAAAAACATTATGAGCCATTCTTTTATTGTGAGGAGACAAATAATTTAATCTATTTTCTGACATAAAAGGCAAGAAAGGAAATGGAGAGTCTAACAAATAACACAGACAGGAGAAAGAGCAGAATGGAGTGAAAATTTCCCAAATGTCAGAGGAAATTAAATAATGAACTCTAAAGGAAGCAGCACCCATTTTGCTCAGTAGAGTCTTTTCTCTCAAAGCTGTCATGTTGGGAAAAATGGAAAAGCTCTGAAATGAATTTTAAACCTGTTTGTGTTTCAGTTTGGATTTCTTAGACCTGTTGGCAGCAGGTGTCTTAATATTCATTATTCATGTAACCTCACAATGCATTTCAATTTATAAATGAAGAGGTATACAGGCCTGTCTCCACTGTATTAAATAGATGAAATATATTACTGCCTTTGAGATCATAATGCCATAGCTGGAGCTTGAAAGTAATTTGCCTGCTGCAGCTGATAGATGTACAAGTTGCAAATAAGTTTTATTTTGATGAATATGTGGATGAACAGAGTTCTTCCATATGTCTTTATGTTTTACTGGATTATAATGTACTTTCTAATACTATTCTGAAATAGTCTCTTCCTCATATCTCAGAAAAATGAGTCAAAACAGAAATAGGTTTCATTTTCTGTCATAATTTGCCACTTAAAGTAATGTATATGTGCCTGATCCTGTTAGGTGCTGAGGGATTCAGCTCATGCTAGGCTGGATCTTGAGGTCCTTAATCTTTGTTCAAGCCACGTCCCACTGACTTCAGTGTAAAACCTGCATGAGCCAGGCCTGAGGTAAAACTGAACTCCCAATCCTGTTTGACTGAAAGCACTACAAAGTTTTTGTCTATTCATCTCAGCATGAGCTGAAGCACTACTAAATCATAACCTTAGAATTTTACCCATTAACACCAATGGGATTGGAAGGTACAGCAGCCTGCAATGTCTCTTATTTAAAAATAGAGCCCAAACCAGTAAGTCATTTCTCAGTGTGAAGTGTTGCATTTTAAAGGAGAAAACCTCCTCCTGGACCTGAGCTGCTGTAACTCCCATGCTGAGAGATCCCTACGTGAAGGGGGATAACTCTAAAGATGAAAGGTTGAAGGATTAAATTCCTAAACCGTTACCAGAGTTTTATTTATGTACTTAGGTCCCATTTTGTAACAGTTTGATAATGAATACTAATAGGGGAAAAACGTGGATGCAGACTTTAGAATATGTTCAGTTCCTGGCAATTCCTGTTGCTGTTGAGCAAGGAGACACAGAGCATCTTCCAGACCCCTGAGTTTTGCATGGTTAGGTTCACATCACCTGCATGAGGCATATTCTGAAAGCTGCTGCAGTCACTTTGAGTACTGGGCTGTCATATTCAGCTTTTTCCCCTACTAACTTGCATGAGAGTTTGGTAACTTAAGGAATGGAATTCTTGTATTAACCCAAAGACTTTAGTGAAAATAACAGATGAAAAGAGAGCTGAACCAAATTATCAGAATAGATGTGAGATCTTGTGCTGTTTCATAATGAGTTCATGCCAATCCAAAGTTGTGCTGGGTGTTTTTTCTAGCTGTGTGTTCTTGTTGTCTGCACGAACAATTGTAAGATTAGATGTTGGGACAGGTCAGCTCAGGAGCCCTATGGACCATGACCCTACCAAAAATGTGATTAATTCACAGGTTTTTTCCTCTTATTGAGAAAATACATTGATAAGAGAAAGGCATCAGAGACATGGTACATTGTCCACTCTTTTTCTGCTGCTTGGAAATGAACAAACATAAACAAGATTTTCTAATCCACCAGTTGAATTTTCACTGTTTGTTCCTTCCCTTCAAGAAACTCAGCAGAACATAAAAGGATCATTAACTCTCCCCAAACACAACTTCAAATACACAGCTAATTTCCTGCTATCTTTCCATGGCTGAATTTGTACAACACATGCATATCCCTGGAAACACTGCAGGGAAGTTCAGAACTACTGCACTCACAATCCCTCTGGATCCAGTGAGAGATGCTCTACACACGTTTGACATGTTTATAGAGAGGAACTCAAATAGCTTGATTTATTCCAGAATGGAAGCCTTCAGATCTGCTGAGTGTCCATGAAAAGACCCAGTAGGTACAGTCTGAGGGCAGCTTAGTTTCAAACTGGGAAGCCAGGGCACAATCAGAGACACTCAAGTACTGAAAAGGTGAAGATTCAGCCAACCCTTGGACACACAATAACATTGTGTTCATGTGTACTACTCCTCATGCTGTGGGTTTATTCCCATGAGCAAAACTGCCTCTATTCAAGTGGTTGCAAGATGTGAGTCTTTAAAAAAGGTTTATTTTCTAGGAGAGTATGCAGATGTGATTAAGGACTACATAGAGGTCTTTTATGGTTCTTCTAAAGACAGAGTTTAGACTCTTTGGCAGAGTTAGACTTGCCTTTCATTTCAGTGCAGTGATTGAATTCTCAGTGCTGAAAGGCTCCTGGAGGTGGCTGGAACAAAACCATACATCTTTTGCAAGAAGTAATGAAATAATTTCTCTAACGAAACAAATTTTTATTTTTGGCCCAGCAAATAAGGGATTTTGAGATTTCTTTCTGAGAAAATGGAAAAATGTTAATCTAGTGTAAATAGCCCTAAATCTCTCTGAGCTTGGTAGGCCATGCTGCTTTTGTAGCCTGAGACTGTTAAGCCTTGTTGCTGGTAGATTGGATATATCTCTGTGCTTGGACTAAGTGTGTGTTCCAGACAGGAGCAAGATTCTGCTGGAGTTAATGAAAATCATTACATTCCTTTAGAAATGTTCATTGCCTTAAAACAATGCTGATTTTCAGTGCTGATTTTGCTGAGATGACACCACTGCTAGCTGCTGTCACTGTGGTATACACAAGCCTTGCTCCTGAGCCAGTCAGAGTCTGGTTTTAACACATTTTCTTTACATGGTGTGATTGCACCGTTTCAACCAGAGTAATCCTTTTTTTCCTCACTCAGAACAAGTTATGTGGTTTTCCCAAATTAGAACTGGAAGTGATACTTGCATCTCACAAGTTCATTTTGTTCAGTTATAATTAGGGGATTGAGAAGTAGGTGGTGGTATTCTGTGTGCAAGATTTAGAATTCAGTGGAAAGACTTTCAAGGCTGTTCAGTAATGTGCAATAGAGAGTGCATTTTATAATAAATTTCTGCTTATATTAGCTTTCATGAATATATTTTGCAAATGTTAATGATTTTTTAATGTATCTTCCAAACAGTTTTACAAAAATATTATAAATATTTTAGTCTGTTTTTTTATTGCCAAAACTACAGTTATAATTGCCTATCAAATGACAGCTTCTCTACCTTGTTGTGAAATACAGAAGCAATTGTTATCACATCACATGATTCAGTTAGCAGTGGTTACAGTCAGAGGTGTTACATTCCCTGCTTGTGTATGATATTCAGCCTCAAGGCAAATATTGAACAGAAATATGTTGGTTCTGATGTTGAATTTTTATGATTCAGAAAACAGTGTCAGAGTTGAGTATTAGGATGTGGCAGTGCAGCAAGAGTGAAATCTGTTGAGCTGGAGTACAGGTGACGTCTTTGCTTCTGTAAATCTTTTGCCTCTCAAAAATAAGAGGCCAAGGGTAAAAGCAGTAAGAGTGCTAATTTATTCATGGTGATGAAGGGGAAGTTAAAGCATAAATAGATACAAATGTGACGTTCCTTTGCAGTGCCATTTTGGATTGATGAGAAGAATTTAAAGATCTCAGTGTATTTTCTGTTTAGAGTTTTTTAAAATTAATCTTTTATCCCAAAACTTTTGTGTTATGTTGGTATATAACCTTTCTAGAAGCCTTTGACAATGAGGGGTTTATTATTTACAGACAATTTCTATAAATGAAAGAGTTGGAGCAACAATGTAAACTGCTAAACCTTGTTCATAACACTGTGAAGACAACATAATTAGCTGTTGATTCGAAAGCAGAGGAAGATTAATCAGTTAGTGAAGTCATGATTTTGGAGAGCAAATTACTATGGGGAGTGAGTTTGAAACCATTCAGTTCAGGAACACAGCTTCTATACTGGTCTGTGAAAACTCCTAACTGGGTCAGTTTAGGTGTCTGAGAACAGCAGAGACCTCCAAGAGCCATAGTCAGCACTGAAATAATCTGTGTGCTCTGAGATGATTCTGCCTTTAAAGGCACAAACCCTGGGTAAGGGCTTGTGTTTACATCAGAATTGTGCAGGTGCCCCTGCAGAGGGTGGGGGTCCTTGTCAGGGCTCATGGCTGCTATAGCACAGGCATTTGCAGTGAATCAAGGCTGGGAATTTCTACTGCTATATCAAAGCAAACATAAGTAGTACTTGTCCTTGACAAGAAGAATTAAAAATTGTCCAATGTAACTTATTTCAGACTGAATGAATAGTAAAAATGAAGTTAGAGTTTTATGGACCTTTTATGAAATACTGTTTATCAGAAATAAAATAAACATGAACTAAGGTACACCAACAGAAAAGAGAATTTAAGATGTAGAGTTTTAGCTAGGCCATGTGCTATTAGTATTGTTATTGTTACTAATATTTTTCTTATCTGATTGCCGTTTCCAGTAAATTTTTCTTATTCCCAGCCTGAGATCATTTTCAAAAAACAAATTGAGAGGTAGCCATCAAAGGAGTCTGTGTTTGGAAACCTTTTTTTATTATTCTCAAAGAGATGAATAAACCCAAAGAGAAGACCAAAAAAAGTAGTAGGGGTTAATTTCGTGTACTGTAGGCAGATCAGTCTTTTGAAATCTTTTGAAAACATCACGTGGGACAAATGTGTGATGGAGCCTGATATTCCAGTTCCTTTTCCCAGGATATAGTTAATGAGTTGCACATCCATGAAGTAGAAGAGGAGGGACCATAAAATGTTCTCTTCCTACATATTGTTGCCTTTTGGCAATGTGAGGCTGGTATTCCTTTGGATTCAGTGTTACAGCCTCAATGGAAGTGCAAGCAAACAGGGTGTGATTTCCTGCAGTCCCAGAAAATCTCACAAGTCTAATCTTTAGGATACTCATGGGAAAGTAAGAGATAAGGATTTCAGTCCCCTTGGGCTATGAGGAAGGATTTGGATGAAAGTCTCCAACTTCTGTGAGTGTCTCAGTTATGAGGCTGTGATGGGAAAAGCACTGTCACTCTGCTTTCTTGCAGGAGCCTGTTCTGGAGAAGGGTGAACATGTGTCCCTTGGTGTGGCTCAAGGATACTCTTCTCAACATACAGGGGTTCCATGTCTTGTCTCAGGGATATAGCCCAGGAGAATATAGTTTTGGTTTCTGGATTCTAAACCTGGGCTCAATAAACAAACACCCAAAGATTACAACATCCATTGTACTGGAGACTTGAGTTTTTTCTTATTTCTTATTTTTATTGTTGCTAACCTGTTTCAATAGTTAGTAAAAGTGCCTTGTAAGAGAGAAGTGTGGATCAAAGACATTGATCTTTTCAAAAGAAATGTTGATTATTTTGCTTATAAACTTGTTAGAGGAACGAAATTTGAAATCAGAGGAATATGCCTGACAGAGGGGCTCTGTTGTAAGAAAGGGTTTGATTTTTGTGAGGCAAAGAAAAAGTTTTAAGTAAGGGAAGATTCTTAGAATAAACTGGAAGCTGTGGGGATGATTATATCTCACAGGGGCTTTATGAAGATGCAGTCACAGGAAGACATCTGTTAGAAACATGCACCAGAGACCCTTGTGAGCAAGGAACAGGAGTTTCTGTGCTAGGAAGGTGAGGAGCCACACTGACAAAAATAAGTACCAGGACAGATGTGCCTGAGAGAACCTGTGATAAATTATATTTTCATATGACAATTGTTATTTGATATGTTCTAGAAATTCTGGTAAAAGTTAACTAAAAGTTAACTAAAACAGGCAGGTAAAGCCTCTCCTTGAGTTTAACTCTGATTCCTTCAGAAAGAAATAATTGACATGCAGACTAAGAAAGCTGTCTAAGGTGCAGGTCAGATCCAAGTGACTTGTAGAAATGTGGGTGTGCAAGGAGGATCATTTCTGGTCCCTGAAGTGAAGGATGCAAGTCACTGGACAAAGAAAACTGGGATCCTATTCCTAACTCTGTGTAGGTCCAGCTCCTTCTCCCCAAAGGACACAGATCACTAACCTGCTTTGGGCTTTCTTTGGTGTAGTCAGTTGGGAACTTTGCATCTGATTCCCCTTACCTTGCTGTGTGGCCAAGCAGCAGCTGCAACTCACCCCATGTTGTTGGCAGTGCTCATCCACAGGTAGAATCTGAATCCTTTTCCTTGTGCCCATCAGTGTCTGCAGCAAACAGAGTGTGGCATCAAGTTCCTGCTCTCTCCCATCTTAAGGTGGTGTCCATAATCCGGTGTTTATGTTTCAGTTTTGGGAATTTTATGTAAGGAATCCTTTTACTGAGCTGTATTTACCTCTTTTAGAAACTGTACTTGATCTGTAAGATAAAATATTAAACAATTATCCTCAAAGGAAGAAAGAAAATTGGCAGAGAAGCTCCAGAGGATAGACTAAAATAAATCACATTTTTGTCATTTGCACTGTCTTCATCCAATTGTCTTCTTAGTATTTTATATCTTGTCTTTAGTTTCATTATTTTTGTTTTGTTTTTATTTTTAATACAAAGCCAGAATGGAGAAGGTAGCTATGCTTGTTTATTTGTTTGGCCTCCAAAGATGTTTAATTTGTTTTATGATAAATATATGACAAGTAAGAACTGCAATTGTATTGTATTATTTTTCCTGATCTTTTTGCAGATACCAATTGTACAATATATCAGTGAAATTTTCAGATCTTCTTTCAGAAATCTAAAATTAAGTTATAAAATTGCTCTTGCTCCTCCTTTTCCCTTTAGAAGTATGTGAAGAAAGTGCTCTTTTATGGACAAATTTCTCAGATGAGCTCAGGGGCCTACCCATCTCTTGCCATGGTGTGTAAATCTTTAAAGCTGATTGTACCTACAGTGCTTTGCCCTACCACTGAGTCAGTTGTTGCAGCACTCACAGTGTCCCATCTGCTGAGTTTGCCTTCTGAGTCCTCTGGTTTTGCCTTTACATGGCAGAGCACGTAGATCCTTCAGAGGGAATTTTTAAAACCCAGGAGGCTGAAAACATTTTCTTTGGTTGTCATTCCTGTCTAACTGCTGTAGGGAATATACACTGACCATGCAGACCTTCTATCTCTAACAGTGTGCCAGTCCACTCAATGTTTACTCTCCCTCTGTCTCTTCCAAAATTACTCTTTTATGTCCTATTCCACTTTGCTAACAACATACTATTTTTTAATAATTCCATTTTGATTTGACTCCTTTCACTGGTGTCAATGCTTCTGTCTCATCTTTTCCTTTGTGACACCTGCATACCAGAGAAACTCAATATTTTTAACCACAGTTTTGTTGTTCAGCAACAACAAAAGACAGGTGTTCTCTTAGACCTCAACAAGCACACTCCAGTCTTGGAGGGCAACATTTTACAGTAATGGTCTTGTTAGAGAGGAAAAGGTGTTTCTGTTTTTTCTTAGTGAGGAAATAACATTTGAGTATGCTTAGTTTAATTCCCTATTGGTTTGATATCAGTGGAGTGATCCACTCTTGCACTTGCCATCAGCAAATCCATGAAGTTGCTAATTAGGAGCAGATTTACAGGTAGGGGTAACATCTTTAATTAGACTAAGTATAGTTGGGAAATAAGAACCAGATAAGCTCTCAGGCACATAAGTAGTTCTTGAGGTCTGAAACAGAAGCAGGAAACTTCAAAGTAAAATTCAAGTTGGAAGCAACTGCTCTGACTTAATTAAAGAATGACCTTTTGAAAGATAAGCCTGGAAACTCAGATTCATAACTTAGTAAATACCAAAGCTGTGGACTCACTGCAGATACTGTTTTTCTTGTCCTTTGCAGCCTTGTCCAATCCTTGTCCACCCTCAGCCTCCCATTAATGTTACAGAGTTCCCCAGGTTACAGATTGCAGGTAGCCCTTGCCCCTGAGAGAGGGCAACTCCCTGTCACCCCACTCCTTACTGAGTCTTTCACTTCCCAAGTACCCTTTCCTCTTCTTCTGAGCACTGCAATTCATATCTCATTAAATCCTAAGCAATTGATCTTAATGTCTATTTACAGTTCTTTTTACAATTTTCTCCTTTTGTTTCAGATCTGAAAAAGGACTTGCCAAAACTTTATCTGCTTTTTCTGGATCTGCTGGTCTAACTAAAAAGTATCAGCTCATTCTAAAAATCTTGGTTTGACTGTATTTTTAAACCATATATATATGGTTT
>VZRX01021032.1:136844-180744 GCA_013398075.1 Notiomystis cincta | reverse complement strand
TCCATCCATCCATCCATCCAGTTGTCCAACTGCATGCTTCCCTTTACTAAGCTATATTGAGTATCTCATGATCTAGGAGTCCAAAAGTAAGCCCCATTTCAGACTTCACCAGAACATTTTACAGCCATTGATAAGACTGGCTGCTAATTTCTACTCTTTTGGAAATACTTTCAAATGTGCCTCCTTGGAATGCCTGGCCCTGATCACTTTTTGCTGTGCACCTAGCCCTTGTGTGTCTTTAATGTATCCTTTAGTTTTCACTCCTCCATATCTCCTTTCTGAAAGATCACTCAGATCTCACAGCTGTGCCGGAGGGCTCTGGCATGCACCAAAAAGATCACATCTGCACTGATTCACACAGAAATGGAGAAGACAGTATCAGATAGACAGTTAGATGAGGTCTAGCCCACTGGCCCACAGGCAGCTCATAGTGCTCCCAGGAGGACTTAGGCTGGGTTTCTCAGGCTCCAAGCTGATTAAAACAAGAGGTAATGCAAAGGCCATATCAAGTCTCGATTCTGGGGCTGGGGAAGAAGCTGACAGCTGTCTTGCAACTGGAGGTAAAAGGGGCACAGATAGCAGCCACAAGTATGGGAAAATCAACTGTAGGGACTGATAGTCAAGAGCAAATAAATTCTGGTATGCATGTGTTTTTCTTCAGAGTATATATATATTCACAAAATAATCATTACTTTTCTGTGTAGACTTTGAGGATCAAAATTATGCACCAAGTTCTGTGCTTACTGTCTCTTAAAGCAGAGCAGTTCTGGTTAACAAATTTTAAAATGTAAATATTGCTAATTTACTAAACACTATGAGTGTTTAATGTTGCAGAAAAAACATGGTGTAGACAGCCCCTATCCTAAAGACTCTGTAACATATGCTGTGTCTGACACAAAACCAGCAGAACTCACTGGGAATAATTAGCATACATTCTTAACATGTGGTGGAGTTTATGTATCTCATAGTTGTGATGACCAATGTCACAGGACATGCTCTTGAAAAAAGTAATCTGCATGGTTTGTCCTTGGGCATCATGTGAAAGTGTCACTTTTTCTGAGGCATAGGGGTAAAAAGAGGCAAAAAAAAGCAGGTACTGGTTTGGGGAACTACAGAGATGCTTGTAGGGAAAGCTGGATATCTGTGCTGTTGGCATATCATAAAACTAGAGATGATTATCACTGTAGAAACACAGGCGTATTTTTAAAATAAATATGTTTAGGTCTTTTTGCTTTATAAACATACAAGTTGTAGGAAACTCAAATCTGAAAATCTACTGAGTATGGCATGAAGGGTTTGTAACTGCATTTCTTCCCTACATCTTTTCTCCTAAAACATCATTGCTACATTGCAAAGTGTCTGAGAACAGTTACCAAAGCTCTGGTCAGATTTTTAAAGCAGGTACCAAGGCCTATTGAAAATGTATGAATGAGATTTTATGCTCAGTTTAGCTCATGTTACGTCCTGTAAGGTGAGAAACTTTTTGAGAATTTGTAATGCTGAATCTGAGAAATGTATGAAGTTCAGAGGACTTGCAGAAAGGATTTTGATTCTATAATGCCTGGGGTGTGAAGCTATCAAATCTTATTGTCAAACTTGTGATTCTGTCTAGGAGTCACATCAGTGACTTCAGTCAACAGCACTCACACAGAAAGGTAAGCATCTCTGAATTTGATCTCTTAGGATTTTTTTGTTTCTGAAAAAGCTGGTGCCTAGCTTACATTCTTATGACTCCTCCAAAAAAAGTACAATTAAGTGTAGTGATAAATAGTCAAAGGCTTACCTATTTTCTCAAAGTATTCTTTCCTAACTGATTTACCACTATCCTTTAAATTTTTTACTGTGAAGATTGTTTTTATAGGTAAATTCAAAGTGTGACTTCAGTGGGATTATTGTACAGTTTGCAGTTAAGGATGGGCTGAAGTCACTTTTGCTGTAGTCCTGGGTTTAACCTATCACCCTTATAGTCCAGACTTAACTGCCAGAATATTGAACAATGCACTGCATACCATGTCATCTCCTTATTTATTTCACCTGGTCTTTTAGCTGCCTAAGTAATGGAAAAAGGGAAGAATATTGACTGCCACCTTTTTCCGCTGACCTCTTACTCCTTGGCTACTTATTCTTTATAATATAAAGTGTCTCAAGCTTGTTGAAAATCACCACCACAGCCTCAATTTCTTTTGTAGCAGGCAGATAAGTAGCTGCTCTGACAGGTTGCAGGGACTTAGAAAGGTCTATAAAACACTTCTTTCTCCATTCTGCAGTTCACTAAAATCATAGTGAACTCTAGAATCATTCCACCAGTAATTAGGCAAGCTTTATGTCAGCCCTTTATAAAAATAAATGTACTTAAAAAAACCCTACCATAATCAAACCATTAGGTGTAAATATTATTTTCTAGCGTAATGGATTCCTGATATTAAAAGAAAAAAGTTATTTTGGCTGATTTGAGTGCACATTTCTACTCTACTTTCCATGTACTTGTATTATGTACTTCAAGTATCTAAATACTTTTCAAAATGCAGCTTAGCTTTGCATGGTTAATGTAAGATCACTTTGACATTGAAATATGAGCAATTTTTTGCTACAAGCCCTGTAAAAGTATCACTATTAGCATCACAAATGCTCCAAAGAAGCATACATGACAGGTAATCGTGTACTCAAGTAATAGCTAATAGAAATTTTAGGAGAACTTATTCCAGAGAGCGCAGTTTCCTGAGCTGGATCTGAGCTCTGGTATCAGCCAGGCTGTCTCAGGAGGGTGGTGTAACCATAGGGTTTGTTTCTAATAAAAAAATATATTTTGCTCAGGAATAAAATCAAGCCAACAATTTCAGTGGGGAGTATCTGACTTCTCATTCAACACCCAACAATTTTGCAGTGTCAATTTCCTGTTGGGCTGGGGAAATAAATCAGGATGTTCTTGCGGAAAGCAAACTTTTTATTTGAAAATAAGAAAGTAAAAAAGTTCTACTTTTTGAAAGGTTCTTTCCTCTCCTCAAATTTAGTACAATGTTTTTAACCATCCCTTACCCACACTGTTACAAATATTGGCATGGGTTCTTTAGAGATCAGAGACAGACTCCATAGTGTCTAGTGGACAGTGAGGATGAAATGCTTGTTTTTCTAGCTTAATATCTTTTTCTGATAACTGAGTATCTTTCCTGATACAATGCTCAGAAAGCACAACAAATGTTTTTGCCTAGTCTATGCATGTATGAGGCTGATTGATGTGGCTGGGATTTCTTTCAGAAGCAGATGTGAGGAATGGGAAACGCTGCTGATGAGAAATGTTGCCTGAAGGGATGGGATGTACATATTATAAGGATAAAGGAGTGGCTAAGCTGCTTCAGTAAAAGGGAAATTTACCCTAAAGTGATTTTTACAAGCTGTCATCCTGAAAGGAGTCATGCCTTATTTAGGAAACAGAACTTTGGGAGCAAGGAAAGTGTAAAGTATACACCTTGGACTTTACAGAGTATTAAAGAAGCTGAAACAGAGCAGAGAGACTGAATATTGCTTTGAAGAGCTTGGGAGTTGTTGTTGCTGGTGGAGCTTTGGTAGAGGCTGAAATAAATCTTTCTTCTGTGACAATGTGATGCTACAAATGTGTTACTACAAATGTGGTGTTACAAATGTTAGTTATTTAGTTAGCCAGACTTTGAGTATAAAGAAGACCTTTCTCTTTTCCAAGTTGCAATTGACATGGCGTAGTTTGGGAGTAAGTAATTGCAGCCACGTCATGCTCTGGGTGTAACTTCACTGCAGACTGCAGTGGGAAAGGGTGGTACCTATTTCTTGAAAAACCAGCAAGTACAAGAATATTGGAGTTGGAAAAAAAAAGAAGTGTTGGGTTTGGTTAGTTTTTTTTTTTGAGACATCATATATTGAAGTATGGAAATATAGTAATTAAGTATATGGTTGGTATTATACATCTGTCTTAGACATTTCATCCATGTGCAAGCAATTTAGGCATGTGGCCTGTTGGCATTTGGAGAAGGAGCAGAGAGTGTTGTTCCTATGTGTGGAGTCCATCAGTGCTTGCACAAGTGACTGCTCACACAACCCCAGCAGCAGCAGGGCTGTGCATGCCTGCCTGGCTGCTTCGGTGTCTTTAAAAATATGTCCACAGGACATTTAGTCTCACTTTCTACAAAGCAGTTCCCAAAGTGCATGTTCTGGTGGTCTTTCAGCTTATTTTGAGGATGTTTTTCCCCCATCACTAGAAGGGTAAAGATATTCTGCAAGTGAAATTGCATATGTGTTGGGAGAGAGGAAATTAGTTCAAGGGCACATAAACAACAGAATATTACTGAAGTGAATTTGGGTGTATAAAAATAGCAAGAATCTGCCTTGCACCCTTCTGACTACTTTGTTATATGAAAAACCAACTAATCTATTTATTTTTCTGGTCACAGAAAACTGACTGGACTTTATTCTTTTCTCTAGCATGGCAGCACAGGTCACGTATTTCCGTCCTTATTTTTGAATTGCTACCCATTTTACGTTATGAGCTTTCAAAAACGCATTGTAAGATAAGCCATTGATATTGAAACCACAGCAAGAATCCCACATGCCTATATGTGCATATAAAATACAGTGAAAAAAAAGGAAAGTTATGAGCAAATGATAGTTGTCCCTGAAACAACAGGCAAACCAGCCAGCTGTGAAGGAAACTAACATGATGTACTAAAGCAGAAACACAATATAATGGGGAAATGCGGTTCTTTGTTCAGATCCGTTTCCTATTAACACTTATAATGTTATGCTTGTGCATGCCATCCCCTGAGGACCACTTGGTCAGCCTTAAATGAATAACAGTGGAATATGTAAAAACTGCTAGATGCATAAAACTTCTGTGCACCTCTAGTCTGTTGTGTGTATGTGTTCCTTTTAAAGGAAATCTGAGCTATTTATTGCATGGAAGTTTGAGTTAAAATGCTGTTGTGTTGCCAGGGGCCAGCCACTAGCAGTAATTTTAAAGGGTGAGAGCAGAGGAGATTAGGGCAATTTGAGCATGATATTTAAGGTCTCTCTGGCTATTAATGAAGGAGAAAATGTTCTAGCATTGAAGGAGGGAAGTGGACTTTGTAATGCCACTTCGCTGGGCTGAGAGCACTGAGGGCTGTAAATTGGATGCCCTGTAGAAGTCATCTGTTTCTTTGCTCTGTAGGGTACTGAAGCAGATGCTAGTCAGGTGTGTGATGGAGGTTCATGGGGAAGGCTGCTGTGAAACACTCTTTCCTGCTGATTTGAAGCTCAGAAAATTTAAAATAACTGTCCATATGTCTGATCTTACATCCTCTGCCTAACTTGGGGATAGACGTTGAAGTGAAAGGAGTAAACATTTCTCATTTACAAAAATGCATTTGTCTGAGGGAGAGTGGGCATGCACACAAAAAGAAGATAATGAGGATAAATGTAGGAATACCTGCTTTATTGACTGCCTAAGTTGCAGAACTTCCCTCAGGTATAAAGAGCTCACCATTTCATGTATTTAAGCACCTAGCATCCATTAAAAGTTTAACACTCTATACAGTCTCACTGAAAATAATTCTGAAAGAAGCTGATATTTATATTCCAAAAAATTAGGTTTTTTTACTCATACATGGGTTGTCAACCTAAGAGGCTGTTCCCCTGAGTGTGGACTATGTCCTAAGGCTGCTTGGTGTTTTAAGGACTGTCTCACTCAGGGCTTCACCAATGCTGCTTGACCCAGAGCTGTGGTCTTCCCTGAAGGGCTCTCTGATCAGCACAAGGGGATATGATACTGATATGATACCCATGGTTTGAATGTAAACTGTTACTAAAAGGAGAGTATTTTTCTGTGTTAGCTGTCTGGTTTACTTAAAATAATAACTGATGGCCTTCCTTCTAGGGAAAAAGTGAATTTATAATACATTCAAATAATAAAATAACATTTTGCTGTTTAGTCCTATTCTAATGAGGAAAGAAATCTAGGTGTTAAAAATAAAATTAGTATAACAAAATTGGGATCTCAGAGTATACAAGGGCAAAAGAACTACATTTTTTGTCTCAGTTTGTTAACTACCTTATTTATATCACTCCCAAAAGCACAGCTTCAATATGTCTGTAATTAAGCAGAATTACTCCCCTAAAACTCTCTTACCACAAGACATTCTCTCAGTGTCTCCCTGTGCAATACTTCTGAACACTCATCATGTCCATTTCTCCACCCTGAGGTCTGACTAGTTGAGACTGATGAAGTCTGAACACAGACTTTGAGGGATTTCTAATGGCATAATCAGGAGGTGGCTGTTGAGCTTCAAAATATGTCATTTTCAGGCTCCAGTGTTTGTTTTAAATCCTAAAGGGCACCTTAGGATTCCTAAAAGATTAGTGAGCAGGGCCTCCCAAATCTGTGCCAGTGCTCTTCTTAGTTGTTTTTGTTGGCTTTTTATTTGTCAAAATTGACAGCATAGTGAAGAACCTTTAAGGTAAAGGAGATAAATATAATGGAAGAGCAAACAGTGGGAGAAGAGAGGAGTTGTGTGATAACATATTCTTCCTGGGTGTCGTAGACCATGTGCAAATAATGAGCACACTGAGGGAGAGGCAGAACCTGGTTAAGTACTGTGTCAGGAGAGCCTGTGATCTCAGGCTATTAAATACTGCAGCACTCCTTCAGAGCACCATAATTCAAAAGGAAGGTGACAGCGTGGTACCCGTGAGCTGCTGCCTGGCATCGGGCTGCAAGGGAGGGGGCAGCAAGATCAGAGCAGGCTTGGGGATGGATGAAAGGAGGTTATCTCATTTTCATAAGGAGGATTGCTCAAATACCTGCCTTGACCTCTTGTATCAGAGCATGAATTTCAATGAAGGGATAAATGGTGACATCTCACCCTTTTGCCAGTTTTTGAGAATTGAGCTGTGTTATATTAAATCGTGCTTGGAAATCTCTGGTTAATACATTTAGAGAAACAGCTCTCAGGAACATCTACCTACCTTCCTTCCTCCTTAAAACAGTAATGAATCCAAATTGCTAATAAAATATAAGAGCTCAAAGATGTTGTACACAGACCATGTTTCTGGGCTGAGTATTTTTTTAATGTCAGTTTTCCCACAGCTGTTAAAATGTTACGATCATTAAGGTATCAAAACTGTCTAGCCAAGAAGAGAGACTTTTCTTTCTTTATGCTCTTGAATTGTTTGAATATTTTGTTTAGAAGGGCTCCATTCTTTGTTTCATTCTGTGGAGAAAGTAAACTTGTAATCTGTCTGTACTGTAAATCTTAGTTAAGAGCCATTCATTGAAGAATAAACTATGCTTTCTCCTGTGAGGCTATTTTTCTGACAAATAAGATTACGTGCCTGCAAAGTAACTAAGGAGATTAGCAGATACATGTTGTCCTATATGCATTTTGAAACTATTTTCTTAAATCGTAGAAAATACTCATTCTAAGGTTATGTTTATAAAAAAAAAAAAATTACTGACATTCAGGATTTATTTCTGCTTTGCCATGGGTTGCCAAGCAAAACCAGGGAGGCTGTGCTGTAGTTCAGAATTAGAAAAGGACTTGTTGAAGGGATCAGGACTATTTTGAAGTGTGTGTATTTACTGCAGGAAATTAGGTTCTTTTCTCATGAGCATGGGGAGCAATCAAAGGACCAAGGATGTCTTCCCTGGTGCAGCCCCAGACCCCTGTACTCAGCATCCCGACCCAAGAGCATGTTTTTTCTCAGGGCCACATGCCAGCACTGCTCAGGCTGTGTTAAACCTTTCTTCTTATTACATTTACATGCTGCCTCTTCATTTCCCTCCAGTGTGACAGCAATCAACCCACACGGCTTTCCCTACAAAATAACTTGGCAAAATCTTTTTCCCCCCATCATCCTTATTACTGAGTAGCTTTATATGTCTTTTTGTCTTTGTTCAAAAGAGAACAAAAAAGCATCAACAGAGAAAGGAAGGACAGTTTCAAGGCAGTTTAACCTGGACTTTAGCAATGTATTTGCTGGGACTGTGTTCATCCTTAGGTTTTTTAATGCAGGGTGCGAGAGGCCCTGTCAGCTGGAAGGGTTATCAGCTAATACCAGCACAGGGGAGAGCTAAACAACTGATGAGAAAACCCCCAGGAAAAGTTAATGTGTTTCTTGAGGTCATACAGAAACATTGGGGAATGTCTTCCTTTTTCCCTTTACCCACACTTCCCCTTTTTCTTCTTTAAATAAAAAAGGATCTTGCATTTCCACAAGCATTAATACATTTTTCGTCGTTCACGGCATTGTTTATTGACTTAGATGTGAAACTCAGATCTTCTCTGTGACTTTTTGAGAAAGAATAGTGGAAAACTCTGGTTACATCTATGTAAAAAAAAGCCAAGTGAGCAAGACTGTGAAACTTAGAAATCTTAAGAATGGGTAATTTTTGCTGTCAGCCCCCTAAAACCATGGCACAGTTTTTAAAACCTATTTAATGTCATGTGTTTTAGGCTTTTTTGGTGGGGTGGAATTATTGTTTTAAAGTTAATATAAATAGGAAGAAATCTGTAATCCCAAAGCTATAAATCTTTTGCTTTCATAAAAATTATGGAATCATTGAGCTATATGGCTGGAGGGGACTTCAAGTGTTCACCCAGCACTCTGCCCAAAGTAGGATTAAGTAACATCTACATCATTTCTGACAGAAATATCTTTAATGTGTTTCTGACAACCTCCAGAAATGCAGAGCACACATCCTATTGCTGTGCTTAACTCCATTCACTTTGAGACAAGTTTTTCTTTCAGGCTAACACAAACCCTCCCTGATACAAAAGAAAAAGTTCCTTTTATTCTTGATTTTACTTAATGTAGAATTGAGAGAGACATTATTTCTTCCTTCTGTCTTCAGCAGCCTGTTGTATATTTTGAAATGCATTATGTCCACCCTCTGCCTTGTCTTCAATAGAACAGCAAGGTTGCTCAGTCCATCCTTAGTCATCTTCTAGACTTCAGAGTATTTCTCCAGCTGTCCAAAGGCTGCTCTTCTGCCTGACCCCTCCTTTAGCTAGGAACAATTCCTAAGAGTGGATGTGGTACTTCCAATGGGACATACGAGAGCAAAGGAAAGGATTCATACACATAGGTTTGAAAATCTGGGTAAGAAATAAAAAATTCACTTGCTGTTGGTGAAGACCAAGAAGTCCAGCAGCACTTACAGATGGTTCCCATTTGGAATGCAATGCTTGCCACTGGAAAAGCTAGAAATAAATTCTTTCAGCTTATCCAAACTGAGGGAACTCTGCAGAGAGGATTGCTCAGCAGCCACAGCTTCTTTGTTTTTAATTGCAGAATCCATAGCATCACTAATAAATCATGACAGTGTGACAAATGACTGGTCTCAGCTGAGGATCCTGCCTGAAATCCCATTTGGTGAATGGTGTTGCACCTACCAAGGGTTCCACGGGAGTGGCTGGTTCAGAGCTGACTCCAAGGGAAGTGTGCCACCTACTGAATCACCAGCCCTGCTTCCTGAAGCACCCTGGGATTTCCTTGGAGGGCTCCCAAATGCATTTGGCCAAGACCAACCCTGTTTAGCTTATGAGAGCAGACCAGATCACAGCCTGAGGCTGTTATGGCTGCTGGCCATATTACTCATTGGGGATGTTTAGTCATGTATCTCTATGAAGGGAGACCATATTGCATTAAATGTCTCAAGTTAGTTCTGCATATATTGTTTGTAAATTGCTTTGTGAGCCTTTCTGAGTGGAAAGAGCTGCATATGTATAAAATATTAAGACTTAATGGAGTGTATATAACATGTATGTATACTTTGAGGTAATTTTTATAATAACCATTCACGTATAGCTGTGTCATTGAAAATGTAATAAAACAGAGCAGGAAGGCAGCCTTTCTTAAGTTCTGCTGTTTCAGTTCTGAATTATTCTGATTTAACTGTTGAAAGTCTGGCTTTGATACTTACATATTGATAAATTTCAGCAACATGGTTGTTTAAATCTAATTGAAGTGAGTACTGGGATAAACATTATACAGCTAACATTATTTGGAATGCAATTCCACTTGATTGCAGTACGGTCTTACTGATATTTTATTATTAATAAATTCACAAATGGTAGATGTTTTTGAATTAACACACCTTATTTTCTCATTGTAGGCAGCATTCCCCCTCTCCAGTAGGTACCTTACAGCTGCACTGTACAAGTGTCACAGTATTAGGAAGAGTTATAATCTTAAGAGAGTGGATGCTGCTATATTGTATGAGGTATTTGCTCCCTCTCTCTAACTTTTGCAGGGGATAAGAGTTAGGCAAAATAGACACTGGTAGTTGAGTATCCTCACTATAGGGTGGACTATTACAGTTGGTCTGGTTTCAAAAGTACAGATAAACCCCAAAAAACTACAGACTAGCATGCTTTATACCTCTGTCCAAATTGCTAAACTAGACATGAATCTTTTCTTTTGTCTCCTTCAATGGTACTAGTATGGGTACTAACCCTAAACCAGGCTTGTTCTCTATGAACCATCTCCAATCCTGGCATTAATACCCCTTATGAATTCCCTATCTGCAGTCTTTGCCTCATTATATCCCTGCTTTGAGTCTATACAGCAGGAATTGAAAATAAAAAAGCATTAAAGAACTGCTGGCACCTTGTGGTAAATGTTTGAAAAACATTTTTAGCAACAGTTTAGACTGTAAAACATATGAATTTTATCAGTCATTAAAACTATTCTGATGAAAAAGGGATCCATATAATTTAATTCCATTTACCTCCCTTGTATGACCCTTCAGTCCATTTTATGCCAGCTGCCTACAATGCTACCTGGCACATGCTAAAAATAGGCTTTTTTAAAAAGCAGTTTGCAAAGTTACAGTGAGCCTGGCTGCTTCCAAATGTTATAATTTTGTTTGCAAGGCTACTGAGTGAGAGGCAAGACTACTGAGCCAGAGCAGATTTGTATGCAGGAAAGAAAGCTTAGCTCAATGGAAATAGGTTTAGGCAGAGAAGATAATTCAGATGTTTCCTTGTGCTGGTTTTGCTTCTTCTTAACTCAATGCAGAGAGGCAATATGAAAGACTCGACTTGGGTGGGATTTGATAAAAGCAGAACAGTGATTTGGTGAACTAATTTGGGAGGTTTTTCTCAGGAAAAAGAAGAATCAGACTTCAAGGAGCCTTATTTCAAGGGAAGAGATGGGGTGGAAGGGAGCAGAAGGACTGCAAAGGTCACAAATGTAGCCTAGAATAGGCTGAGTAAGTGGGAACAGGAAGAATAAAATTGGTATCATAGACCAGGAGAGCCAACAGGTTAGACCAAATATACGTGTGAAGAAGGCAAAACAGAAAGCTCTGATAGGAAAACATTTCTTGGAAATGAGCTGAGCTGTGTTTCAGACAGTATATCAGCCCATCTCTCATCTCTGCTCATTTCTAAATTCACTAGCACTCTGCACTTTACAGACCTTTTTCTTTTGACAATTTTTTTTATAGAAGCCAGGTTAGCTGAAATGAAAAATGGAGTCGTTTTTCTTAGGTGCTTGATTTCAAGCTTAGTGAGAAAACTTGAGGAAAATATAATTGGCCTGAACAAAACAAAACTTTGAAGGGTTTCACCAAATAAAATCTAATTTTTATCAATGCCCTTTCCAACATTTTTTTGTGGATTGCTTTCATGGCAAAGTTCAACTTTGTTCCCAGGGTTTCTGACTGTACAAATTTTTACACTTTTATCCTTATAAAAGACAGACAAAATGGTTTTAGGAAATATTTTTAAAAATATTCATTATCTGGCAAAGACCAGGCCTGCAGTATTTCAGCCTAAAAAGGGAAAGTTTTGGAAGTTTTTAAAAGTAACTAAAAAAGGGAGATAGAATGAAAATTATGATACAACTGTCAACATAAGTTTTCGTGTCATTCATTCTGCATCTTTTAAAAAAGTCAGCTTTATCTTTTTACACAATCACATTTATTATATATGCATTATGCTTTCTGTATGATAATATATGTTATCCAGGTGTGTGTTTGTGAGAGATATGCCCCTATATATGGGTGTTATGAGCAGAGCAGTGAGGCAGGTGAAATCAAAGCAGTCACAACCTGGAATTAATCCTGGTTTTGCTTTGTGTTTACCTGATTGGCTCTCGATTGACTAAATCCTTGGAGCTGCTTTTGGGTAGCTGCAGCTTGCATTTCTCTTACAGTACTTGCAAGTATTTAAAATGTTTTTGTTTGAGCGCTATGGAAATGCTGACCAGCTGAGGAATGAGATGCAAATGAATAGAGATTTTATGACTTGACTCCAAAATATAGAGATTTTTCTAAGCTGTCCTGGGTAAAAGTTAGGTGCTGACTGTGAGGGCTGCCCATCTTTGTGTCTCTTTAGGCTGGAGACACAGAATAGCCAACACGGATAATCGAAGCAAAATAAAAACACGAGAAAGTGAAGACACATTAACTGACCAATAAAAATAATAACATTCATAATAATCAAGCAACCAGACTGCAGCTTGTGCTCTGAACCTTGCCAAATTTGGGGCTGCTGGCAAGCCACCAAGAATAGCACATCCAACAGACAAGGGCCCCTCATCTGAGAGAGCCTCGCTGCAGTCTCCGGAGAGCTTTGCCCTACGAACCAACAGCGAGAGCATCCCAGCTGGTCTGAGCAAATGGCATGAGATCCCTGGGAAGGGAGACTCAGCTAAACTTGTGCTCTGTGTGAATTGAGATTAAATGTAGGGACTCAGTTGTTATTTAGTAAAAACAGTTTCCTAGGTTACCTTGGAGTAATTTTTACTGTGTTGGTATGATGTAATCAGCTGGTTTAACATTTAAAGCTAGTAAAATATGTGCATATAACTTTTTTTAAAAAAAGATGTGCCTAATCGCTTTCATTTTGCACCCACTTAGCTCAATATTAATTATTTGCGTTGGCTGAGGATTTACAAACAGGCTTTGGAGTGTAATAATCGAGATTTCTACATCTGATGGCCTGAAAGTTAGAGGGAGTGAAGAGTTTTGTCAGGCTCCTAGATCTTTCCTCCCACACATGCTGGCCACCAGATAAATCATGTGTATGAGTTTATAGTGGAGTCAGTGCTGGATGTTAAGCAACACCCAGAAGTGAAGTTCTTGAAATAATTTCCTGTGAAAGCAACAGTAGACAGATTTGTAATCACAGATCACGACATTAATCAAGTAAACAAACCATCCATTTTTTCCTCTGACATTAGTGAAATCCCTTTTAGGAACACTGAAAATTGTACATAATGATACTGCCTAATAGCAAGCATAACTGGAGCAAAATGGTACGCAGCGCAGGCAGCTTCTCAGGTCTGTGGAGCACAGATGTAAAATTCCTCTCTAAAAAGTGCTGAGTGCCAGCAGACATCTGAAATACTGCTTAAATATTCTAGTAGTATTAATGCAACTACTTATCTCCATTGTAATTAATACATTTTTCCTCTTTAAAACTTTACAAAAAGTTGCTTATTGCTCTCTGTCAGCCAAAAGAAATTCCAGGCAGGGCTGAGAGTGAACCTGTAAATAAGGGTAAACTTTGTCCTGCACTGTTATTCACTCTGATGAATTCCCACTCAGTAAAAGCTGCTGACAGTTGCAGACTGCTTGACAACTGCAGCTAATGTGGAGGAGTCTGTCCTGGGAAATAGGACAGGTAGGTTTCACTCAAGGTGCTTTAAAATAAGGTTTGCTGGAGAGGAGAGAACTGGGAAAAGGAAAAGGAAAGTGCCAGGTTGGGAGGGCTGCTTGTGGGGCTACCCAGTGTCCAGAATAGTCCTGATTTGGTTTAGTGTTAGCATTAATGATGGTAGTGAAAGTATAAGAAGTAGTGCTGGTGACGCAGGGTTTGGAGACATTGGCCATACTGAGATGGATCTGGATATCAGACAAAAGAAAACAAAAAAGAAAAACCAACCCAAAAAACATGGATGAGCTTTGAGTACTGAAGTAATGGCAATGGAATGAAATTCAGTATTAAAAAATGCAAGGCTGTGCCTGGGAGGACTAATAAAAATTTCTAGAAGCAGAAGAAGAAGCTGGGAGCTCATCATCTGGAAATGTCTGTGTAGGAGGAGGGCTCATGGATCAGGGTAAGTGGTCATGGAGTGGCAGCAAGGTTCTGTGATGATCTGCTCATTTCCTAGGAACTAGTTCTTGTACATAACACTGCATCAGCAAGGTGGCTTTCCAGAGGGGATGGGAAGTATTAGACTGGCATGGTGGATTGATCTGGAGCTAACTTTTAATGCTGATGAAAACATGCTTGGGAAGGTGGGGGAAGGTTGCAGGAGGAAAGCTTAGCTGATTAAGGGATACACAGAGAGGGTTGGCATGTTCAGCAGAAAAGGCTGGGAAAAAGGTCCTTGCAGCAGGAGTCTGGGCAGATATGAAAGAGGTACAATTATATTGGTAAAAGCCAGAGAAAATGATGTTGCAACTATTGACGTGCAGGGTGATGAGACATATGTTCCGGTTATGGAGCAATTACAAGAATATATAAGCCCTGAAGTGTTTTCAAACTAAATTCAGGTTGGCATTCCATGCAGAGGAATTAACACACAAAAGCTTGAACATAAAGAATGAAGACAGTAGAAAAATTCTAAATCCTAAGAAATTAAAATCATGCTATTTGGAAGGAGGAAAGAAAGGGAAAGTTTTGGGCAGACAAGAGAGAAAGAGGGAAAGCTAAGGGTTTGGAAGGTTAAAAACTGAAGGGACAGATCCCAGCTAAGAGGAGAAACTGACTGAAGGGCTGCTTCTCTTGCATCAAAACTATTCAGTTACAATCACAGAAATTTTCTTCATAAACTTACGTTATGTCTTGGGCTGTGAATGAACTCTGCAGGTTCTCAGATGAATTAGTCATCATTGTTTTAATCTGTTTATCCTGTTTCCATAATAAATTTATTTTTTTCCCTTTAAACGACTTTAAAATCTAGTTTGTTTGTTGTTTGTTTTTCTTTAAATTGAGCTGTGGATTTTTTTTCAACACGGTGCACTTTTTCCAATACAGAATTTACAGAAGTGCCTCATTTCTATGGGCTTGTCACTAAGGACAAGCAGAGCCATTTGGGTTTGTACAGGGCAGGAGCAAGCTAGTTTTAGAGGGTATCCAAGCACAAGAAAATCTAGTAGAAAGACTTTGTGTGGAATGTGTACTTTTCAGAGTACATGCATGTTTTGTACAGATACTTTTTTATTCTGGAGTTTGTTTGTTTATTTTTTTAATGCAAGAATGGAAAAGCCATATGTTTTGATTCATAGAAACTGATGTTGAAACTAGAGCAGCATCCTGCACCACAGAATGTGAAAGTGAAGTTAGAAATTATTTCTCTTTCATTTATCATCACAGTGAAACTAGTGGTGTAACTCTTACTCTGATGCTTTGCAGGCAGTCCTGAAAGGATTTATCTGAGTGCCTGCAAGAGATCTGTTTGCTTTTAATATTTTTGGAGTTAATAGCCATATTTTTTCAGAAGAAAAGCATTGGAAGACTAAACAAGTATGTAAATCCTAAAATCATAGTGGGCACAGGTGGACCTCACTTGATTTCAGAAAGGATCTATCAGATAATGAATCTGTGGCTGAAGAAGTTCCTATGAAGGAGATTGAAATGGGATTTCCTGGTTAACTCCTATTTCAAAAAGAAGAAAAAAAAAGAAAGGAAAATACAGTAATTATTCCCTTTTAAAAGATCTAGTCATGTAATGGCTTTGTGTTATCAACTACAGAGTTTTAATTCTTATGGCTGACTTGTGACACTGGAAACTTTACATCACATAATGTTTCGATGGGAGTCACTGCAAATAGGGAATTGCAGGCTGGCCCTTGCTTGTGGCAGCATCTCAGTTTCTGTGCTGCAGACCTCTGTGGTTTTTACAAAACATTAAAAAATTCTAATTTGCACAAGGAGAGGCTGGCGTTTAGGTGTCAAGATTCTGAAAATAAATTAATTTCAGATTCTTGGATAAAGCCAAGTTAAAAATGATACCACCCGGATCATGAATTTTCATCATCCTGATAGTGACTGACTGCTGCAAAGCATGTGTGTGAGGATGAGCCAGGATCAACAGAATTACTTGGCTACTTGTAATTCATGGATCTCCAAAGCTTGAGTCAGTTTGTTCAGCAAGAGTCCAGAAAAGACTTCCTAGTGGACAGTTATAGCTGTTCACTTTCAAGGAGGAAATATTGTACTATCAGCTGGATTACTAACAAAAGAGGGCGTATCTTTAAAAACAAGTTATCTTGTGTATGTTTTTATCGCTATGAATTTGCCCTGCTGTAATGAGGTTGATCTGAGTCCCAGCACTCTCCTTTTCCAGTTGGAACTCAGTTCCTGATACTTGTCTATTTAAAAAAGAAAAGTTCATTAGAATATTAATTATTGCTATCATACTGAAAAATAAAGATGAGACCTAACAAAAATGCATGGAGATGACAATTTAGGGGAAGAATACAATTTGCTTCAGTGCTAAAATTTGTTTTAGAGCTGTACTATTTATTTTAAAGTGCTTACCATACTGTACTTCAGAGCACATATTTTTAATTACAGCACAAAAATTTGCTCTTTTAATCCAAATTTTGCTATTTCAGCTTACTTTTCTGTCTGCTAGAATAAAATGAGGAAAGAGCATCAAAACCAGGTCCTTTTTCCTGTTACAATCCTTGAGATGCAGCTATATGTGATAAAGTTTTCACTGTGTCCAAGACAAAGCCTGTAGAGTTTTGACTAAAGATTAAGAGATTTAAGATCTAGGGTCAAAATATTTAATGTAGATGGATGGCAAAGCTTCTTCAAGCAATTCTAAAAAGAGCAGTGGCTCCACATTTTAACCGGCAAATACTAATTATCTGTCAGAGTAATTAGAATCGCAGTGGGGGAAGGGACCCTCCTATTCATTATGCATGAACATTAAAGATTACACGATGGTTTTTACCTAATTGCAGCTGTTTGCTCCTGTCCTTAGTCAACATCTCCCCTCTGCACTCTGGTGCTGGCTGGCTGTGATCTCCCACGTTGGGGGTAATTGCACCACATGGCTTTCAGTGGCTGGCCCACAAGATGCTTTGGGATCTTTCAGGGTAGAAGGTTCTACTGAAATGTAAAACATGATTAATTATTTTGCATAAATTGCGACATTATTTGTCTTAGGTATTTGTGGTTTACAGCTCCAGTAAGAGAGGAGGCTGCTCACACTGCATGGCTCAGTGATACAAATATCCAGTGATACTGGGTACAAAGCTCTCACTTCCAGGTGAGCCACTTGCCACTGGCCCATGGCTATTTGGCAAGTATGAAGTAAGCAATTCTATTTCCTAGTACTTGAGTGTTCCCAACACAAAACCCCCACGATCCCAAGTGACTTTAACATGCTTAGAACTGTTACTGGGAAGTTGTTTCTTATCTCAGGATCGTTCTCGAAGATTCATTGCCAAAATGTTTTGGAGAAGTCTACTGGCCATTGCACATTTCTTTCTCCAGAGAAATTTTGGACCCAAATTTTGGCAGTTCTTCTTCTTGAAATATTATCAGTGAGGTGTTCCTAGTGTACCAGCATGTCTGAGCATGTGTGTGAGAGTGGGAGATCTTCATTCCAGGTTTCATTTAGACTTTGTCCAATCCAGTGTCTTAGAGTGATTATGTTCAAGAAATCTGGGGCAGTTCTCACAAAGGATATTTCCAGATTTTTTATTTCATTACAGTTTGGAGAGTTCATAGGAAAATCTTTGATACAGCTCAATGCTGAGCACTTTGATCTGAGTCTTCTTAAACAAAGAATGTCTTTTTCCAAAGCACCAAAGTGACTTGGGAACATGTGCCCCATTTTCTTATGAGCAACTTGTGCTGCTTTTCTTTAGTTTCTTCTGAAATTATGGATATTTACATTCTTATGCCCCTGCAAGTGACAGCTAGCATGCCCAGACAGCCTCCCTTGTGCAGACACTTGTGCAGAGAGTCCCTCTGTCCACTACAAAAACATGGGACACCCAAGTTGAACTAAATGCTGAATACCACCACATGGGTTTGCAGTGGTCTGTAACTGAAAAGGTTCACTGGAAGCAATTTGCAAAGAAATCCTTAGGAAACCACCTGGATGGTTATTTTAAATTAAAAAAGGAAGAGATGCCACTTTAAAAAAATAATTTTTAATACTGGGTTTAAGGTTCCATACATGTGATAGTCATTAAAGCTTATTTAACCCTGAAATTATCTGGCCTCTTTAATTCCACAGGGACTGTAAGGCTCTTGGGTTAGAAATGAAAAATAATGTCAGAATGAAAATGAGACCTTCCTGAGTGCAGGACCATTATTACAGAATATTTTCTTAATCAAGCCTCTTTAAGAGCCAAGCAGTGGAGGAAAAAAATAATCAGGTTATATTGCTTTCATCCACAGGGTCTATGCTGGTGCTTTGGGCCACTGACTGACATAGGCAAAGGTCAGTCCCCAGGGCTGGATGAGACACACTCCCCTAAAATGTGTGTAGGACCTGTGATTTGTCCATCCACCATCTCAACTGCAGTACACCCAGTTCCTTGTTACAATACGCATTTGGGATAGTCCCAGTGCACTCTGACGTTTGGGCTCTTAAAAGTCAGAGCTTTCTGGTTGTTGAGACTGGAAACTTTCAGCAGAAGAAGTGATTTTTGTCAAGTTTCAGTTACACCAAACATCTGTGGTGTGCCCCACCACCCTTTCCCCAAGGATGAAACATTCTGCAGGGAGGGTGTTGCAAGAATTCCTGAACTAGACAGCTAAGCTGGAGTCATAACTGTCCTGGCCAGGGCCCTAGTTTGAAGAAGGCTCCCATTAGAATTAAAACATCCCATAACTCTCATCACAACAGCCCTATTCTTGATGAACATGGAAATTTAAGGCTGGGGTTGGAAGGGGGGTAGAATGAAAAGACAGACAAGTAAACAGATAAAGAGGGAGCCCTTCCATGCAAGTGGAATTTCCTCTGAGCACAGGACATTCTTTATCATTAACTGGTCTGTCACAGGAAGGAAAAGGGGAAAACAGTGTTTCCTGTTAGGGGGAAGAAAAAATCAATAGGCTTTGGAAATACCTGCCTGGAAAGAACTTCTTGTTTTCCTATCAGCGAGACCAAATAAGTTTTTAACTCCTTGGGGCATGATGTCTATTTTAAAACAGATTATTTCTTCAAATAGGGCTTGAGTGTAAATGTGTAATTTAGCAATGATCAGCAGTTCAGACTGCTTTGATCTTTCTTGTTCATTTCAGAAAATTTTCTTACTCCTGAAAATATCTTCTATAAGACTCTGTTTTGAAAGCAGTTTAATTCTTCCGAGTTTATGTCTATGAAATTAGTAATAATTAGAAGGGCTATTTGCCATACACACAGAGTCACTCTTGTGATAGTATGGTTAAGATGTTCACAGATGGGCAAAGGATCTGCAGTTGCTTCTGGTGAACAAAATTGCCTTTTGGAAAGAGCAGAGTTGCCAGGCAAGTGCTCAAAGCCTCAGGAGGACAATGAACTACCCTGCAGCTCCTGCTTCATCTCTTTGGTTGCATTTTGCTTTAAGTATCTGTGGTGGTGGAAATGTAGGTTTTTCAGAAGAGTGAGAAGAGGCCCAAAGACTGCAGGAATGAATGTATATGCACGAGCAGCCCCATGGTAACCTGAGTTGCTCAGGGTAATTCTTTTTCTCTTTAGGTGGCAGCTTCCTTCTTTGCAAATCTGGGCCTGGGGATTTAAACTTGTGCCTTGGTTGTAGCCACATTCCTGTGTTCTGAGCCAGGGATCTGTCCTGGGCCCATGACAAAGTTTATAGCAATGTCAGTGGACAACTGAATGAGCAGAAGCTAGGTAATCCAGCAGTGTAAATGTAAGGAGACAAAATATAAAGAAGGAAGGAGGGAAAATGACCTCTAAGACATGCACAGAAAAAGGGGTGGAAGTTGCATTTTTTTAAATGGAGAGGAAGAAGTGGGATAAGCTTAAAATGAAACTATCAGCAAGGCTGGAATTAAAAGAGGGCTTTAGGAATGATCTAACTTTTATTTTATTACATGACAGAAGACAAAAAATCAATAGCTGGTAATTCAGACATAAATGAGTTATACAGGCCATTGACACAATGGACTAAACTTTATAACAACCACATCTGATGCTGTCAAGCCACAGGCTTCAGTGGCGCCAGTAATAATTATGGCTGATCACCTCTAATTCAGAGCTGCCTTGCTTGATAAAGGTGTCACTCTGAGTGGCTGCAGCATCAATATCAATTGAGGATGTCATCCAGCAGGTCAGGCTGCTGTGGAGAACTGTGTTTTTTTAATTGAATAGGACAAACCCTCAGTTTTCTCCTCCTCTCATTCCATCTGTAAAAATCATATATATATATATAAAACAAAAAATCATTTGAACTCATGACTGAATCTACTTGAATTCAAGATCAAACCATGACAGAAGCTGATAGTGTCGATCCACAGAAATATAAAGATGATTTAAAACCATGATAGTATCCTCAGAAGGATATTTTGGTACTTTACAATAATCTCTGTTGCACTGCTGCTGTGATCAATTAAAGAACCCACCCCAAAAAAAGCCTAGTGTGGTAAAATGCTGCTAGGCAATAGAAATTGATTTTCTATAAACTCACATCATCATAAAGAAGAAAAGGAAGCTCATTGACTTTGCTGTTTTCCTACTGCTTTCTAAATTTGGGGGGCATAAGTGCATCCAGCAAGAGTTGGAAAACTGAGTTTCACTCAGAGGCACGAGGTGAAGTGGCTTTGTGAAACAGTTCTTGATCTGTAAAGAAAGGAGACACTTCTAAATACCTCTACAGTGTTTCACGTCCCATTAATACTTAGAATCTACAGTTTGATGTTGAAACTATTAGTCTTTGGATTGCTCAGGGATGCTATATGTGCTTAGACATTTTCATTTATTATTATTATTATTATTATTATTGTTATTATTATTATTATTATCATTATTGTTATTGTTATTATNGATCTGTAAAGAAAGGAGACACTTCTAAATACCTCTACAGTGTTTCACGTCCCATTAATACTTAGAATCTACAGTTTGATGTTGAAACTATTAGTCTTTGGATTGCTCAGGGATGCTATATGTGCTTAGACATTTTCATTTATTATTATTATTATTATTATTATTGTTATTATTATTATTATTATCATTATTGTTATTGTTATTATTACTACTACTACTACTACTATGGTTTTGCATCCTTTTGTGGACCAACTGCTTGGTACTGCATTGACTACAATCAATTGGGAGTGATGAACAGTGAGAAAGCCCTCTCTGGGGGAGGACACGGGAGGTATTTCAGCCACAGTTGCTGTAGCATTTAACATCAGGAGCACTTTGATGAGGCAGAGCACTTTGCACCACAACAGCTTATCCTTGCCTGTGTGAAAGTTTATTATAAGTTCCATTTAGAAACATTCTCTATGCTTAAAAAGCCAGGCTTGGGAGAGAAACACCGGAAAGGCAGTAAGAGCAGGACAGCAGTGAGTTGGTTATAATCTTGCTGTGCTGTAAGGCTTTTTCTGGTACTTTTTTCTCTTGTGGGGAAAGAAGGTGCCTTGCACCTGTGTGCTCGCGTACAGAGGAATTCAGTGCAAGAAACAGCCCCGTCGTTTTCCTTCAAGGACCTGGGGCTCGGTTCCAGCTGCGCTCTGCTGAGGCGGACAAATCCCAGTCTAAAGCAAACCCGTGCTTTCCACCCTCCCAGACCCACACACACACTGCTCCCCGGCTCCTCCGCTGCCCTCCTGCACTCGAGCTCCATCTCCTCGTGTCCCAAAGGCTGGACCTGCCCGAAGCGCGGGCCGTGCGGGCGCTCGGGAGCGATGCGGTCGCTCCGGTGCTCCCCGGTCAATCCTGCCGGCCCCGTCCCTGCTCCCAGGGTTTTCCTGCGCTCCGGCAGGCAGCTGCGCAGGCCCTTCGCAGGCAGCACTGTTTCTTTCTCTGTTTACTCGTTTCCAATGGCAATTGCACCACCGAGTCTCAGTACGTCTGGAACTTGGCCTGGGGCTGTTTTGGTTACATTGAAGTTTTTGCTTCAGCGCTGCCAGATTTAAATGGTGACTTCACCAGCACTGAGCTAAAAAGGAGAAAAGGGGAGGAGGGAGGTAGTGCAGCGAGCGGGAGCGAGGGAGAGGGCCAGGGCATTACATCATCGCTTGGACGGGAATCAAATGGGAAGGATATGACTCACTCGGGCTAGTTAAGCTTTGGCTCAAGTTCTACATACACTCATTCCAGGGCTCTCATGTTCTGCACCTCAGCAGGGAATTCAGGCTCAGTGATGTCCATGAGGTTTGTTTTTAATTTTCTTTTCCTTTTCTGATTTCTGTATAGTTTCCCCCCCTCCTCGCCTTCCTCCTCCTCCTCTCCTCCTCCCCTCCCGAGTCCCCCTTTCCCCACTCTTTTCCACTTCTACAGAGTTTGTTTTCTGGTGCGTGTAACCTCAGCTCTTAGGAGCAGAAGCTGTTTTCTCGACCAAACTAAACCCAAACAAGGAGCACAGCAAACTTGAGAGAAGTTTGGTACTTTGTTGTGGTTTGGTGTGTCCCCCCTTCCATCATTATGTTGTTCCTAATCGGAGGAGACAGGGAGAGAGTTAAAATGCAGGAACCAATCGCTTGGACGGTGATGTAATGCTGGAACTGCAGGGTTGTTAAGTAATGTGAGAGGAAGGGGGTCAGGGTTGCAAAGCATTTACCTGCTGTCAAGGGGCTTTAAGTTTATTATCAATTGCAGTGACTGTAACTGGCTTCAGACTGCATTCTCTAATTATTCACAGACTCCCCTTTTTTATCTTTTATTATTAAAAGTAAAACTATATTACGGTATTTTAAAAAATGTGATATTATCACAGCTGCGAATTATTTTCCACCGGGGTTTTTTTGATATTTTTTAAATGGCTTGAAACTGGATGTCTCTTTCACGAAAAGCCCGGAGAGAGCAAAAAGAAAAGAGAAAGGCAGAAAGGGGTGGTTCTTCGAGCGTGGCTGGCGAATTTGAAACTGTTTGAAGAAAGCAGTTCAGCCTCTGCCTAGCAGAGCGAGTAAAAGCTTCTACTGTTGGAAATCCGCTGTAGAAAATAAAGCGCTTAAGGGAGGCAGTTTGCAGAGCTCATCCCAACGAGCCTCGGCTATTCATCCCTAGCACTTGCCAGCAGTGTTCTGATCCTTAGCTTTCCCCGGGCTCGTGGCTGTCTGGCCGCTGCTGGGACCGCGGAGGTCCCGACCCTGCAGCAGATCCCCTCCTGTCACAGCTCTGCTCTCCAGAGCCATCCGGGGCTCGGGGCACCTGCCTACATGGATTTCCTCTGCAGGACAGAGCACCGTGCTTGTCTTATTAAATCTGTCCGTCTCCCTGCAGACCTTTCAGGCTTTTTCCCACAGAGTTAACAGTCTCTAGGTCTGGTGTGGAGCGAGGAAAGGCACCTCTTCCCTGAGCTCGCTGTGAGTACGTTGCCCTTAGGGTGGGCCACAGAGTTTGAGGTGAAGCCCATGCTCGGGCACTGGTTGCATTTAGATGTGGGATGAGTGCAAGCTATCAGGTGTGTGTTGGTGTCCTGAGGATACCCGTTCTGCTCGGTGGAGCTCTGCATCAGGTTTCTGTGTCAGGAGCTGTCTGCTCCTAAGGTACGACTCTCAGAAGTGCCTCTTTCAAAGGGAAATGTTGTCTCTCAGGGAAGTGCTCTGTTGCTATCCACTTGAAATTGCAGTGGACTACAGATTTGCTTGGTTAACTAAAGATAGCCTTAAACATGCTTTTGAGGGTTTGGTGATTTTTTTTTTTTTTAAAACCTATATTGGGGGCTGACTGAGCAAAATAACAAACAATGTTGTTCTGTGGTTGGTGGCAAAACCTCCCCCTCTCTTTCTGAACAAGACGAGAGCCCGTGGCCAGCTCTTGCCTTCCCTTCCCTCTGGTACCCGTCTGCAAAGCTGTCTTATTTCCACCTGCTATGTTCCTGTGCTTTATTCACAGGTTTTTCCCTAAGTGCCCTGATTTTCGAGCTCCTCAGTTAACTGCTCAAGCATAGGCAATTGCTCACAGGCCAAACTTTTACCATTTGAGAGCCCAGTGTAGGGCCGCAGCGGGCCCTGGCCCACGTTGCAGTGCAGATATACCATATGGGTTGGATTGCGCAGTGCTCTGCTGAGGAGGTGTGGGTTGAGGAGGGAGCTGTGCTGCTGCAGGAGTTCCCGTAGGATTTCTGACTCATACTTTCTCCTAGAAATGTTGGGAAGTGCAGCTCCACGGACCATCAGGATAAAGCACACTAGAGTCTTTCCTTTGCCTGCTCACTTTAGATGCTGGGATGGACTCATCTTCACTCTTTCCCTTCCTGCCTTTTCTGGCTGGAGACTGTTCAGGAAAAGTCAGTCAGTGTTGTCCTAGGAAGTGTCTGGCCATGCTGGCAAGATGCTGAGCAGAGGATAACAGACTGTCACACTCCATCTTTCCTCTGCAGAAATGCATCTCTGCTATTTCTTTTATAAAAACACGTGTACAATACGCTGTGCAGCGTGGCCTGAAAGTCTTTGGGTATCGGATTGCATTCCACAGGGGATCAGAGTCTCACTTGTCTGGTACCAGCTATTAACATGTCACCTGTCTGGAAGGGCAGCAAAAGAGAACATCTTGGTGCTCTGAATGGTGTGGGCTGACTGATGACCCTGCTGTGTACTCAAACTTTCACAAATTATCCACCCTTCTGATTCATACTCAGTGAAGTTAGGTAGAGGGTGTAAAGATGTAAATCCTTCTTGCCTTTCAAAAGTGCACTGCAACTCTAAATTACAATTTACTGCTGCTACTTCACTGATTTCAACACAGCACCACCAGAAAAACAGTTGTAAAGGCTTCTTTCAAAAAAGCCACAGTTGTGAATTCCGTATGCGTACACACACAGGTGTGTGTGTGTGTATGGATTTATATATGTATGTATGTATACTGGTTGTTGAAGCAACAAAACATATAATTAATGAAGTATAATTGTCCAGATGAGAGTCAGACAGCTCTGGTTGTGCTTGACAGGTGTTTTTGAAATGCACATTCTTTTTGGGCAACAACAAAAAAAGGAAAGTAGCTGCCCGTTTGGATTCCTCTGCTGCTAGTTGCTGGGAGCCAGTGTGCAGGTTTGCCAGTGGACTTGCAGCTTCATGGTCAGAGGTCAACAGCCCTGACAGTCAAGTTCCACACATTTGAAGCTGGGTCTTTTGGCAAGAGGATTTTCTTATTGAAGGATGATATCTTTAGGGACCTAATTTTTAAACAGCAGCCAAGAGAAATGTTAACAGTGCTCTGAAAATGAGCATCAGAAGATATATTCAGAAGCACATGTAACCTGTCAAACAAACCAGAGGCCAAACACACCAGAGCTTGGGAGTGATGTTTGCACTGGAGAGCCAACTGTGCGTGGTCGGCCTGTGAAGAAAGGCAATCTGCTCCGAGCAGAGCCCGGCTGGACGAGTCCCAGTACGTTTTCCCCACCAAGATCCCAAGGAACATTTCCTCCTGCATTGCTGAACGTGTACATTGGCAGAGTATCTGCTCTATAAGCTGTGTGATTTTAAGCCATAATTTGGTACTCCTTAGCTGGTCTCTGCATGCACAAAAGAATTGGCTCTGTAGTTGCAGTACAAAAGCAAGAGGTAAATATCAGACAGCTTGTTTTTATTTCACCGAATGTGTTCCCTCTGCTCCTGAATTCCTCAGTTTTCCTAGCTCTAGCATGACACCTTTCCTTTAAACCTTTTTGGAAGATGTGGCTGATGTTTGTGAAGCCCAGTGAAGCTTTCAGAGCTGCTGTCGTGTTCTGGGATCAGAGCGGGTCAGGTGTGGGACAGAGGTGGTGGCAAGGCTGGCCGCTCATCAGGTTTTGGACACAGCAGGCAGGAAGACCAAGTTGTTTCCTGCACTTGGGGGGGGTGCTGGGGCAAGGCAGCCTCCTGTGCCTTCTCCATCTCTGTCTACTCTCACATTCCCACCCTTCTTTTTTTCGTCCTGCACATGCCTGGGCCATGTTCAGCCCAAACTGTTGAGATCAGCTTTGCTGAAAATTACACTTCAGATCAAAATGTGTGTTAGGTTCCTCCAGTGTGAAGTGTATGCTGGGTCTTTCTCTGCAGCTACAGATAAACCAGATAGGAAGGTAATTACATCTCATTCCTATCTGACTCTCTTATTTACCATAATCTCTTTTAATCCCTTTGATACTCATCATAATAATGTTAATCTTAATGAACTCATTTGGTATTAATGCGGATGTGATTTGTAAGTTCAGAGCAGGCTTGCCATCCTTGTTTAGTGTTCATTAATATCCACTTAACTCTGTTTATGCTCTCTTTCTCCTGCAAATGGACTTGCATATCTTTGTCTTCCACCTAGATGATGTGGCAATTCCCAGAGTGGAACTCTCTTTCCACACTCAGGTTTGTATTTCCTTTCTAGTCTTCTTCCTACTTACGAGATCCCAGAGCAAAGATCTGTTGGAAACACTGCATCCCTCTGCTAGTGGCTTTCTGTACACTGTTGCTTAGTCATTTCTGCCACTTTCGACCTCAAAATTGAAGGAATCCTTATCCTCTTATTTCTCTTTCATGTGGCATTCCTTCTTAGATTGCTTCAGAGATATTACCTTACTATAGCACTCATTTCATTGTCTCAGAGGGTGAACAAGTAAGAGACACAACCCCTAGTCTTGGCAAAGAGACAAAATATTTGTTGCTTACTGCTGTACTCTCCCCAAACGCTCTGTTTATGGGTGGGGTACCTTGCCCAAACAGTTTCCAGTGTGACCAGCCAATTTTAGTGAGTGAGGACTACACTTGGATGTTGAGCCTGATCCAAAGATTATTGCAGTGAATGGGAGAGCTGAGTTGATGGGCTCAGGATAAAATCTGTGGAGCTATCCTCTTTTCAGTCCTTTGAGCACCCATGTAATTTTCAACATCTCTATCTTTGGAATGTGCCCTCTTGAAAAACTACTTGTTCAGCCACAGTGATCCCAGAGACTGATGAACCTTGGATCTCTATTAATGTGTGATTTCCTCTCTACGTGGGTGCTTGTGTTTGTTTTTAAACGTGGCATGGAATTTTTGTGTTCTTGTGCTTGCTCCCTCTCGACTTGCTCCAAACACATTTTTAGAGCCTTGATTGTCAAGTAGCATGAATTATTTTTCAGTCCCAGTGACACACATTTTGCTTTTTAGGTCTTTTGAATCTTGACAGAGCCAGGAAAGTATCATTTACTTAACACAACACTGTTTATTCCATCCTCACTTCCATTCTTTATTTTATGGCCTGATATTTCCTTGTAGCATGAACTTCCAGTGTTAAAATGAGTATCTCCATTGAAAACATAGAACTTTTAATTTACTGAAAGACTTCTGCACATTATAATAAAACTAGCCATTCTCTTGGTTAAAACTGCTAATTGAGAGTGAGAATTATAGTCTCTCAGATCAGCACAAGCTGTATTTCTGTGGTGGTCTTTATTTTAACATCATATCTTTCATTCAGGAGCATTGCAGGATGTTTTGAAAATTGCAACCATTAGTCAAACCTATGAAAGCTCTTTATTAGTAAAAGCACAAGATGTATTCAAGTAAATAACAAGCTGTAGAGTTTTACTGCAGATATCTGCAACTCTTGTGCTGCTCCATGGCCATAAAGAATGTGGGCAATGTGCTTCAGATGGGCACTATTTTCCACAGATCGATAAATCTGTGCCCATTAGCAGCAGCAAAATAATAATTATAATAATAGAAGTTCATTATCACAAGCCCTGTCAAAAGTAATCTCAGTTGAATGTTTTACCACACTGGAAAAGCCCATCATCACCAGTAATTTTGTATGTCAGATCTAGTTTTGAGCTAGTTTTTTCCAAATAAAATCTTACAAACCAGAACAGAAAAAATATACTAGACCAGATTCTTCCTTGACCTCAGTTTAAGGCAACTCAGTATCGTGTCAGAAAAGTTCCAGTACTGTGTTCTTTGTTATCATTTGGTTTCCAGGTCAAAATGAACTTTTCTTTCACTGCAGCTAAGGACATGAGCTCCATTTCTCTTGTATCACAGAACTACAGGAATTCTCATTGCTCTGGATACTTTTCAGTTTTCTTACTTTGAGTGAGTGAGTTTCTTTAGAAAATTCATGTAGACATAAGATTGGCTGAAAAAATCAGTATAAACACTAAATTAAGGTTCATTTTACAGTTTGCCTGAACCACCAGATTCCTTGCCACTGGAATCCAGTGCTGACAAGCATCTCCTGTGGCCACTCGTATGACAGAGGGGTGTGTTGCACAAAGTGCAGATTGGTACTCAGATCTCTGTGTGTGTGGATCCCTTTGTGTATTTAGGGAGTGAGTGTGTGTGTGTGCCTCTGTCCCCATCTTTGAGACTGCAAGGCAGAATTAACTTCTGCTATTCCTAAGCAATCATACCAGAAAGAATTTATCACCTGAATAAAATTTCGAGTTGTGTGACTTAAGGTGGTGATATTGGTATATAAATTTGATTGATGGCTTCTTTCTTTTTGAAATTGACACTCTATTAGCACCCCTGAGCTCTCTCTCACATTACAAGTTTTTCTGTTAGAATGAGAAATCAAATTTTGGGCAAAAATTTAAGGAATTGTTAAAGGGGGATATTGCTGTGCATCACTAAGTGTTTGGTTTGGCTTTTACTAATCTTGTGCAGTATGGAACTTTTCCCAGCTACTACAATTCTAAATTTTAGTAATTAATTAAGCCATTTTTTTCATTTAAACTATTTTGACAAGACTCTGTAGTGCCCTATTAAAAAACTGCAGTACATACTTCAGGTAAAGTACAAAACCTTACCAGCAACATTTGTAAAAATATATAAAAATAAGTTAATGTTAGAGGAAAAAAATGAGTGAGATAGCCGGAAAAGCATGAATTTATAAACGTCTTCTTAAAAAAGCAAAATGCAGCTGATTGAAAAGTTTCCAATGAGACTCAGTAATTTTAAAATTTAGGCTTTTGACAACAATTTTTTCAAGGGAAATTGGGAATTATTTTCGCTGAGAAATACCTCTTTTGTTATTTAAGAAAGGTCTTGAAAAAGAGTAATTTTCTCAGTTGCTATACACTAAAATATTATTAAGCTTTGTACATTTTATTTTCTGTTTGATATTCAGTGCCACTTCTAAACGGTTCTGTTATTTCTGATTTGTTTCTGTGGGCAAATGCCCAGAAAATGTGAAGAGTAGCAAATGATAAAGCAGGCAATAATACTCTGGAATCTGCACATGTTACATTCCAGAATTTTAAACTTTGGTTCTCACCTGGTCTCGCCCAGGCCAAGTTCTTGACTGAAAGCACAGCCAGCTGCAACTCTAATACCTCCCTCTTTTGCCCCTTTAATAGACAGTTCTTTATCTCAGGGAGACTTATTTTGAAGATGCAATGCTTCAATATCAGGATGTTTTGGAGTGTAGATTGGATTGAGCTGGATGAAGGAAGGGTCAGTTGCTTCCCCGAGTAGCACTGAGCATGGGAACACTGAATTTCAACTGCACATCTACACTGGCATTTGTTTCTTGTGCAGAGTAATTATCAAATAGGACAAACATTAGATATAATAATTAACTGATTGGCTCAGGGTCAAAATTTGGGTTCACCCAAACAATCTCCAGAAGGCTTAAAGAGATCTCTGTGTGAGTGGAATACAAAATTTCTGCACCCAACCAAAGTCTGGGGCAGTTTTGGGTGAAATCTGCTTGGACCATTGAATAAATCCAAACAAATGGGCACCCCAAAACTGCACACATGTTCTTGTGTGAGTCTGCAGTGACTTACTGCAAGGTGGCTCAGTTGCACAGAGGACAGATGGTGTTATGGACATCTTCTCTAGGCTGAAGGGAACAGAAGCCAGTAGCCATAGAAGCAGAGGGCAGGGGAACTTGGTTTATTTACCCTGAAGAGATGGCTACCAGGGGATCTAATTGCAGCCTTTAGCTACTTACAGGGTAGTTACAGAAGAGACAGGGTCTGCCCCACATTTCAGCATGGAAGACGGAAGAAAACAGGCGCAAGTTTCAGTGACACAAAGTTCCACGAGACCAAAAGAAAGAAAGGTTCCAGCAGGAGAACTTCAGTAAAGCACAGCAACAGGTTGGAGTCAGTCTCTGCTACTACAGACTTTCACACTTTGTCTAAAAAAAGGCTCACAGCAGCCTGCTGGCTGGAGCAGGAATTTGGACAAGGTGACCCTCTGAGGCACCTTCTGACTGAAACCGTTCTCTGGACCTGCACTGGGCAATGATGGCAGCACAGGCTGTCTGTACAGGGGGTGGAAGCAGGAAGAATTTTGATGAGCAAAAAGCAATAAGAAAAGCAAAAGGTGAGATAAGAGGATTGTGTCACCTAAAGCATATCCTGTGCCTGCTTGTGTCCACCTTGACTTGAGAAATAAAGAATGTATGCACTTCACGTAACGCTCTAAATGTGGATTCTGAATTACTCTGTGCTTCAAGGTGCTTCATTGACTAACTTTCCCATCACACTGTAAGTGTGATGCACTCAAGTTTTAGTAGATGCCTGATAACCATGCAAAGATAAAACAGTAATCATGAAAATCAGCCTTTTTTTGGCTGAAAGGGAGCCCAAATACAGCCAAATATGTTTTCTGTTTATAAACAGCTAAATGGATCTTGTTCCCTCCTCGACTAAGCATCTGAAGTTTTGGTTAGGGTGAAGAATTGCAAGAAAATTCTAAAATCATATGAGAAAATCCATCTCTGATGTATTTCCAAATTAGTAAGCTCTTTAAAAGAGCTTCCCTCCCCCTTTTCTTATTTTTTTAAAATTAATGGAATTAAACCGTAACAAATAAAAATTTTGAGCCCACCATGGTAATTTTTTAGCATATTTTGCAGAACTAGGAGACAAGCTTTGTCCATAACCATGTGAGGGATCCATTTGTTAATATCCCTGTAAACTCAAATGTATGTTTTACAGGAACTTAGCTCGCAAAAGCTGCTCCCACTATAAAAGTAATGGCACATTAATCCCTTTTTGCAGTGAACTCCCTGTATACCTTGTCCTGCGTTCGTGCTTGTCCATTAACTAATGACTACCCAATATGCTGTCACTGCTATCACATGTAAAATCATGCATGCTCAGTTATTTTATTATTGCAAAATTAATAATTTATTATCAAATAGAACATAAAGACTGAGGATCTGTATATGACTCTTGACTGACAAAGGCTTTTTGAGTGACACTGACTCAATCTTATATTTGTCTTGAGCTAAAAGGCTCAGACAAGGATGTTGTTCAAATTTATGAAGTTTCTAAAAGTGCAGTCTTAGAGTGTACAGCTCTGTTCTCACTATGCTGCTGGCACCTTCTTTATTGTCATGCATTCACCTTGTTTGAAAACTCCTTTCCTGTAATCAAGAAAAGCTTTGTCCTTTTAAAGTGCTGCGCCGAGCGCTTCGGTAAATGTCAAAGATGATTTTGCACCGCTGTTGGATGCAGAGCAAATCACAGAATCTGGACGTGTGGTAAAAACTTCCTGGCTGGAAGAGCTAATCCCCTTGGAAAACAAAACAAAAAGTCCCATACTTTCCTGTAGAATATCGTATTTTCCCTTGAAAACAGCATTCCTATCAAGTTAATTTATTACTGGATCTAATCAGTCTTTAAGATAGCTTTGAAATGCCAGTGTTAGTTCTGTTTTTCATTAATACAGTGATATTGATGTTCAGCTTTTTAACTAGCTGTTAAAATCAGTTAGCAAAAATCTAGGAAAGAAGACATAAAAGGGGACTGAATTGGAATATTGGGTTGTTTTTAATATAGCAGGAAATGAAGAAAAACTGACAGATTTAAGATTTCTTTTGTGTCATTGGTGTGCTCCAGGCAGGTGAGCTATAACGGTAACCAGTTTTATGGGACTAACAAGCTTGTTGACTTAGTGGCTGAAATTAAAAATAGTAATTTAGTTTAAGTCAATATGATTTCATTTCTTAATTATTCTGTGCAAATAAAGAACAAAGACATTCTCAGGTTTTCAAGACAATTACATTTTGAAAATAACTAGGCGAATTTCCAGATTAATATGGCATTTCAAACTGGAATGTTCAGAAATGCTACAAATTTCTGCTTTTCCAAATATTCTATTCTTCTCCACTTCCAAGATTTATTAAATACAATTTGTTAGTGAATTTAATAATTTTGGTCAACCTGAAAGTGCTGCTCTAGCTTTTGAGCTTGGCTGCAATTTTTCTGCATAAATCACAGCAGTTGCAGTGCAAGTGAATTCTCTGTGATAGACTATATTTAATTTGCACATACTCTATAGATAATTGAAGTCTCTATCCTCATGTAACTTCAGGGGTTTGAGTTGATATCAGGAGCCTCTATAAAAAGCTTTCTGTCATTTGTAACACAAGTACAGCACCATCCTTATGATGAAAAGTAAGGGAGTTGGTGCAGAAAGGGCTTTTGCAACTTCATTTTTTGCAGTATATCTTTGTCCTCGCTCGGTGCAGCTTTCAGGGCCAGCAATGCATTGTGCTATACTTTCGTCATCTCTTCCCTCGGTAAAACTAACTACAGGTTACTGTGGCTGAAGAAATCTTGCAAGGTTTGTAAAACTGAGGAATATTAAAGAAGGGCATGTAAATTCATGTAGCTAGATGATTGCAGGATTGGAGACTAGATGTCCATACAAGACGATTGAAAAATCTTGGTTTTTCACCAGTGACAGATTAAAAATAACTCTCCACTTTTAACAGCATTTCCAATCTTTCAAGATCTCTGGGAAAGAGCTTCTTTTTGTGGAAACCTAGTGACCTAGAGAGTTAAACAGAGAGTTAAATCTTCTCTTTGGTGCCTTTATTCCCCCGAGTTTCAGTGACTTGTTATTTTGTCTGTCTGGGGTTTTGATGATTTGAAATACCAAAGGGACCTGGAAGGGTTTTCACTTTCACATAGTCCTAAGGACTGGTGGTCAGTAGGGCAGGTGTGACTGGACACCCACAATGATCATTGCATTTGAAAATCATGGTTTTGTTCCAATGGGGTACTCCTCAATTATGTTTTCTTCTTCAGGTAAGAGTCGGAAGTTAATGAGGAAGCCCATAAAACTCCATTTTAAGATTGCATACTTTAAGTCATAAAATGAAGGTCCTTTGAGTGAGACAAAATGTACTGAATATTAAACACATCATTCAGAATGACTATTTTTATTTAATGGACTTTTTTCTCAGAAAAGAGCACAAATGAAAAATATGTAATCCTATGTCTAAGAGGAAATCTATCAAAACCTGCCAAGTTTTCAGGGTTTTTGTTTTTGAATAATCAAAGCTCGTCTGTGATATACTTTCAGTTGGTATACTTTTTAACCCATAATGTGGAGCCCTCATTTTTTTATTTCTCTTTATGCTGATCCTTGATATGTTGCTTTAAAAAAAAGCCTGAGCAGTTAAACCATATGTTTATATCATAGCTCCTAATGTCAAATTTTTAATTGATTTTCCCGTATTCAGGGTTAGGAGGGGGCTGTATCATGTTCCACTACGTCATAAAAACAAAAATATTTAAAATATGTTTCAAATAAAATGAAGGGGGAGAAGAAAAAATGCTTAACTTAGAAAAGATGTGGGATTCATTAACAAAGGAAAATACTGGCCACGGACCAACGGCAAGCCAAATGTTTTGCCAGCAGTTTGCAGTTCACAGCCATCATTGCATGTCACTCTGCCTGCTGCACCAGCCCCTCCAACCATATAGGCCTTCCTTTTAAAGAGAAACCTGTCTGGTTTGAGTTGAATAAATTAATTTGGGTTTACTTAGTTTAAAAACAAAAATATAGAGGGCCCAATTTTATTTCATTATGCCCGTGGGTAAAGCAGTCCAAGGTAATTACAACCACAGTGCTGGTTGCTCTATCTTAATTAAAGAGGGTTTTTTTGCACAGAGGTTTTTGCACAACATAATAAAATAGTTTGTGGTCTGGCTAGCCTCAGTATCACAAGAGTGTACTCACTTGAGAAATTGTCCAGCTTTTCCAAAAGCTGAGGCCCTTCCACTGGAGAGGAAGCATGGAGCTGCTGAGCAGAGCACAGGTAGTTTACAGTCAGGGCAGCGTCGTAAATCACGCAGCAAACAACCTTTCATACGGCCTCGTACACTCAGTGGCAGGCTTGTCAGCAGCAATGAATCTGGACTTCAGGAGGTCTTTAAGCAATGATGTGCTCTGCAATGTGCAGCACTGCTTACACACCTGTGACCAAACCTCTTACTTTTCCAAACTTTCCTGGTAGTGTTTTGGGTTGGATTTTAGTTTTTTTCTCTCTCTCTCTCTCTTTTTTTACTTTTTTTTTTCCCTTTTATTTGAGTGGGGGTAGTCTCCTTTGCAAATAAATATTACTTATTGCTTAGCAAATAATTTTAAAGAAAAGACATCAAAGGCATTTAAATAATGTACTTGGCATGCTAATTAAAAAATCTCTGGACTCAAATCCCAACAAGCACGGCAGAGATGGCCTGTTATTAGCAAAGTCAAAGGAGGCATGTTTGCTAGTTGAATAAATCAAGTAGCCTTGTAAAAACACTGTCTCAGGGATGATTAAGGGTAAGTGATTTTCATTACTACGTTAAGTTCTCCTTTCTGTTGTGGTGCTTTTTATATCACATCAAGCTTAGCTATTTACTTATGCTGCTTTAAAAAGCCCCAGCCCCTCACTTACTTAAATCAGTGCATCGATTCAGAAAGGCAGCAATCCAAGCTAGCTCGACTTACTGCTCAGGAACCTGACATGAGTCCTTCCTTTGTGTACTCTCTCTCATACAGTTGGTGAAACTGACTTCAGTTTTGCAAACACCAGTGGTCCAGACCCCAGGGTGACCCGAGTCAGTGAAATTTCACTGCTTTCAACAAGTTCTCCTCCCTACCTGATGCTGGTGGTTTCCTTCAAGCTGCACCATTTTGTCTTTTCAAAAATCCAAATACTCAGGTATTTAGGGCCACAAATTTTCCTGAACCAGATCGTAGTTGTGCTCTCTTGCACGTTGGCAAGGGCATGGTTCACAAATATTTATGAAACTATCAGGAAGGGTCTCAAGGTTGGCATAAGGAACATAAAAAGAGCCCTAGATGCCTTGCTCAGTGAGTGATCAGCAGTGGATTTTGTTTCTTTCTGCTGGGGACATGGATTCTCCTACAGAGGGACAAGTGAGTTTAGCTTCAACTGCTTGAACTGGCACAGTTTCACCTGAGCTTGCATTTATGGAGAAGGAAATGCCAACGGGATGTGCACTGTACCCCAAGGCAGGACTCCAGCCAAGGGCAGGGCAGCCCTCAGCTGCATTTGGGCTGCTCTGAAGCACCACTAGCAGCAGCTGCCTGCAGGACAAGAGGAGCTGGAACATGTGGTGTTGGACAAAGCTGAAGTACCTTCCACCCTCCTTAGGCAGGGCTCAGGTCCTTGGCAGCACTGGCCACATAGGTCTGGGAGTGTGATTATAGACAGACGAGCTTCCTAGAGGTCTTCAAGCCTAGAATTAGGCACATGTAAATGGAGAGAATTAGCATAGAGGTGGACCAGAGAGACTTCCATCCCCCCCTCTTGAGCTCAGAACATGAAAATACTGGCTTACTTTCCACTCTGTGTGGCAACATCCAAATATGCTTCTAGGATGCAGCTGCCAAGGAAGGTTTCACAATGAACACAGAGGGGCATCCCTGTGGCAGCCTCAGCTGAGGTGCTAATGATTTCATAACCTGTTCCTTTATTATGCAAGCTATGATACCTGCTGAGACTGTTCAGCATGGGAGTGCCTGCTGCCAGGGCAGGAGCCAGGGCACAATGGTGGATTGATAATGGGTTTGCATGTGGAACAGATCTGTATTGTGTGTTTTACATACATGGCTTTGAAACTACAAGAAAACAGCCCCTTTCTACTTCCATTTGCATTAGAGGCTTCTTATGAATATCTGAAATAGACATTTATTGTGACCATAACCCTACTACAAATGAAAATCAGATCCCAAGTCCTCTGTGAAAAAGAAGCTCATTATAATATGTGGAGATGTCAAAAATGATACTAAATTACACTTAACTTTAAATCCCAAACACTATGTTTATCCATAGCTTAGGGTTAAATCTGCACTGGTAATAAGACCAGGAGCTAAGGAAGGTTTATAGGGGTGGGGGATGTCCCAGTAGATGTATAGCCACAAGCTGAAGAATAAACAGCTGGTTGTATGTGTCTGCCAAATACAAAGTGTGTTGCATATATACGGCTGCATTTTCTTTTCTCAAGTCACAGATTACCTTTGTTACATATCCTACATGGACTGGGTCAGATTTATATGAGGTGCAATGTTGTTGATTCAGAGGGTTTGTTGCTATAGAGAGAGATAAAGGCAGATTTCTGGACTGAAGGTACATGTATTCCTAAATGCTCAGTTTCTCGTCAAATTTTATGTCCGAGCCATTTTAAGGACTTGTTATCTGGTAGGCTAATACAAGGTCTGAACCCATGCTTCACAAAATATAGAGAGCAGGGGAAAATAAAATACAAACATGCTGACCTGCAATCTGACTTTGCCACTATTCTTTATGCTCATCATATTTGCCTTTCCCATAAAAAAAAAAAAAAAAGAAATAGAACAACAGCAGAAAATGTGGAGCGGAGTGAGTAAGCCATGGCTTCCGACCCCTGGAAGTTGGCCATACTCACTGCTGTGCAAATTCCTGCTGCTCTCTGAGCTGAGATCATACTGTTGGAGATGGCAAGTGTATAGAGCACAGATCTGTATCTTTCTTCCATTGCTAAATATTAACAGTAAAAAATAAATGCAGGTGATGCAACAGGCTTTGACTGGGTCTATTTATGTGACTGTTGAGATATTTTAACCAGATCAGTAAAATGTCTGGCTCCCTGTGACCAAATCAAATAGATAGGATGTTAGGGTAAACTGAGTGGAGCTGCCACTTTGCTCTTTATAAAAAGTTAACATTTTTTAACATGTTCACCTGCAGTGTATTGACTTGTCTCAGGGTACATGGGACAGACATTTATTTTATAGAAGACATCTGGAAAAGGACACATCTCTTTTCCATTATTCATCTTCTGCTTTGTCCCCTCCCTAAGCTGAGAGTCCTTTTCCTCTGCCCTCCCAACAGCTCCAAGCAGTTAAAAAAAAGAAAAAAACCTCACAAAACCAACTAATGTTTCTTGAATGTCAGCATGCACTGACTCTCAGGCCAGCAGGACAAACAAATTACATTGTCAGAGGCCTTCCACTGACAGCTCCAGCCTGCCCGTTCCCACAGTTTAAATCTGGAAACTCTTGATGCAAATGCTGCAGTTGATTCTGATGGCTATAGTGGCACTTCACTGAAAAGGGGTACTTTGGAGTTGGGTTTTGCAGCATTGGGAGTTGGTGGGAGTTGAAATGATGCTTGTGTTTCTGGGAGGGCTATTTTCAGCCCTGCATGTCTACAGGAGACTCAGGCCATGTCTAGATCAGTGGCATTACTTCAACTGTGCAAATGCAGCAAGACAGGTCCTTATAGCCTGGTCAGCCTGGCCTTTTTGAAGTATTTTATGCAAAGATTATTTCCTCCTTGCTGACCTGTTGTCTTGAAAACCAGGGGGTACAATATCTTAAAGTTATCCAGTACCCTCAGAGTTTCAAAATTCACCTGATTCAATTTTTGTCTCTGTTGATCATAATGCTGTTCTTTTACTTTCCCTAGCATTACAGCTTTCTAGTTAAAGCAGTTCTTCAGTGGCAGTTCTCAAAATGAAAAAACTGGAGGAAAAGAAAAACAATTCAAACCATGACTATTCATGGAGTATGCATGAACACTTCTGGTTCATGTAAAGATATTAAATAAATAATTATCAGTGTGTTAGTTCATACTGCAGACTCCTGGAAGCAGGCAGGATGACCTGAGCTTTTTTTGCATGACTCTCTTCTGACCATTAAGCTCTTTGCTAAACTGGTGCAGAGGATGTTATTTTAATCTTCAACACAAAGTTGAGGTTTGGGAGAATGTTTCCTCTTTAAGACAGCATGTTTTTCAATACAAAAATAAGACAAAATAAAAACCCTCCAAACAACAACAAACCCTCCCATATATGAAACAGTAAGCCAATCACATCAGTACAAATTGAAAGGTAAAGATGTAAAATAAACTTTGTTTTCTTAGTATGATGTAGCACATCATTAATGGGCATTGAGTCAGTGTTCAGGGTATAATTTAGGAAAATGTCTTCATAGGGGTCACACATTTTTATGGGTCTCACTCTGTTCTAAATGACTGTATTAGCAGCGCTCCTGTGAACTTCAATGGCGAGAGCATCATGCCCAAAAGAACATCTGCCACCTCTCCTTGTCTTTCTCAGCTCAACAGTACGTGCAGCACAAGGCAAATAGGGTGAACAGAATAGGGGAAAGGTACTTGCAGCATAGGCTTCAGTCATGAAGAGCAAGGGTAGAATTTGGCTGGTGCATTCAGGAGAAATTTTGTGAATATTATGGTGATCCCTCTGCTTCACTTCATAAGCTGATCACCACCAGGGGTCAGGAGAATTTGCTTGGTAGCAGTCCACAGATGTCCAGGTGTGGAAGATGGGGATTTTTGTTTTCTTTTGAAGCATAAGACACAGATGAGTGTCAAAGCTTGTTTTACAACTAGATGTAGGGCCTGTTATATACTGTCTGTTTATGGAGTGTGCGTGCATGTGTGTGTATGAGTGAGATTCCCAGTTGGTTTAAATCCATTGTCTTTGGCAAAGCTGTGTGCTGCACACCATTGAGAATTGTCTCTCTTGCTGTTGTTGTATTCGTTCTATTCTCATTTGTTTTCTCAAATGATTGTGTTAACTGGGCTACAGCTCATGAGGTCTCTTTTTTCAGGTTTATATTTCCTCAGCAATATTTTAGTCATAAATAAGCACATTTTGAAGATCACCAGATAGACAAATGTGGAAAGCTTTTTAGGAGAAAAGTTTTGAAGAAGATTTTTGAATATTGATTGTCTCATTTTAAAGAGCAGTTCAAAAAAGAACATCACATTTCTGGTTAAAAAAACCCCAACAACTTAGAGATATTTACCTTTTCATATTTCATTCTGTTTTCACTTGCTTCTATTTAGAACATTTCATAACAGCTAGAGAGTGAAAAAACAGTGTGCTTTTTTATTTGCATCACCGGTCACTTAGACTTGCTGCTTTTTATCATGTGCATTGGCTGGTTTGTATACATATTTCTGAAACCAAGATTTAAGATTTACATGTTATCTGGAATTTGATCTATAACTTGAAAGGCTACTGTAGCCACAATAAGAATGAAAATAACCCTGAACTGCTGAAAATTCAGCTTGGAGCACCCAAAGTGGTAATGACTACAATAGTAGTTTTGTCGATATTTATAAATCAATGCAAACCAGAAACTGGATGTTTTAATTTACTACAGTTTCGATGTAACTGATACCCTCAAGTTTAGAGCTTTAAGCTTTGTGAAGTGCAATGTTATTGCAGGGCATGCATCCAATTTTTAAAACATTATATAGATTGGAGACAGATGAGCTTTTCAGAATTATTTTAGGCCTATTTTGATTGAATGCCTGAGATGCATTTTCCAGTGGAAATTAATTGCATTGATGTGAAAACAAATGAACCCCAACCTCAAAATTAGCTGCAGGTTCCTGCTCAAGCCAGTACTTAAAGGAGAGGGAGTGGGCAGAGATAGTGACTGGGAATTGCGATGACAATGTACACTTTGTTGGCAGAATAAAATAACCTTTCTTCAATGCCTGCCCTTTTCTGCCGTCTCTCTTAGCATGCAAGCATGCGGAGAGAGAGAAATTTTCCCATGTCTCCGTGGCTGCACATGAGTGGACAGTGGCTTTTACTTGCTATCACTGCTTCCCCTTGCTTGCTGCTGGAAGCCTTTGGTGGCCTGTGTCAGCAGCTAAGTGTCAGCAAAGTCTCCCACAGCCACTACCTGTTGTGCTTCTGTTGTTGTCATGGGGCATTTCTGGAGCACACATTTCTTGGGGATTGTGCTAGGTGAATTTATTAGTGAATAGCAGCTAGCATGATTTCCCCCCTTCAGTGAAATTTGCCTTAGCTATGTAAAAACTGCTTTTGTGATTCCTGTTTCTTTGACTGATGCTCACAATCAGTGGATATCAGTGAGAGGTAAGCAGAGAAAGCAATGTGAACCCTTTAAATAACAAGAGCAAACAACACTGGCTCAGAGCTGATCTCTGTTGAAGTACAGCTGCAGCAGCTCTCCATGACTTTGTTCTGTGTGCCTTGAGATTCACCTCTTCCCCGTGCTTCTCATCATTTGTACTAATATAGCTGTCAGCTGGGATTTTTAGCATGTTTAAGAGATGAAGTGTGTGCAAAGGTTCCTCCCAAGAAATGGCATATATTCATTTTGATCTTCATGAAAGTTTGAAGGGAATCAGGGAAGTGGGCTGGGGGTGGGAAGAAGGTCACTGAAGATACATATCTATTTGGCAGCATTAAAATATTTTTACACCTGGAGATGACTTGCTGAACAGATAATCGAGAGTACACCCTCATGTATGTGCTCCTCTCCTTCTTCCCCCACTGCCATTCACTGAAACAACCAGCAGCTTTGAGACACTGAGCATATTTGGGGCTGTCACCATGGTGGCTGTGCTAACTTTCTTATGGGCTGTAGAGAGAGGCTGGCACTGCAGGAACAATGTGCTGATGGCAGAAGTGCTTGGGAAGCAATGAGCGTTAAAAAGCACAGAGTTTCTCTATGGTATTCTTGTTAAAGGATAGGATTAAGAGCTGGATTTTGGTCTGCCACTGATGTCATGTATCATCTGAGAGTTTTTCAAGTTTCTAATTTTCAGTTTTGCTTATTTCCTATTTTTTTTTTAGGAAGTCATGTGTAATTATCTTATATAAAGCCTTTCTTAAATATTTCTGTGGTATGTGTTGCTTTTATAGTATTTTTAGTGTTGAGTGTAGAATTTAAATCTCAGTAAATAAACAATCTCACATGTATATACATCTACATATTGTCTTCATTAGTGACTGTGCTCTGCTAACCAGAGCAAACTCTGCTTTCCATAGTGCATGCAGAAGACTTGTGTCTTGTCAGCATGAGACAGACTCAATCTGCCAGTGGCAGATGCTGGAGTGGTTTTCCCTCATTTAGGCTGTTTTCTTTAGTCAATCTATTTTCTAGCAAAACTGTGATCAAATCTCTGCTCCATGCCCAACCATAGCATTGCAGCTGCATGTGCTGTGAGTTGTATTGCCACACGGTCTTGAGGCTCAGCAGCACTTGGAGCCACTGTCTCTGTACAAGCTCTAGACTGACAAGCATGAATGAGAAACTGATGGCTACAGTTTTATTAGTTTATTAACATGGAGCTGAAGAAATGCAAAGATTCAGATTAATCACCTTTTAATTAATATTATTTTATATTTAAATTGGTGGAAGCTTCTTTTGGGGTCTACAATGTCTTTTTGTTGACTACCCACAGCAGTTGTGGGGGGTCACACAGTTTTGTTGTGAGGACCTAAGTTAAATACCTGAACTGAATTGGCCAGGACTAGAAACTGGCCTGCAATTTAAAGCCTTCACTTAAGTGGCAATCTTAATTTGATTAATTAATGCAGGACCCTTTTCCCCACCTCTTTGCGCACAGCAACCTTTCCGCTGTTACTTTTGCAGCATTGGATGTGGGGCCCACAGGGGCAATGCTGAGGAAGAAAAAGTCAAGAGAGGTAAAGCCACCCAAAATATAAGTGCAGCAGTCCTGCCTGCCTGCAGGCACATGGAGACATCAGCAAGTACATCTTTCTTAGACACCCAGGCAGGCAAACATCCCTGCAACACGGGGGCACGAAACTGCTGCCGCAGCATCCATCATCCTGTGAAGGACAGTGAAAACATGTGCTGTCATCTTTGACATTTTAATTGAAAAGAAAGCTTACACAGATTTCGACCTTAAGCAGTATGTTTATACAAGTGTATACAGAGAAATAATCTGTCAGTTCAGTGCAGGCTCATTGCTATAGGAGTTGGTTTAGTAACTGAACAATCCAACATTAGCTCACACACCTTGCCTTGTTCCATGCCTCAATAATTTTTAGTAGAAATACTTTGCCTAGAGGCATGCAGTTATTAAAAAAAGAGGCTCAGCTTGCTTAAAGTCTGGAATTATTAGCTCATGGTAACAAGCCTGCACTGGAGAAACTGTTGGTTCTTTGTTTTCATAACTTTGCTGTAATTCACCATCTTATTTTCAGAGACAAACTTCTGCATTGTTTGGGAAGTTAAGAAAAAAAAAAAAGAAAAAAGAAAAAGAAAAATAAATCACTTCAAAAAGATTTTTTTTTCTTCATTTTTATTATAAAGAGGGTTTACAAAGGTCTTTTATCTTAGTATTTCTATTAAATTACATTGGTCCAAATAAAAAGGGTAAATAGAAAGACAATTTTGAGAAATTTGTTTTACCTCATTTCCAGTATAGGAATCAGTTGATAGTGAGCACGCAGTGAGAGCTCTCTGAAGACCCTCTCAGCCCTTTAAGAGTAAAATATGCTTTTTCTCCATCCTTTTTGCAACCTACCATCCCTTTCAGATGCAAAGTTGTAAAGGTCAAATGAAATCCATCTGCACTGCTATAACATGTTTGAAAGGGGTCACTTGAGCGAGTGAGGGCTCCAGCACCTTTAGATAGCCCAAACCTGGCAGAAGAGTTACTTGGTATTCAGCTGTCACTTTATCTGGATGCTGGGGACAGGTTTCTTTCCAGCTTTTTAACCTGTTGATAGTTTTCCTCAGTGAGGCTCAGATTTTCAAATTTTCTTGATTTTGCTTGTCAGGCTGGAATCTTGAGTCCAGATTTTAAAAAGAATGGTCCTGTTAAAAAGCATTTGTGCAAGCTTTATTGCTGTTATTATTCCTGGTTTTAAGTCAGCTGCCATTTGATGCATTTCTGTATTATAGCTACCTATTTTTTCAATGAAAAATCATATACCTTTATTTGTGGGGCTGCAAAATTATTTGTTTTCTTGAAGAACTAAGCTTGGCTCTGTATGCGATGAGAGACTGAGATGGCAGTGGAATCAGTTTGACATTGTTCCTTGCTTTTATGATCAAATCCTATTTATGTTGCAGGTTTTTGGGTTTATCCCACTTCTTTTTTTCTTATTTTAATACAAGAATGTGTTTTTATATGAGCTAGTTCTTTATAATCCCTTGAACCTGCCTTTTGCAGTGTTTCCCTGTTTTGCTTTAACTATGCCATTATCCTTCACATATCATTTGTGAGTTCCAGCTGTGTGCATAACACTGTGCAGAACATAAACTTCTCTGAGGAGGTTATAGTCTAAGAAACCATTCTAGCTTTTCTTATTTTTCTTGTAATGGGTCAGGCAATAAGACCCAGTGAAATATTTAGAGGGAAAGAAAGATTGAAACCAGCAGTTTCTAAGACCTGCAAGAGCCAAAAGGCAAATGTTAATGGGTTTTGTGAGGCTTCCAAGGACCTGCTGGTCCTTGTGCTTGTGCTGAATTTGCAGAGGTTCCTTAAACATGTGTTCAGGAAATATAGGTGGCATTAGCACAATTGGAGTTTCTCAAGGCAAATTTATCATTGACTAAACCTTTAAATAGGCTTTGGCCCACTAAATACATGGTGAGGCTGCTGATTTGTGGGGCTTTTCTCCTACAAGCTCAGGTGAAAAGTACAGAATTCTTAACAAATTTTGAAGGCTCTTTTCTACAGGATGATTGTATTTTACTATATAAATATATATATATCCATTCTCTGTCTGATTGGTGTTTTTTTTTTGTTTGGTTCTTTTTTTTTTTTTTTTTTTTTTTTTTTTTTCTTT
>VZRX01021032.1:55033-136784 GCA_013398075.1 Notiomystis cincta | reverse complement strand
TTTCTTTTGGTTCTTTTTTTTTTTTTTTTTTTTACATATTCTTTCCTTTCATTTGAGTGTTCTGTCCTTGTATATTAGAACAAGTGATCAAGAATGCATTTCTGATGGAGTTGCTTTGTTTCCAATGAACAGCTGCTCCTCAAGTGACATCAAGGGATATGTGAATTGAGAAGTAACATCTCTTTAGTTGTTTCTGACTTTATTCTGTATCATTTCATATCTGTGTGCTGCATCTTGCTCCTTTTGTGATGCTTGTTGCTGAACTCCTTCTTCCTCTGTGCCAGTGTATAGCTTGTTATCTTAATTGTGCCAGCTCTTCTGAGACACTTACATGGGCTTTCCCTTCACTTCTGAATCAAGCTTCTTGTCTTTAAGACTTTTCAAAGCTTAGCCTTATCTTATCTCAGTCCTCCAGTTTCTCATTACAGTGTCAAGCATCACTTTCACTTTGCCAGTGTCTTTACCATCAGCTGGTTTCTCTTTCCCTGGCAGAAACCTCTTCTTGTCCAACACTGAGAAAATACCTGAAGGTAACACACATATGAAGATATATGCACACTCCATTTAGAAATCTCCCTGGAAAGCATAGCTTTGTCTGGATGCTTCCCAAATCCTCTAAGTTATGAGCCACAGTTTTCCCTCTCTAGAGTGTTTCCCTTCCTGTGTCTCAGTCTTAGTTACTCCCTTCCTCTTGCAAACTTCCTCGGTGTCATTTCTGAGCGTACCAGTTAAATAGAAAACATACCAAGAAATAAAAAAGAGACCAGAGTAGTGCCTCTAAATTGTCTCCAATTCTTCAGCATATCTATTTGCTTGTGTGTTCTATCTCCATCTTCTACTTTTCATCTGGTTTTTGTCACTAGAATGTAAACACAGTGTATGAATTGTCTCTTATCTGTGTTTGTACAGTGCCAGGCTCAATGGGGTCCCGTTCCCGGCTGGGACCTTTGGGCACCACCACAGTATAAATGTCTGCTACTGATAATAATAATCTACCCACATCATGCAGATGTCTGAATTATCTGAGAAATACAAACAAGGATCTTTACTAGGTTGGCAGGGAGCCATGAATTCTAGGTGCCAGTTTTCTTTTCCCCTGAATATGGTTTGGCTCCCTGAAAAACCTGGTGACACAAACCTCCCACTCCTTGGAAAGCTTGGCTCTCTGGTGGTGATGTGATTAAAACATCGTTAAACTTGGGATACAGCAGGTCAGGTGAGGTCCCTTGCAACTATGCAAGGTATTCCAAGTACGGGTCTGATGCTTTGTTGTTGCTTTCCCTTGTGTTTATTTTTTTCCCTCTGAATGACAAATGGATAAATTGAAACTAGACAGAACTGCCCTACTTTGAGGGTGGAGAATAATGGATTGCAAGTGAGGAAAGCTCTAGTTAGATTGATAGGCTTAAATAACAGCAGTGTGGATCAAAAAACAGCAGACCAGCAGTAAATGAGGCAGCCCCTCCAGTCAGAATACATTTCTCAGATTAATACATCCCCTCTTGTGTCTTTGCCTCTGACTGAATTATTCAAATACTGAAGGCCCAGGACAGCACTTGGGCCAGGTACTCTGTAAAAGCAGCTTGCAGCTGGTCTGTGGAACCACATGCTCCAGGGACCTCACTTCCTGCAATGGAAAGTTTAATTGCGACAGTACCTGGCTGTCACTGAGACTTTTCAGAGGGTAGAACTGCAGCCAGCTGTGCTTGTTCTCAGTAGGCTACATGGGGGCTTCAGCCTAAAAGCCACCCAAACCACATGCACGTACTGGTGTCCCTTGAAAAGATCCAGGCTGCTGGCATGCAGTGATTGCTCCTCATTACATTGATCATAATATCATTGCTGCCTTATTCACCTCTGTCTCTCTGTTGCTTCTACTCACTATCCTTCTTTTTTTTTTTCCCTTGATCTCCTAGCTTTTTGTGGCAGGATCTCACCCCGCCCACAAATTTTAAACCAAGGCTTCTAGGCACTGTTGTAATAAATATGTAGATACATACATGTTTATACATATATATATATAAATATAAATGATGAAAGTCTAGTTAAGTGTGTAACTGCATCAGGGTACAGAATGCCTCAGCCAGTGCTGCCCTGACATGTCAAATTGTCACAGCACAACCAGCCACCTATGGGCTGCTCTGGTGTGAGCTGCCTGGGTGTGAAGGATGTGGAAAGTCAAGAGACAAGTTCCTTTACTCCAGTGCAACTCGGTACACTTCTGGCTAAACTTTTTCCACACCAGAGCAAACTGAAGTGGAGCAAACAGGGTTGTGATGTAGGCATTCTTGATGACCTTGCACGAGTGCTACGTGCAGGGGAGTAAGGAGCAGGGGAGAGGTCATGGTAAGACCCACTGACCCGGAGCGCTTTCCCATAATAGAAAACATTCTGCAGTGGTACTTTAAATAGCATCAGTCCCTTTGCACATAGCCCCAGATGGTCTAGGTCAGTAGGAACCTACTCTCAGGAGAGCTCAGCACCAAACTGTCATCTGCTCAGATTGTCCTTAAAGACTTCGAGTTCAGGAAAGCCTAGTCTTTTAATAGACAAGTGTAGTGTTTAGTCATCAGGCAATCAGTTGCATCATATCAGACAGAGTATTTGGTATTCAAGGAGGCACATTCTGAAGAATATATCCAGATATTTGATTGCATTAGAGGAGTTATCTTTAATCATTGGGTAGAGTCACATGATGGAACATGATCGAGTCACCATGGCTTAGCAGGGTACCACCCGTCTGTTTAAATGTTGATGAGGGTGACTCATGGTGTTAGCAGGACCATGCAGAGGAAGAAGAGCCAGCATGGTCAGTTACAGCAGCTTGACTAACATGTGGTATTTTACCAAGCCACTGTAACACTGACTACCCAGGCCACATACTCCCAAAGAGACGGTGACAAACGCTGACCGAGACCCCGCCGTGTCCAACAGCAGGCTTCCGCTGGAACACAAGGGAGGTTCTGAAATCTTGGAAAAATTCCATGGATAGCCACATTTTCAGTGAGGCTGAGCACCTGCCAATTCTCTATCTTATCTGTCCTTTATTTGTGGGCTGTTTTCCCAACAGCCCCATTTATTTAGCAACACAGGTGCCAAGGAATGAAAATCTCACAGTCAGCAATATTGACTGACAGGCTGCAGGCAGTACCTTCTCAGCATTTACAAAGAGAGGAGCAGGTTCAATATGTCCAACATTAAAAATAACAACTATAAACTCTCACTGACTTTCTTCACTGCCAGACAGAAAACAACAACAAAAGAGACTGTGTTGCCCTTGGAAGAGATGTCTTAGATGGTTTGAGCATCTCAGCCTTTATGGTTCTGTGCCATACACATTCCCTGATCCCTGTGAGAGTGACTGTGCAGGACACGTGCTAATCCATGACCTGTGTTCAGTGCAGGAGCAATGGAAGTACCCATGAATACTGGCCAATGTCAGTTTCCTTGATACGGGAGGGGAGAATCCAGTGTGTGTTACGTAGCACTTTTATGGATGGCAGGAGCAATGCAGGCTTTTCAGAAAGGGGCTCAACCTTGAAGTGCAAGGCTTCTCTGACTGCCCTGCACTCCTTTTAAAAAACAGACTTGGGAACAGACTAGCAGGAGTGTAACAAGAAAAAATACCTGAAGAACTGAAGATTTTTTTTTTCCCTCTAGCTAAGTGTAAAGTATGCGCTTTCTCCTAAAATGAAGCAGTGTTAAAGGTAAAACTGGGGACAGCAAGGAAGCTTCTTTGCCATTTTAATAAATACCAATAATTCCCTTTTGCCCAAGCCCCATATTCCCAAACTCATTAAAGCAATTTTGGAATTTTTTTTGGCTCTGAAACATATAAGCAAAACCCAAACCACGCAGTCCCTTGAGAATCACTTGCACAAATTGTATAGGTCAGGCCAAAATAAGTTTCTGTCAAACAGCCTAACACCTAAGCTTATTATGAAACTGGTGAATTGTACAAAGGGTCTGTATGTGGGGCACTCTCAGAATGAGTAAAGGTGTGTGTGGGGCTCTTATCATGGTGATTGTTTTACTTTGACCCCACCAAACATTCAAGTGGTATTTTTATTGAATGCATGGCTCTGGCCAGCACAATTCCCAAAGATTTTGTCTGAGCTTGTGGACTCAGAGGGCTGCAGAGTGGGCAGCTGGTTGCACACCTCAGTCTCATTCCAGGCCAGGCAGGAGAGTGCCCCAGTGCTTTCTCCTTTCCTGCCCACTCCTGCCTGCTCTCTGGGAGGAAAGCCCACGTGCATCCCCAGCAGGGGCTGCAGCACACTCTGACCCCTCAAATGCCCCAGCAAAAGGGGTCCCAGCCCTTCCATCTGACACATGGACTTTGAACCTTGAGGTAGAGAAGAACAGTTTGAGTTTGTTGTCTGCTGGTCTGCAGGGCAGTAGTTTTGGTGAGGATGGGCCAGTGGGAAATAGACCCTGCTTGTAGGGGTCACCACAGCCTCTAGAAATCAAACTGAGATCTCCTTCTGACATTCAACCTGATATCTCCTCACTTTTTCTTTTCAGAAGAGTACTGAATCTGCTTTTCATGCTATTTTGACCCTGTCCTATTGATTTGTCAAGTCCTCATGTGTGAGTGAATGCTGGTAAACTCAGAGCAGCTGAGTTTAAGTGGACAGTAGGATGGGTCAGGGTCTGTGTACTTTGAGTATATTTTCTGAGCTCATTTTTCCTGCACTGCATCCAATCCATTTATACCACCTCCATGGCTCCCCAGGCTTAGCCATGTGCTGAGCTGACTGTAGGACCACATATCCCAGACATTAATTCCTCACAGAACTTACTGCACTCTCTCACAGGATTACACCACACATTTGGAAAAGGTTGTCCTGAGTTATTTAAGGTGATATGAATATGAAAGTACGTCATATTCCTCCATCATCAGATAACCAGGGAGGCATAGGAAGAACTCCTTGTCTGTATCTGCGATACATTTGTTGTTATTTTTGGGTTTCTTTCTTCCCCTTCTGAATAAGTACTGTATGTGTCTGGGAGGATTTTTAAAACATCCTTCAAAACACAGGCTTTTTCTCTCCATGGAGAACCAAGACAAAAGGATGGGTTCAGTTGTGTGCAGCTGCTAAAAGAGGGCAGCTGAGGGCAGGAGGGTGGGAGGAGCAGAGTGTCTGAGTATGAGGGTATTGTCAGGGCAAGGATTTTGAGGTGACAGTTGTTGGGATAGAAATTTTTCTAGGGAAAAAGGGTGGAAGAGATGAGTGTTGAAGGACTGCAAGTCCAAGGATGGGAAATACTGTGGAGTTTTAAAGAAGAGGGTTTATGTGGTTTGAAGTCTTGGCAAAAGAGGAGGAGACTCGAATGTCAGAAGGTGGTTCTGCTGTCAGAGAGGCACCTACAATTTGGGACCCTGGATGTGGTGTCCTCCATACTGGAACAGTGAATCCCACTGCTCACAGCCCTGGGGCTTTTTGCATGCTGTTAGATAACTGGAAGTGACTGCTAAAGTTAGAGGAGGAGTGTGTGCGTTCATGGTTGCCCGTGCCACCTTGCCCACAGCTGGAGGGGCAAAATGTAAAGCCCCATCTTTTGGTGTGACACAATTCAGGCCAAGAGGGATAGTCTTCCCCCTTGCTCCTCCAGGGTTGTGACTCTGCTTCCCTGGCCAGGTCAGCCCAGTTTTGAGGCTTTCATGGCTAGATGTGGATTCATCATTGAAGCAAAGGATGCTTCTGCCAAGGATGAAAATCAACCATGGTATTTAGAGGCTCTAAATATCTTAGACTCCTTCCATGCTCCCCCCTGCAAAGGCTCTTCAGGCTCCCAGATTATGCATCTTCTTCTCCAGTCCTCTTCATACCTTTAGGGGCAACTCTCCTTCCCAAAAAGCAGTCTAAACCACATGCTATACAAAAGAGCATCCTCTCTCTGAGAATTTAACATACCTACTTGTACTGTCAATGTTTGTTAAGGCACTGGATGTGAAAATTTTATTTTCAAGCTTTTTGAAAGCTTGAAGAAGTAGCAAGTTACACTCACCTAAAACTTCAAGCAACTCACACTTTCTTCAAAACTAAAAAAACCCCAAAACAACAAAAACCTAATAATATAACTCCCAGGGCCACATTCTTAAAGGCTACATATTCTTAAAGTGTATTCCCAGCATTATTTAATCCATTAATTTTAGGATTCTTCTTTGTGAGTGGGTCTGCTTTCTCACATGCACTGTTTTCCCTGTGCTGCACTTAATAAAAAATCCTTCTAAGTCTTTTGAACCCCTTTTGCCAAAATAATTCACACTCTTTTTTCTATAGTCTATACCTTTTGCTTTCATAAACTGCTTAATCTGAATGTCATTTTTCTAATTTTGTTTCTACTTTTTTTCCCCATTTTTTTGTGTCCTGGTGGTATGCTAAGTGGCAAAATTAGTAATCTTGCTTTGGAACAAAAGCTTGGTAGAGTTTCACAGGAGAAATTATCAAGAGTGAGTTGAAATACTCATTTTAGAGTAGCTTACTTACAGGTGATAAGATGTCAAAATTAATTTAAGAGTGGTTAATTTTCTGTCATAGTCTGTGAAACTATCATCCAGGTATTTTTGTTCCCAAGGGCTAAATTTACAGCAGTGCACTAATGCCAGAAGATTTTTCTGGTCTGTCTGTAGAAAGTCTTTTTTACACCATCTTTTGCTAGCCACTATACTATGCAGAGGCACTCAGACTGAGACCAGCTGATAGGTTTACATTCATGTTATATCAGATGAGCTATACTGCTGCTTTAACTGATAAAGAGTAGAAGGAAGGTGATTCATCTTCTTCTTGAAAACTTTATGTTCCACTGATTTATGCAGGAAAGGACAAATCCTGGGTTGGTTTATCTGCGCCTGCTTGTCTGGAGCTGCCTGTGCCTACCGATGGCTGGCAGGGTAAGGCTTGTTTTTGTCTCCACAGCCCATGACAGCCTTCTTTTCTTCTCCTTTCTTCCAGGCCTGTCCCAGGTTCTCTGTCTTCACTACTGCACCTACACAACCGACAAAGACAGCCTATGCCTGCCTCAATGCCCGGAACCCTGCCCAACCCTACCATGCCAGGATCTTCTGCTGTACTCATGCCTGTAAGTCTTTGGGTTGGCTTTTCTGCAGGGAGGAAAGCTGGGTTGTGTTTGATTCAGTCTAGGCAGAGGGGAAAGTCTGCTGGATTTTCTAAAAGCCCAGTGTAATAAGTTAAGGAAGCTGAACCTACTTTGGTTCTTCATCTTAGACAAGAGTATTTCTGATGAAGTTAATGGCATGCTAATTAGTGTGAGAGTCATTAGAAGCAGTTTACATGAGACTACAATTTGTGATTCTCATACTTGGTCATTTAGCTGAGATCAGTATGTCTGTGCTGGAACAAAAAGATTTTTCTGAATTCAGAAAAAAACTGGAAAAGCAATGTACATAAGTTATGTCAGTGAACTCTAAGTGATCTTCTTGTGTGGGAGATAACCAGTTAACAAGAAAGAAATGTGATTTACTTTTCTGGCCTGTTAACTTGCCCTTATTTAGAACTAGGTAACAATTGCTGCTCATCTTTCATAATTTCTGGAGGGATGGGAATATTTCCCATTTTATGGAAGCCAAAGGGCTGCTTTACAATTATAACTTCAAATTTTAAATTATTTTAACCTTTTAACCTTTTAAGTAGAAGACATTTGGGCAGGTTTGGGGTGGAGAAAAGTAAGGATGACATGGGGAAAAGGGGATGGAGAAAGGAGAAGTTTTTGCTTCATTTCACTGAGTTCAGTTTGCAAGACAAACCTGGGAGCAATTGACCATGAGAGGGAGAAAAGCACTGCTTGTTCTGGCTTTGCTGGATCAAGGGGAACACTCTGCAAGGATACAAAGATTCAGGTTTGGCTGCTATTTGAGCAGTCATGAAAAAGTTATTAATAATTAACATGTCAATAATGCTCTCCTGGATTATCGATCAGGAAGTTTAACCAAAAAAATATAAGACATGTCATTGTGGGAAGTTTTTTTCTGTCATGACTCCCAAGGAACCTGAAATGCAGCAAACATGCAGCAGCAGTGTGAGTTCAGTGGCTTCAGTGTGCTGCTGGGGAGCCCTTTGGGCAGCTTTACTTGTGGATGAGCAGGTGTGCTCTGGCTGTGAGCCCTGGAGATGTGGGCATGGAGGTGAGACAGACCCTGCCAGCACTGGCTGCCTCTCCTGCCCCACAGCATTCCTGAAAGGGCTGCAAGGGAGATGGCAGTGGGAGCTGCTCCTCCTCCATGGAGAGAGGGTAAGGGGGCCTTGGCAGCTTTTCCCAGGCAGTGGGCAGTGGGATATCTACATTTCCCCAAAGCCAGCACCCATTCTTGCGGGCATCATGGAGGGTAGGAGATAACGCTTCACCACAGGGCACAAAAAAAATAGCTCCCCTGCTTGGATTACTCAGAAGGACCCCAAAGTGTCTTTTTTTAAGAGCCAAAGATCCAGGGGACTGGCTCAAAGCAAGGTGGGATGCTCAGCTCTGGCTGGAGCAGCACTCTAACCGTGCTTACCACCCATGACAAGGCCCAGCAGTGTGCAGGGATTGTCTCTTTTTGGGGAATACCCTCCAGGAAATGATTTTATAGATGACTTAATGCCATTAGGTTTTGTTTGTATCACTCCCTCCCAGTCTAGTGAGGTTAGCTTGCAGAAGGGGCTCTGAACAGCCAGGAGAAGTTTTGTTTTGTTTTTTTGCTATCACAGCAGTTGATGAAAGCTTCCCTTACAAGACATATGGAAAACTCTTCCCAGCTGAGCAGTCCGAGTGAAGGAAAAACAGCCAACTTGTTTTCCATATGCTTGAGATTGTAGATTTTTATTTATGCTTTTAACAAGCTGTGTTGGGCTGCACTGGGAGGGGAAGCTACAATTTTATACAGTGATGCTTTTAAAACCACTTAACTCTGAGTGTTGTTATACTGAAAGGGAGAAAATCATTACAAAAAAGCTCAAACCTGGGTGGCTGCTACGTTTGTTTATTAAAGAACCCCTTTCTTTATAATTGGCTGTGAGTTTTCAGGGCCGATTCTGATGAAACACACGCCTACGTGCATACACATATGCAATTCATGACACAGATTGTTATTTTCCCAGTCATGACTTGAAGAAATAAAGCTAAGTCCATTTAAATAGAAACCGAGAGTAAATTCTTGCAAATGTCTCCAGATGTTTTCAAACCTTTTTTCTTTGTTTTTTTTTTTTCTTTTAAAAGATGGAGCGACAAATGTCAATGAACTCCAACATCATGGGGATGCAGGGGCCAAACCTCAATAATCCATGTGCTTCACCTCAAGTTCCCCCAATGCATTCAGAAGCCAAAATGGTAAAAAAAGAGAATTTTTTTAAAATTACTGTATTTTCTCATATTGCTGTTGCATACCAGTTACCCAGACAGTGGGGAGGATGTAGCCAGACACTGCTTACTTCATTCTTAGTCATACTTTATACTCTTTTTTAATATGCTGCAGTAAATTGCCTTTGTGTCTATGAACTTTCAAGAGGTTCCTAGTCCTAACTGATCCCTTGGTGAGAGGGAACTGAAGGGTGAGCTATCTGATCCATACTGTGCTAAACAGGATTTTTGGTGCAGATCAGTAGAATTTAAGCAAATGGTCTGGCTGTTTCTCTAATGGTGTCTGTGCTCCACAGCTTGATCTAAAGAAAACTGTGTGTATATATATACATATATATATATATATATATACATACATATATATATATATGGGATATGTTCTTTTTCTGGAATGCAACAAAGGTGTTCCCATCAAAAGACGCGTCAGAATTTGGACAAATGTAATTTATTTATATGAATCAAGTATCCTAACAAAAAAAAACAAAATTGTTTTTTAAAGTTGTTCTACATCTTAAAAGGTCAAGGCTTCTCAGGCATATGTACTGATATAGGATTAATGCAGGTAAACTAAAATACAGGTGCACATTTCTAAGTTTTCCCCGGCTTTAAATGCGCTCTTCTGGAGGTATTTGGCACTGATATCCTTGGAATCAAATTATCAGTGTAGAAATGCTTTGGCTTTTTAAGTTTCAGAACTGCCATTTGCTGCTGTCTAATGGAAATATGAGGACAGGAGTTTTTAAGTTTAACTCTGTAGGGTTTTTATCCTCTCAAGATATCTCATCATTGTGAAAAACAGGAGTAACTTCATTGAACTTCTTTCAGTGGCATTTTGCCAAGGTGAAATTGTCATAAGTGAGAGAATGAAATCAAGCCGACAAAGATTAAGCAACCACATATTTTTGTACATTTCTACTTTGATTGACTGCTACGGCTTTTAAAGTTGTTGTCATCTATCCTGAGGCAAAGAAAAATATCTACTTGTCTGTAGGTATGGTGTATACAGGAGACTGGGCTAAGAGCAGCAACATACACGAGCTTATTCTACCTCTGTTTTCTTAGGTTGGGTAGGTCATGCCTTCGCCTCTCTGTTGGTCTGGGTTAGGCTGTTAACCCAACCTCTGTTAACACTGTCTAAAACCACACTCCGTAAACATGCAGCCATTTGGCCAGAAGAAGAAGGATAGCCAAAAATATTGGGTCCCCCAGCCAAGGAAAACCTGTGGTCGAGAGTTCTCTCTGCTGTACCACACAGTGACGGTGACATGCCAAATGGCAACAGCATCTGCAGCAGAGCTTGTTAAAAACTTTTTGGAATAGGCAAATGTTTTTTCAATGCAAGTGTAGCTGAGCCAAGCTAAATACTCCTTGGCTGAATAAATCCAAAACTGGCATCTGTTTTGGGGACTAAAGGTTCTGTAGTTTACTCTCTCCCCACACCCCCTGCCTCTTTTTTACTGGTAATGTGAGGCTACTTAAGAACAAGATTAAATTATTGCTGCATATGGTGAGAATTCTGTGCTTTAATAACTGAAGCTGTACATTAATACAAATTACCTTTTAATCTGGGTAAGCAGGTTTTGTCCCTAAATCTAATGTATGAAGGCATTTTAATGTATGAAGAAATTGCTATCAGTTCCAAAATATGGTGTAGTGAACAAGAAGTGCCTTTGCTTCTCAGGGCCTTTCTTCCACTCTTCCAAGGGCAGAAAAAAATATGCACACATTAACTCTTAAGAGGTATAATTCAGAGTTCCAGACTTTTCCTCTTTTCAAATGCAGGTTTGGTATTATTTAAATATTTTATAATTCTATATNGATGGAGAAAGGAGAAGTTTTTGCTTCATTTCACTGAGTTCAGTTTGCAAGACAAACCTGGGAGCAATTGACCATGAGAGGGAGAAAAGCACTGCTTGTTCTGGCTTTGCTGGATCAAGGGGAACACTCTGCAAGGATACAAAGATTCAGGTTTGGCTGCTATTTGAGCAGTCATGAAAAAGTTATTAATAATTAACATGTCAATAATGCTCTCCTGGATTATCGATCAGGAAGTTTAACCAAAAAAATATAAGACATGTCATTGTGGGAAGTTTTTTTCTGTCATGACTCCCAAGGAACCTGAAATGCAGCAAACATGCAGCAGCAGTGTGAGTTCAGTGGCTTCAGTGTGCTGCTGGGGAGCCCTTTGGGCAGCTTTACTTGTGGATGAGCAGGTGTGCTCTGGCTGTGAGCCCTGGAGATGTGGGCATGGAGGTGAGACAGACCCTGCCAGCACTGGCTGCCTCTCCTGCCCCACAGCATTCCTGAAAGGGCTGCAAGGGAGATGGCAGTGGGAGCTGCTCCTCCTCCATGGAGAGAGGGTAAGGGGGCCTTGGCAGCTTTTCCCAGGCAGTGGGCAGTGGGATATCTACATTTCCCCAAAGCCAGCACCCATTCTTGCGGGCATCATGGAGGGTAGGAGATAACGCTTCACCACAGGGCACAAAAAAAATAGCTCCCCTGCTTGGATTACTCAGAAGGACCCCAAAGTGTCTTTTTTTAAGAGCCAAAGATCCAGGGGACTGGCTCAAAGCAAGGTGGGATGCTCAGCTCTGGCTGGAGCAGCACTCTAACCGTGCTTACCACCCATGACAAGGCCCAGCAGTGTGCAGGGATTGTCTCTTTTTGGGGAATACCCTCCAGGAAATGATTTTATAGATGACTTAATGCCATTAGGTTTTGTTTGTATCACTCCCTCCCAGTCTAGTGAGGTTAGCTTGCAGAAGGGGCTCTGAACAGCCAGGAGAAGTTTTGTTTTGTTTTTTTGCTATCACAGCAGTTGATGAAAGCTTCCCTTACAAGACATATGGAAAACTCTTCCCAGCTGAGCAGTCCGAGTGAAGGAAAAACAGCCAACTTGTTTTCCATATGCTTGAGATTGTAGATTTTTATTTATGCTTTTAACAAGCTGTGTTGGGCTGCACTGGGAGGGGAAGCTACAATTTTATACAGTGATGCTTTTAAAACCACTTAACTCTGAGTGTTGTTATACTGAAAGGGAGAAAATCATTACAAAAAAGCTCAAACCTGGGTGGCTGCTACGTTTGTTTATTAAAGAACCCCTTTCTTTATAATTGGCTGTGAGTTTTCAGGGCCGATTCTGATGAAACACACGCCTACGTGCATACACATATGCAATTCATGACACAGATTGTTATTTTCCCAGTCATGACTTGAAGAAATAAAGCTAAGTCCATTTAAATAGAAACCGAGAGTAAATTCTTGCAAATGTCTCCAGATGTTTTCAAACCTTTTTTCTTTGTTTTTTTTTTTTCTTTTAAAAGATGGAGCGACAAATGTCAATGAACTCCAACATCATGGGGATGCAGGGGCCAAACCTCAATAATCCATGTGCTTCACCTCAAGTTCCCCCAATGCATTCAGAAGCCAAAATGGTAAAAAAAGAGAATTTTTTTAAAATTACTGTATTTTCTCATATTGCTGTTGCATACCAGTTACCCAGACAGTGGGGAGGATGTAGCCAGACACTGCTTACTTCATTCTTAGTCATACTTTATACTCTTTTTTAATATGCTGCAGTAAATTGCCTTTGTGTCTATGAACTTTCAAGAGGTTCCTAGTCCTAACTGATCCCTTGGTGAGAGGGAACTGAAGGGTGAGCTATCTGATCCATACTGTGCTAAACAGGATTTTTGGTGCAGATCAGTAGAATTTAAGCAAATGGTCTGGCTGTTTCTCTAATGGTGTCTGTGCTCCACAGCTTGATCTAAAGAAAACTGTGTGTATATATATACATATATATATATATATATATACATACATATATATATATATGGGATATGTTCTTTTTCTGGAATGCAACAAAGGTGTTCCCATCAAAAGACGCGTCAGAATTTGGACNGATTGACTGCTACGGCTTTTAAAGTTGTTGTCATCTATCCTGAGGCAAAGAAAAATATCTACTTGTCTGTAGGTATGGTGTATACAGGAGACTGGGCTAAGAGCAGCAACATACACGAGCTTATTCTACCTCTGTTTTCTTAGGTTGGGTAGGTCATGCCTTCGCCTCTCTGTTGGTCTGGGTTAGGCTGTTAACCCAACCTCTGTTAACACTGTCTAAAACCACACTCCGTAAACATGCAGCCATTTGGCCAGAAGAAGAAGGATAGCCAAAAATATTGGGTCCCCCAGCCAAGGAAAACCTGTGGTCGAGAGTTCTCTCTGCTGTACCACACAGTGACGGTGACATGCCAAATGGCAACAGCATCTGCAGCAGAGCTTGTTAAAAACTTTTTGGAATAGGCAAATGTTTTTTCAATGCAAGTGTAGCTGAGCCAAGCTAAATACTCCTTGGCTGAATAAATCCAAAACTGGCATCTGTTTTGGGGACTAAAGGTTCTGTAGTTTACTCTCTCCCCACACCCCCTGCCTCTTTTTTACTGGTAATGTGAGGCTACTTAAGAACAAGATTAAATTATTGCTGCATATGGTGAGAATTCTGTGCTTTAATAACTGAAGCTGTACATTAATACAAATTACCTTTTAATCTGGGTAAGCAGGTTTTGTCCCTAAATCTAATGTATGAAGGCATTTTAATGTATGAAGAAATTGCTATCAGTTCCAAAATATGGTGTAGTGAACAAGAAGTGCCTTTGCTTCTCAGGGCCTTTCTTCCACTCTTCCAAGGGCAGAAAAAAATATGCACACATTAACTCTTAAGAGGTATAATTCAGAGTTCCAGACTTTTCCTCTTTTCAAATGCAGGTTTGGTATTATTTAAATATTTTATAATTCTATATTCTAATTTTATACTTTGTTTCTGTATGAGCACACATGTACTGTAAAAAGCCTCTTCGTTTAGCCACTGCTTTGAAGAATATGAATCTATTAACAATACTGTGCATGAACACAAAGTAGAAAAAATGTAGGAAGTATTCAGAGCAAAATTATTTCTTACATGTAAATTCATGGATTTTAAATCAGAATCATCTGTGTTACAGGGATGTTGTTCTTATTATTAACCATTTCACTTTTCTTCATGCTTAAAGCATGACACTTCTGTTGACTTAGTTAAAATTTAAAAGTGGGGGTGCTTAGTACCTTATCAGACTGTGCATTAGGAAGGAATTTCAGATTTCCATGGATTCTGCTAATGCTATTACTGCTGGTGCATTCAGCATTGCTTATGTTCTCTTTGGCTGGCCCCACCCTGAGAAGAATGTATGTGTCAAACACCAGACAGACTCATCTAAGATGCTTGTAGCTTGTAGTGACTCAAGTAACTGGAGAACTCCAGGGACTTTGAGCCTGATTCATCAGGTGCCCAAATCCATGGGAGTATCAGCACTTTTGGGAGGCCTATGTGAGAGAATGAGGGACAGATTCCTCTAGATGTAAGACCCAGATGTGAGACCAAATCCTTCTGGCCTCGTGGCAGTATGTACCTGAGCAGAGCAAGCACAATTTGGCATGCAGCAATCATAACACTGCTTGGTGACAAGTGACTTAATCTGCCTCTGTAAAATGCATATGAAAAAATAATATCAGTAGGGATGCTGTGTGATGCCAGGCTTTTTAAAGAAAGTAGATAGATGGCAAAAGATTTGCGTCCTTGATTGGTTCATAACTTGTTTGTAGTGGGAGATGGAAGCAAGTCTGATAAATATATACATTGTCTGATATACAAGCACATCTACACACAAATATAGAATATGTGTGGTATTACTGTAATGTTTCTATAATAAGCAATGCGTATTTTAATCACCTTATATCACCTGGCATTTATAGAAAGCCACACTCTGCCACCCAAGATCCTTGTTTCCTGGTTTAAATTTTTTTCAGGAGAATGTTCCATCAAGTATTAAGATGTTGTAGATGACATCCCAGAACTGATTTAATTTATCACAGCAATCTCAGTTTCCCTCACAGTATGCCTCTCAATTAGGTTATCACCTAATGCTTTAAAACTGTCCTAGTAAATGAATGAGTGGACATCTAAATCAATACTGCTTTCTTCTTAGATTCACAGCTGAGTGGATAAAACTCTTATGCTGCCCACCAAAAACACGCATCGATTTTATATTAAAATATATTGCATTGGAAAGAGAAGGAAACATATAGCTCTTAAGTGTACATGGTAAAAATATGCAGGGTAGCACGTGTAGCATATTAACATGTGGTTCAGTGGGCTGAAAGTATTATGAAGTTGGAACTGTTGGCGGTGCCTTTGCCTTAATATACTGCCTACATCCAGTTTGGTTTTGCAGTTTCAGAGTATTGGAGGTTTTAGAACTCGGAAGTGCAATCCTGTGTGGATTACTGGAGTGGAAGATAAATAGTGTGCACTGAACCGCTGGAAGTCTGTGTGACACCAGGTCTTTTCAATGGAGCTGATGCCTTTCTATCTGGATTTTGCAAGGCATTGATCTTTACCTGTAGAAATTTACAGCCTCTGAAAGGAGGTATAAAAAGCAGACTGGCAAAGAAACAATTGAATGTAAAAATACAGTTCTCAATTTAATCTATCAATTTTTTCTTTTACAATTTCTGTCTGCCACTTGCTGGATATGTAGTTTTACAAAATTTAAATAAAATGTTATATGTGTAGCTTGGCTGTGCCTGTAATCCTGGCAGAACGTGTATGGTTCTTTAGAAAAGAAATTATTTCTGTATCAGAAGTGCATAGGACTGTGGGCTGTTGTTTTTGCCTTGTAAGCATTAAGAGGTTGAACAGCAAAAAATAACTTAAAAAAATTTGAAAGTGTCTGTCAGATGAAAGAGTGAAAACATAACCAGAAAAGAAAAGTAATAAATTGGTACAGTGCATGTTCCTAATTATAACAGTGAAATAACTGAACCTCCTAATTTACCTAAGAATGCCGGACAGCTTTGGCAGAGGAGGAGGAGAGAAGTGAAAGAAATTACAGTGAGCCAGTTGTCATCAGCACTAATTTTTATTCAACTTAATTAGAGGTAAGGGTCCAGATCCTACTAGTGGCTGTGTAAATCCCAGTGCAAGCATCACTCAGCTCCCCACCCCAGAGGAAAGGCCAGGCTGTCTGCAGAGACCTGGCTGCATTTCCTATGGCTCTAAGAGGAGCAGGTCTCGCTATCTGCAGGGACACAATGTGTCAGCCGAACGGGAAAGGCTCGGCCACCACCGTGGGTAGGGCTTCCATGGGGTGCAGATGATGTTCTGAGTTCGGACGGAGTCTCCTGCTGCTCCTTGTTTTACAAACAGCACGCTTTCCTGTGCCTGTGGGCTGTGATGGTGCAGCTGGTGCAAAGCGAGAAGCAGCTGCTCTCAGTAAGCTCTTACCCCGGCCCCGCTTTGGTGCTCGGCTCAGACATCACAGCAGCCCGTGGATGTGGGAGCAACGAGTGCTGCCCAAACAGCAGGGGCTGGGACAGCTGGCAGCCTTGGGAAGGACTTCCCTCTGGATTCCAGCTCTGGGCCCAGGTTTGCGAGGTTTCCATACTGATGGCAGGCAAGGGGCTGACATAGGCAGTTTAGGCAGGATCAGAGCCACTGAAGCTCTAGGTTTAGATACTTTACACTTTGTGACTGAAGATACTTTATTGAACAAAATAAAGGGTTTGAAGTCTATGTTTTCCTATCAAGCTGGCTGGGAATGGTATCACTTTAGTAGAACAGCACATACTACTTCAGGGCCAGAAGGATTTTCTTTGCATGGATTCTGGACTACTGAGCAGAAAGAAAAATATTGCGTCTCTGCAGAGCTTTCAACAGCAATTGCTCATCTTGTACTTCACAATAAAGCAACGAAAGCAGCAGAAGAGAAAAAAAAAACGTGCAAAGCAAAGTCTTCCAAATAAAAAATAGAGTTGTGACGAAATTTCCTGTATCAGTAACTGAGAAGTGTTTTCACAGAAGGGACTGTTGTATACTTAAAACGGTGCTTCTGCAACTGTTGACAAAAGTCACTATCCTGAAATTGTATCTCCTGTTACATTTGTACTTATATTATAAAGTCCCCCAAGCCAAACTTTCAGTGTGCTCCTGATCTGTGCTTTAAAACCTTTCCTGGGCAGTAGCTTTTCCTGCAGACAGTGTGCCTTGCTGTGGATTAAGGTATTATCGTGATGGGTGAAGATAATCATATCCTGGTTTGTTTACTGAAACAGGACCTTGTACCCGTCATGCCTAAATTCTGGATTATGTACTAGACTGGGTAGGAACTAATTCTTCTTAAGCTGTCAGTGGCTCAGTAACTTCACTGGGGAAGCAAGGCAGTTCAGTTACTCAGAGCTGCTGCGAATGTGCCGAGTATCTGATCTTGCTTGTCCCGAGTGCATATGAATTGCGTTGCTTCTTGCAGGCACAAGTTGTAACAATTCCTTGCATTTTTCTTTCTTTGTGTCACTTTATCCTGCCCTGATCTTATCAGCATTATTTCCCTAGAAGAACTTGGATTTTTATTATTTTGTTTGCCTTGATTCAGCTGGGTGTTAAAGTGACCTCGCTTTCTCCCCCACCCACTAGCCCTCACCCTTTCTCCCTGTTTCTCCACCACCCTCTTTCCTCAGAGGATTTTACCATCTTTGTAGATTTGTTTCTCTTTCTCCTTTTCTCCCCAGTGTCCACCCTGATTTTGTAACCATAGCAATAACTGAAATACAATCCTAATATTTGCTTGCTGTAGCTATCATCTAGCCCAACAGATGAACTGTTGGCTTTTGTGTGTCATAAGGTTTTGAAACTTAATTCCAATACATCCGTATATGTGAGGATAATTTGTTTGGTGCCCAAGTGTCCCTCACAGAAAAGGTTTTGTTTGTGTAAAGTTGTGTGTCAGTGGGCGCTGGTGCAAGTAAAAGCAAGCCTTTATGGTAGTGAAGCCAGGGAAGGAAGCTGTAAAAATAAAAACATGGTTGTGTTACAGGGAAGTTCTGCTTCACACAGATATATTTCACTCTCTTGCTTGGAAAATGGACAGCTTTCATTTTCCAAGATTTTTGCAAGATCCACGAATAATAGAATTTGTTTTGTGCTTCAGGCTGTTGCACATTAAGCCCAGCATTTGACTGGGATGTGCTTTTGCATCTCATGACAAGTGATGGTCTTTGGGGTGGAGGAGATGGTTTTACACATTTTACCAGCCCCATATTTTAAACACCAAGGACACAAGACCTGGAAGAAAAATTCTCATGGCAATAAATCTCTTTTTTATGGACAGGCTTAAAAGGTATTTTCTAAAAACTATGCAGTAGCTAATGAAGTAGTTTATTAATTATTATAGTCTTCCTGTGAGATAAATAATTTTAGACTGTTGAACTGAGAGAGAAAATTGAAGTGACTCACTAGAGGCCACACAATTTGTCAGTGGAAGAGCTGAAACAAGCAGAGAAGAATTTCTGGCTGCCAGTTCCAGAAAACACAATTTCTGTCTGAGAAAAATTTATGTATATGTTTGGGGTTTTTTAAAGTTAATATTAATGTTGGTAATATCAATATAATTGTTGAAATACACTGTTTTTTCACGACTAGTGACAGAATGGGAAGACTGAACTCAAGCTTACAGGGGGTACAGGCTCAAATTTAGGATTTGAATCTAAATGAAGGTGGTGCTTTTTGTTTGGATTTAATGCCCCTGAAATTTTCCTGAACTTTACTGATGAGATTTTGGCTCAGAATGACAAAAATTAACTGATCTTCTGAGACTTCTGTCATCTGAGATGATGGAAGCCTTGTGAGATCAGCTTCCCTGGCATCGTGGCTTTCACTGAAATCTCAGGAGAGCACTTACTTTCACATAATGTCAACCATACCCAGGGCAGGACTAATGAACACCCCTGCAGAGCTCCTGCTAAGATCACAGACGTGTCTGAAACGCTGCTACAAGCTGTGTGCAGTGCGAGGGAACGCTCACAGCATTTGTTGTTCCTTCTGTCACATACAGCCAGTGACATTTCTCAATGTTGGGAAGGCTATATACTGTCTTCCAGATGTTCATTAGTGCAACTTCTCATTTATGTTCAGGGGAGGTAATTTAAAAACTGGGCTGGGCTGGTTCTCCCACCCTGGAAACACTTACGCAGCAAGCTATGCTCAGCTCTGCTTTTTACTAGCAAACTGCTGGCCAGCAAAGTTTATCTGAGATTTTAGTGGATAAAATGCTATGAATAATCTCCCCAAATGTGCTCTGTAGTCAGACTGCGTGGGATGTAGCAGAGTTAGCTGTGTCCTGTGCGCTCTGTATCCCCTTTATTCTGACTGCTGCACAGCCCACTTGATGGGATGCCCCCCCAGGGGACCTGAGCTGCCTTCCCTCCCTTTGTTGCTCATGTGCTGAGGACGGACTCCGGGAATCTGGGCACATCCAAGTTACTCTGCTTTGGATAGTTTCCTTTGTTTTAAAGAACTTACATTACTGGAATATTGCAGAGGCAGGGGGAACATGGACTTTGACCAGCATGACGATTTGACTAAAAAACTGTCAGCTTTTAGGAGTAGAATTCAATTTATGCAAAACCTTCCTCTTCTAATCATGGATGTACTTTTTTTCCCTCCCATTTTTTATATTAAAGTCACACTGAAACCAACTAATTTTCATATTGAAATATGTTCCACAAATCTTATTTTAAGATAGTATTAGATTCTTCTTTTAGTAACAATATCAGTGGGGAAGTTTAGGATTTATTTAATTTAGGATTAATTTATTGAATTTAGGATTGTTACCTTTGTTATATACATTTGCATTGATGAAAGCTTGGTTTTAAAAATATGTAGTAAAAAATAAAAACAAACAAAACTTTTGTAAAATAGAAAACAGCAGACAGGAGTCCTGCAGTTTTGTTGTTCAGTCTACTGGAAATTATTTAAAAGCAAATATCCACTTTTCACTGCAACTCCTCTCCATTTTAGTTTTCCAAAATGAGTGTTCAGAAAGGAGACAAGCATAAGCAACTTAAAATAGAATTTCATAATCCTCTAGCTTTAAAATATCAGAGTCAAGATTTTTGGTATAGTCAAAGATTACTTTTAAAATTTAGCCCTGATCCTCAGCTGTAAACTTGTATAGTTTGACTTCAAATGAATTGTATGTTTTGTGCATCAGCTGAGGACCTGGTTTATACTTCTGAATCTCAAAATTTCCTTTAGGCAAGATTTGGCCCTTCCAGAATTTCATACTGGCAGGTAAGCATTTTGTTTATTTTGGCTTTAACATTATTTTATTTAGAATCCACATTCTGTATATTACAGAATATTCTACAGACTACGTGCATTCTGACTATAGAGCATGTGGGGGAAGATTATTCATAGCATTTTATACACCAAATATTTAGTACATATTTGTCTCTTTTCTTGCACACTGGTGTTTTGACAACTACTCCAAAATCTTGTATGAACTTTATCTGACTTCATTTTTCAACCCTGCTTCCTGTAGGTGTTCATTGCATAATATTTAAATATACATTATTTTCTCTAATCCCCAAAATAATATCAGAAGATTTTTATAATTGGTTCATCATACCAAACAATCACCAGCAGTTTTGTGACAGTTATTGGTATCTGTCTCTAATGAATCATAATGGAAAATTGCCAGATATTTCTTTGAAAGTGATGGATGATTCATGTTGTTATATTTAGGTCACATTATTCTGGAATGTTTAAATTAGACTAAAAGCTACCTCTGAATATACGTGTGCAAACATAGAGTACATTTTTAGTTTCCCATCTGGAAATACATATAAAGTCCAGGACTGTTTGCAAGTTGCAAGAAATATTGTTATGTTTTTATTTTGGTATTTCAGTTCACACTCATACTAATATGAAAAGTTTAGTAATGGCATATCCTCAATACTGCCCTGAAATGCCAAGGTTACACATGAAGTCCAATGGGATCTAGCAAATGTTTAAACTTTTATTAAAGCCCAAAGCCCAAAATAGACTTTACTAGACCTGTACAAATTATTTTAAATTATGTAAATATTTTTAATATGTCTGGCTTCTGACAGAACACCACTATACACTGAAGTATGACATTTGCCTTACTGTGCCAACTTTTTGCTTTTTTTTTTTCTTCCCAAAATACCTAGCATCATTACTGGATTTGACTAGAGTCTGCTTTATGTGCTGCTCTTGGTTCAGGAGAAATATATGTAAAGAGGATGGACTGTGTTCCCTGACTGTTAACAGAGGCTCTTTAGCATGAGGTTAAGCGTGAACTTTGTTTTGGCTGCCAACAAAGCAGCCAGGAGATACCCAGGATAAGGGTGGGGGAAGTCCTGATCTGCTTTCCATCTAATGGACGTGTGCAGCTGCTCTGCAGGCTGCTGGTGGTGTGCAGTGTGTGACTGTGTCAGAGAGAAAACTATTTATTTGGAGGTTTTGTAACAGATACTGCTCTAACTTCATCTTCCAGGAATTTTATTAAATTAAAAAACCCTGCCAAAACATTAATATATGGATGTGTACAAAATCTGGTTTTTTGAGCACTTAATTTAAACTAGAGGCAGTGGCAGGCGATAGGAAGAGCTAACAGTCTGCAGAGCCCCAGGTTTATTGGTCAGATGTTTGAATGTGCATGTTTGTGCACATGTCCATTTCTCTTTCCTGTGGTTACGGTGGGTCTTTTTTCCCCCTCCATTCCATGCAATTTTACTGTGCAAGCAAAATCTTATCTAGGCCCTATTTGGCTAACTTTGTCTATCTATTTATTTGCCTATTACCTTATCTTCTGTTTAGAAACCACTTTTCCTGAAATACTTCAGAATGCCGAAGAAAAATAAATGTCTGAAAACTCGTGTGTGTTATCCAAAGAACACTTACTAACACTTGGGGTGACTACCATTTGCAGAAAGAAAAAGCAATTTGTTCAGCTACATGAGTTTGCTGAGGCTTGTCAGTCTTCTAAATCATGTTAGTGGTGGATTAGTTTGATTGGAAACTTGATCCAAGCAATGTTTGAATTAGTTGCATACCAAGTTCCCAGAGGTAATCTAGAGTTTATGTGAAAAAAGGTATATAACCACATCAGTATTGAGAATTAAAATAGGAATGAATTGCCCTTGGTGAAATTTGTGGTTACTGGGATTGTTCAAGGATACCAAAATCCTTTGTTTAAGTAAAAAATGAGAAAATAAGGTAGCTTAATTTAATTTTAAAGATTTTAGAAAGTAAAACTTCCTTTTCTACTACACTTAAAATTCAAGATGTGTTTATGCTAGTCTTAGTAAAACTGGCATATGTGACTCATGATGCTAGTTTAATACTGCCCACAAAAATCCAAATAACATAGCTATGACTTATAGTACCCATCCAGTATGTGCTTTCCTCCTATAGGAGTGAAGGAGGAAAGCTATCCCTAGGGCTTCTGGTCACTGCAGCCTGGGTGATGACCAGCTGGATGAAGTAGCCCTAAACTTCCTCCCGTCTTGGGTTTGTTCCTTCCATAATGAAAAGGTCATGAATGAGCATGTAAGATCTCTCTGCAGGGACTTTTCAGGTCTGAAGCAAAAGTGAAGCTCTCTTGAGTTGCAGGCATGAAGGAAGTGGTAAGCAACCAGGATTAAGTCCTGGATGTCTTTAAAGAGACAAATTTAGATAATTTAAATTCTCTTTTAAAAAATCTTCTTTAGATTCTGTTGATCCTCCTGCCAGTTACAGGACAGGAGAAATCACGATGTGCATGTCGTTGGGAAGCAGCATTTGCCTGAAGTCGTGAGGTGCCCGCCTGTCACTCTCCATCCTTTGTTCTCAGTGGGATGTTACCAGCACAAGTGATGGGCCCTGTCCACACTGATGGTGACAGCACTGTGCCAGGAGCCTCCCTGCACAGGCTGAGGCACAAGGGAAGGAGAGGAGCCAACAGGCTCTATCCAGGCTCCAGGTGCTTCCAGTGCCCGTACTGGGCCACCATACCCAGTGAAGAGAGACAGACCACAGTCCTGGTGCTCCTGAGATGAAGGAGCACATGTGTCATCTCTGCAGGCAGTAAAGCAGAATCCCTTCCCCCACAGTGTTTGTAAAAGTCTATGAGAGCCCAGGTCTCACCAGCAGACATCTCCTGAGCCTTCCAAGCCTTGGTTAGGGTAGGCAGGGGCTGGTGTTGGGCTTTTCTTTGCAGGAGAGCCAGCAGTGTGTCTGTGTCTCTGGGGCTGCTCCTCCTTTGATGGAGAAAGCCACCTGGGACACACCCCCAGGCCCTTCTCCTCTGGTTTTACACACCCAGTAGGTAATGTTAGCCTGGTATCAGTGAACACTCCACCTGGCCACTGGAATCTCCACAAAGCATTTGATGTATCTCCCATAATAAATTATGTACTTTGAGGAGCAATAACAATAGCTGAGATTCTCGAGACAAGAAGGGTCACGTTACCAGAAGTACCAAAAAGGCTGATTAAAATTAAATCGTAGCAGACAACAGTTGTGTTACAAAGGAAGGCTCGATTACAGCCAAATCACTTTCTTTGCTAACCTCTGACTTATTTATTTCTCCTGCATGCTGCAGTCTGCATACTCTTTCTGATTGTAATGAGCATTAATTGATTAGCTGGATCTATGAAGAGCTTGAGCACTCATAAGTACTATCCCAGTGGGTACACAACTAAATAGTTTATGAGGTAATTAGTATTTTAATGCCTTTTCTAATGAGCCTTTTCAGTAATGAAATCTCATGAGAACATTATTGGTTCATATATATTTCTTCAGACAAAACAAAAGGTAAGCTAATGCTATTAAGAGATTTTAAAGCTAGTTTATAAAAAGGTTTTCAGTAACTTATTTTCGAATGCTTGCCTTGATTCATTTTGCTTTATTAAAAAAAAAAGCCACCTTAGTTTTTTCCCACTGCTCTGCCTCTTGCAGTCCTCTCTTTTGACAGAATTCTTACACTATACCGCAATTTCAAATAATTAGGATCATTTCTGAGGCTGCTACCCGATCTCCTCAGCTCAGCTGTAAGTAAATAATACCATACTGTCTGAGTGTGTTGTTTCAGATGTGTTCTCATCCTGGAAAAAAAAACAACTCTGTGCCTGGCTGCACAGTGCCTTGGATTTATGACTCTGTCAAGTTTGAGAGAATGACCAACCTCTACAAAGCTTTTCAATGTCAAGCTGAGCTCTATTCTGGAAGCTTGAAAGCAGCACAGAACTTGCAACCATACAGGCAGTCTTCAGCTTTGTTGCACATACTCCAGTTTGCCTGTGTTTGATCCATAGTGGAAAGGACAAGGCCTTTGCCTTGAATTTTATTTTTCTGTTACCTAAAAGAAGGTGGCTGAAGATGGCTTTTCTGAGAAGAGTTTTTTGAGTGTGTGAATGGCTCATTTTATCATTGGCCACAGAGATTTTTGTTCTCTGGAGATCACAAGGTCTCAGTAGCTTTTATGTTCTCATCTCTTAGGGTTCAGTTCTAGCTGGGAAGGGCAATCTTGTCCTGAGTGGGACTTCAACTGCAGTTTAACAGCGCATAGAAATGTGGGGAAACAGCCTGAGCCAAACAATGAAGCATCTGTGTTTTGGAAACCTGTTTCATAAATTAGTTTTATATCAGTGAAGCATCTGTGTTTTGGAAACCTGTTTCATAAATTAGTTTACATAATCTAGGGGATGTATGCCTTGAAATGCTTTAGAAACTTCATTTGAAGTTAGGGGTGTACAAATCCTATTTAATACTAGAAGCTGTAGGAGTAAAACGGTAAGAAATTCCCCTATACAGCTCTCATTATGTAATGTAAGATGTAATGAGTCTAATTCATCCTCAGGGTGTCTTTAGTGGTGTCAGCACGGTTTTTGCAAAGGATGGATTTAGCCTAGGGATATCACCACCATAAAACCTGTCTTCCACTGGCATTTCTCTCTCTGTCTCCAAAGCTTTACTGAGACATGTCACTGTGATATATTAGTAGCCTAGTACTTTTTGATGACTCCTAGTTATTAGTAGTGTGGGTGTTGTTTTCTTCAAGTGAATATGAAAAGCCTCATTTTCAGTTAGGGCAATGCTAAGAGCCCCCTCCAGAAGACAGAGAAATGGTCTCCTTTGACTTCGTGTGTGTGACATTGCTCGCAGGACCATGCATTAGCAACGTTTATGAGATGAAGAACGCCCAACACTGACCACTGCTTTCCACATTGCCTGCCATCTCCACACCCTTTTCAGCTCAAAACCCAACTGCACAGGCGAGGCTGACGCCTCCTGTGTCAGCTCCCAACAGCGCCTGCAGAGTGTCAGGCTCCCAGTGCTCACCCATGCTGTGCTAGAGCCCTCCTGTCCAAGCCCAGCATGCTTTTAGGATGGAAGCTGAGCAGCCTCATCTGTTCCCTTGGCTAAGATGAGGTAGCTAAGGACACTAGGATGTGTCCATGTGAATGGTTTGTTCAAAATGCACAGTGAATCAGATTTGCCTGCCTTGCCTTCCGAGGTGAGCCAGTCCCCTGGCTGCTCTGGGACCCTCTGCACGGTCTGCAACCCGGCAGGCTGCAACCACAACAGTGCCCAGAGAAGCAAGTTCAAGAGAGAAGGTGCACATCAGGTTACCAGCCCAAGAGCAGAGGAAAAATATCCTCAGAGAAATATTTTGGTTTCCATTCTGGAAACTTCGTAAAGGGTGTTTCTGCTCTGTATTCAGAAACCTCCTTAGGGGACAAATGATCCCTCATCTGTCTGAGGGTAGGAGCTCCTAACTGCCTGTCTTTCATGGCCTTTGGACTTGCTGAACACTAGTGGAGCACAGTAAGAATTAAATTGGGGTGGTGGGAAGACCAGTTGCCAGATGTTGCTTTTGATTTGGTAATATTTTTTTTAAACTTGAAATGGGCTGCAGTTGTTTTCCTTACTTTTTCAGAGACTCTCTGTATTTGTTTGTGCTTCCTGAGTCATCACCTGTCTTTGCCAAGACTTTATTATATCTAACAAAAGGTATATTATTGATGCACTGTGGCATGCACAAAGCCTTTCTATGAACTTCATTAGACATGTGTTCCTTCCAGATTCATTTTGCTTCCTGTCTCTGCTCCTGAGCAAGTCCCTGCTCCAGGCTCTGCTCTGACAGTGTGTAAATGCTCAGCAGGCTTTGACACCTCATCTGCTTGAAGGCACAACTTTCTCAGCTTTTGATACATTTAGATTAGTCCTCTTACCTTTCTGTAATAACATGTATGTATATACAAGAGGTAGCTAAAGAAATGTCTCTATTAGAAATACTTGGAATGAGGCACTTAAAAGAGAAGTTTGCCACTCTCTTTCTTTCTCCTCCTTGGGTATACCATGAGATCATGATTAATTTGGTGGTGTTTGGAGGGCAGAAATCACTTGTCTGTTCACTTCAGGAAGACCTCTGAATGGGCAGGGCCAGGGGAACAAGCAGGTCTGGGGCAGGAAGGACCTGTGATGTCACCTTATGTGGCCACAGGGGATGCAGTTGTTACTTCTTTAGGCATTACTCTTGGATAGTACTAAGGTGTGGAGGGTTTTTTGGCCTTGCAAGTGCATTAATTCTGCCCTGAGCAATGGAAAGAGTCCCTGCCCTCTGCAGAGGCTGTTTAGGATGGAGTGAGCCTTAATGTGCAGGACAGGGGGCTGTTGGGGGTGCATGCAGGACAATCAGAGGACTCGACTTTGCAGATGCACTTCTACTGATGCAAACTGAGTTCAAAGGAAGGGGAACCTCTAAATGAAGTGTACTTGAAACTACCATGAGATGGAGAAATATACACAGTAGAGAAATAGGATATCTTGACGCTTATTCATGGCTTTCCTGGGATGTCTTGGACTGTACAAACCCATTGCCATTGTGTTAGTGAAATCCTAGATTCCCTGAGGCCATAATTGTTACTGAAATTTAACTTCTTTTGCTTTGAAAAAGAAGAGAAAAAGTAAATTTATTATAGTAGTGTAATTCTTGTCAATCCCATACATAAAGGAATTATGAAAACATATAATTTATGAAATTATGGTCAAACTCATAATTTTATGACAATGTCCTTCCAAATAACATGCATTTTGAGAAGATATATTTTCTGTGTAGAAGGAGGAGTGGAGTTGAATGTCTTCTTTTTTCAGCCTTTTGTTTCAGTAAAAGAAGATGCTATTCAAGACATGTGTGGTAGTCTGTCTGGTGTCATTGAGGAGCTCTGCAAGAGATATGCTATCTCTGTTTTGCTTTTAAGCTAAATGAATACATTCAGAAGGCATGGGTAGTGTAAGCATCGTATTCTCAGGATATCTTATTTCCTTACAATCTACTAAACTTTAATTCAGAATAATTGTGTGTTGTATTTACAGTTCAATTTAGATAATGTTTACTAGTGTTTACATATTGTGCCTGGCTAAGAGATGGCAGATATAGAACGAAATTAAAATACAGAGAACCCAGACAATAAACATCCCAGTTCACAGTTAGACTGTGAGTCTTTGTGCTTCTTCATAGTGTGATTTCAGAATGTAATTAAGCAGATGCTCAAGTAGCTTGGGGATCCAGGCCTTAAATTGCTCTATTAAATTACTTTTTCCTGTCAGCATGAGCTTAAGTGTCAAGGATAAATTTACAATAGGGAACAAATATTTAGGATGAAAAGAATGACATCAACTAAACCACCTCAAAAAGCCAGAAATAAACTGTTAGCTAACAACATAAAATGCAAACTGGAAATGTGGGAAAGTACAGTACATTATACAACAGGACTGCTTATTGTGAAGAAGATAGAGCAAAAGATATGCCTAAATGCCTGAATTGTTTTCTGGGAATGTGGTACTATTTTACATGCAGGTGTTATTTACATTACTAAGTAGGTTCATTTCCTTTCCCACCTGGCAGTCACATCTGAATCAAAAAATTGTCCCAGTGCATTTGGGAGGACAGGAAACAGCTAGTGGCATATAATTTAAACTAAGTAAGATCTTAGTTTATGTGTAAATAAAGTAAAAATCAGGGATGTCTTACATTGTTATGCTTCTTTATGAATATCACTGCTTTATTTCATTAACAGTGTTATTCCTCAGCAAAGGAAGAAGGATTTCTGGCTTTGTAAATGAAGCAGAAACCATGGGGTTCGCAGTATGAGGGCCACCCTGAGTACAATGTCTGCATTAATCTTTGCTCCTTGCACAGAAGGCTGGAGCTGCCTGCCAGAGCTAATGAATGGATTCTGACTCTGCCACGTTAGGCTATTACCAAATACAAAGGCAGGTCACAAATTACAGTTTGTCTGATGGCTTCAGATATAAGCATTAGAAAAACATTTGTTCAACAGTAATAATTAGTCAGCGATAGAGGCAAGTTTTACAGATTGCTTTGCAACACCGAGGCAAATGCGACTTTCTGTGGGAAAAAGCCTGTTGCCTGTCTAGTGATTCATAAAAAGCATAAAAAGGCACTTCAGTTGCATCTCTTCTAAAGGTGAGACCAAACCACAGAATTTCTGCAAAACCCTAATAACCTCAGTCTTTACTGCAAACACTGCAGTGTTTTAAGAGCACTACTTTTCCCCAATTAAACAACAAAAAAATCTTGTTGGAGAGTTGTTCCTGGCTTGGATTAGGGTCATACGTGCAGAGATACAGAGCTTCACTGAGTGGATTCTTTTTAGCTTAAACCTTAACAGTTAAATTAGAAGAAAACTCACAACTGGCTCAGAGGAGCTCAGCAAATCACCAGGCAGCCTGGGCTGCTGAGATGCTTTCGTTCTTTAGCAATGAACTCATACCTTGGGCTTTTGTGTTCTCGGGGAGAAGAAGCCATAGTTCAGAGAACTGCTAGGAGCAGGATGGTTAAATGAAGCCCAACAGTAAGCAATTCGTGTTACTGAAGCATGTCATTGAAACTTGGCACAAGCGCCAGGTCGGAGCTTGTGCTGTGGAATGGCTTTAAGTGCTTGTCATCCCACAGATACCGCTGCAAATGTTCTGTATTGTCTCTCCTTCCCTGCGCTGTCCGGGAGAGTGAGTACAAGAATAAGTCTGTGCCTTTTCATTTGTTTGACTTTGGAGTTTTCTGTGCTTTGGTTTCAGTAGCGTGGCTATCAGATGAATGAGGTTGGATCTGTGCCAGGAGAGATGCAAAACAGCCCATTACTTCATTGTGTGGTTGATTTGCTTGTTTGTTTTAAAAGTTTGCATGTACTGGTGAATGCGAGGGGATGATAGCATCTAATAATTGTAGTGCTGGCAGGAGCAATGCAAGTTTACCCACACAGCCTGCCAAGGTACCTCTAGTCTGGCTTGCAGCACCTTTTTTTTTTCCCAGTGGTTGTCCTGCTGCCGCAGCACAGACCCAGAGAGAAGCTTTAAAGTACTCACAACTGGCATATGCAGAGAGACCACCAAATTAATTTTCCTTTTTCATGGGATTAGTTTTTGACTGCTATGTTGCCATATCTTGTGCCAAGATATTTAACAGGGGGCTCCTGCTGTGAGAGTCCTCATTTCCACTTTTGCGCTGATGCAACTAAAGGGAAATTATTCCCTTCCCAAGATGATCGTTCTGCAGAAGATTTTGAGAGGGATCTGCCAAGAGCAGAGAGCATGAATAGATTAACAAATGCTGGTAATCCCTGAGTTGCAGAAAGATGAACCTGATCTCTGTATATTTGCAGGCTTGTCCAGAGAAATGTAAGATTGTCCTAAAAAGCTGGTAATAATTTCAGTGCATATGGTTTGCTTCAGTTCTATCATTCTAGAGGTCCAAGGATGAATTACAGGTGTCACAATGAGGGCTTCTTCTGTGCCCATACTCTCTTGGCATGGACTCAGGCATGGTAAAGACTCCACTGTAACAGTGACTTCTGTGGTCTAGAGCAACAGAGCATGGTTGGTCATTAAATAATCCATTGTTTTTAAGGATATCCTTACCAATGCTAATTAAAATACCTGTAATTACTAAATTATTTCATTAGTTAAAATAAATCTCCAGATTATTTTCTGTTTACTGGGTTGCTAGGGGTACCTAGTACATCAATATGTGTAGAAGTGTTCAATGAGACTGCCAGGTTTTTTGAAAGAGTTTTACATGCTTCAGAAATAGACTCCAATTGGCTAAGGAATTGGCCAAAGACTAAAAATGTGACATCATGCTTGGCAAGTCATAGAGATATTTTTGTTAACAGACACTATATAAAAACTGCACTATACTACTTCTAAGCAAAAATCTGCGTGGAAGAAAAATGAAATATCTTCTACTCGGGAATAATTTTTCAAAGAAATGCAATTTATTGACTAGTCCTGTGTATGAGTCTGTTAATGCAATGTGTTTGTTCTTCTATATCCTTTTTCTCTTTAAATACAATTAATGTGTATGACCTGAATACTTTTAAATCAATACCGTTATTTAGCAGATAAATGTAATTATTCCCTATTAATTCTTCCATCAATTCCATGTTTGTGTAATAGACCTGCTGCAATTGTCTTCATGAGTCCAATTGCATATTTCAACTTTCAACAATTATGTTTTAACTTAATTCCAGTGACTGATTAAAACCATGTGTATTCAGGTTTAGATAGATGTGCTTACTACAGGATTGTTAGACCTGCAGAAAATATGTTTTTAATAATCCATTAGTATTTAATTAGCATGCAATAACTGTCTTATTAAATCTAAATTAAAACCTTATTTGAAGCATGTAATTGAAAGTGCCACTGGGTAAAAGCTAATCTGTCAAGGATGAATTTGCATTGAATAACAATGCTAAAATTTTCTTTTCTGCAGTTTTTAGGGTCTTCCAAACATTTGCTTAGTCATCAGAGTGTAATCTTGCAACAATCAGTTTTCTGCAAGTGCAGCATTTAAAATGTGTTTTGGGTCAGAGTTGTCATCTTTTGAGAGTTCATCTCGATTTGAAAGATGATTCTTTGGGTGGAAGATGAGGAATTCTTAAACCTTTACCAGATGCCAAAATGTGTGTGAATGTTTCCTACTAGCCAGTGAAGAAGGAGAGATGGTTTGCAACACACATGCTTAGGTGTCCCTCAGCATACCCTGCAAATATGAAGGGAAAAGGGGTTTTTGTGACTCTACCTCTTTATAACAGAAAAGTTATTGTCATGTGTTGCTGTATGTGAGGAGTCACACAACACACCTGGTGAGAGCAAATTACAGCAAAAATTAGACTGTTGTGGCACTGTTCTGGGATAAGGGGGATCCATAATCCATCCAGAAATGTGAATTCATAAATGCTACTGGTGGTTTTGCTTCAGCAGGACAGCTGAAGGAGTCTGTGTAAATTATCAACCCAAATTGCTTGTAAAATTCTAAACATCATCGGTTTGAGATTAATAGCTATTAGAGTCCCTGTAAAGATGTGTTTCATTAACTGGCTAACAAATTTATAGCAAAAATCTCCTCTCAGATGTGCTCACTCTCAGGGTGAGTCCAAGCTTGTAATTTCCTTTTCTCGTGGTAGCCCTGTCCCTCCTTGACGGTAAGTGGGAAAACTGCAAACGCAGGGAAGGCAAGACAGAAGAGCAGTGATTTAGCAGGCGAATCACAGGAGATAATTTTCCCAAGGTGTGTTGTGTTGGTGCTTACCCTTTGTCAGCCTCAGTCTTCACTGGGTGCTAAGACTGCATGGACAGACATCAAGGTCCCACTTGGGAGCTAACCATTATCTTGCTTGCATCATTATTATTTCCTTGATCTGGGCAATGTCCTCATGAACCCGAGACAGTTCACCAGATTGGGCTTTGGCAGTAACGGATGGGGTAATTCCAGATGTTGATGGGGCTGTCTAAGGATCCTAGACTGTGGTTAGGGAGGGAGTAAAAGATTACCAAGGATGGAGAGCATGGAGAAGCAGGAAAATATTTTGCTGATTCCGTAGACAGTGTTGGCCAGCAACGCCTAGAGTGTTGACAGACCTCAGTTCCTGAGTTGTGGTGGACAGTTCTGTCCCTTCTCAAACTGCTCACAGAACAGAAATTCATCTGCTCTGTTTTTTATTAACAAGCTGGGGAGGATGAAGACCAAAAAAAACATCAAAGAACGATGTAAACCAAGGAAACTTTCAAAGGAGAAGGAAGAAACTTGAGAACAATCTCATCTACGGACAGGAACTTGGCCTTTGAGGGAGGACAGGAATTTGCAAAGACATGTATAGTACAACAAGCAAGGTGAACAGAAAGGCATCAGAGTTCTTTTGAAGATAGCCAAAGAAAATTATGTATCCAGTGTTGGGAACAACCCCTAGAATTACCCTAGTCAAATTAAATGGTTCCTTTTACTTGAAATGTGTTTATGCTTAGGCCACACATGGATAGCTGTCATGGTGAATGCACCACACGTGTAAACTGTGATCTGTTTATTTGAACTTAGACTCTGTTACTGGACACCCATGCAAAACTGGAGTGTCCTTATTCTGGAGCAATGAAAAGTGTCACAATTTCTTGAAATAGCTCTATTTTGCTGCAATTTACTCCCACCATCTCTGTTGCATATAGCAACATATATCTCTGTTGTATATAGCTTATACATAGCAGCATGTGATAGAAACTCGTTATGAAGAGACATAGACCATGAAAAGCTCATGAAAACCCATGGGCAGCAGAATTCAGTCAGACCACCTAAGCCCTATAGTAGTAACCATCCAAGTACTCAACACACAGTCAACACAAATGACTGTACCTCATGGAGCTGTTCAGAATCAACACTGAGATGTTGACATGGCAGGGGGGTAGCTAAGGCTGAGAGTCACTGAGCAGAGAAAATAGGGTGCAAAATGATTTAATTGTTCATCTTCATTTGAAATTGATGGAATGTCAGGTCTTGCTGTGGAAATTATCTGGGGTTTATTTACATAGCCCGATTTGAGGCACCTGTCTAAATCAGCAGCCAAAGCTCCTAACAGGGTTAATAGATCACTTAGGTTAAGAGCTAATTACAGCCTAATGTGAAGTTCTCTGAATGGCTCTCTAGTGGCACCAGTGGACTGAGACTCCCCAGCCAGACAGCTGATTCAGGTGGTATAAGTAAGCACTCAGACCTTGAGCTTAAGAAAGTTCAATAGTGGAGTAATTCTAAATTAATACTAAATTAATTCTATTCTTCTCATTACTATTGGCATGGTTAAAACCTGTGCAAGTGGTAGAGAGAAAGACATCAACCCCTTAGTGAAGCAGCATATATGTTGCTAGCAACTTGGGTTTCAGCAAAGAGTAAGTAGTATCTATAGAGCTGTGTTGACTTCAGCAACACCAGTTTACACCTGCTGAGAATCAGACTCAGGGCTATTTTTTAAAAATCACTCTTCTATCTACTCTTGGTGCATGTTCACATGTGCTCTATTTCCCTGTCCTGCTAATATTTTTAAGCAAAAGAAACTACTGTGGCATCACTTCAGATAAGGATATTAACATGGTTATTAGAGAAATTATTACATGTGGATCATTGTCTTGTTTTTTCAGTGTTGGTCTGTAAAATCAGGATTATTAAAAAATAAAATGTGTCTTGCAGATTGCAAAAAGTAGAAGCATTTGACTTTCATTTCTAATCAAACAGGCTAAATATTCATGTTTATGTGCCTAAATGAAACTTTTGTATGCAGTCTTCCACCCCATCTGTATGAATAGTGGCATTGTAACAGGGTGAGGTCACTGCAGAAGGGAAAGTGAGGTAAGAACACAGCTGAATCTACAGCCTCCCTGCTACATGGTGCACCAGCTTGTGCTTAAAGGAGTAGAGTGCTTTTGCCCGAGCCAGAGTCGCCGCGGGCACTGCCTGCAGAGCTGAATGCCTCTCGCAGCGCTCTAGATGCATTCCTGGCTCTGCTCTATGGTCTGATGCACTGTGTAAGTTTCCTCTGCTTTTACAAACTGCTCTTCAGAGACCTCTTTACACATCTAATATAAGTGAAAATCCATATGGTTTATTTTAAAGCCTTCATTAAAAAAAAAAAAAAAATAAACAGTTATCAGGCCTCATTCTGCTTTGACTTATGTGGCGTAAATCCTGAGCAGTCCCTTTGTAACATTTGCTGATGTTCAAGATTTATGCCAGCATCAGGGGGAGCAATGCTTGGCCCATCAAAGGGCTTTCCCCCTCTCATTCTTTTCAAAAGAAGTGACTCAACTTTATAAAGACTGATGGCTTCCTATTGGCATCACCTCTGTCCCTAGTGGAAATTTTCATCTATAGAGAGTATGGCATCTCAGTGTGTGCATCCGAGAAGTGGGCAGTGGAAGGGTGACATAGTAAAGCAGTGTTTGAAGGAGTGTGGGATTTGCTAAATCTGTGTGTCAGTTCATATTTTACCTATTCCTTGTATTAACTTAAAAGGCCACAAAAACAGGTTGCCAAGGGTACACTGGCAAATCGCCGTTCCTCGCCCACCATCATAATTAGAATTCTGAGAACTTGGAAAATCCTGCCCAGTGAGCAAGCCCTTCTCGCCCTTTTTCCACAAGATTCTCCAAGCTCACAAACCTGGGTAGACTTGGAGCAGCTGCTGCTTCAAATGAGGCTGTCCATCCTAGTCTCACCACCTAGCACAGGAGCCAAAGGGACTCTCTTTTCATCCCACGCTGCCTCTTGCTGCTTCGGCTTCCCAGGGTAGCTCCATGACTTCCCAACAAATTTGTCTGAAATCTTGATCACCTTTGCCACATCATGCAGCAATGAACCCACTGTCTTTCTAACCCAGATTTACTGGAGCAGCCTGTTTCTATCTCACCTATCAAACTCTTCCCTCAGTCAGCTGCTGATAACCTTGGGATCAGACAGATATGCTGTCAGATGTTTCAGAAGCAGGACACTCAGTACAATGTTCCTCAGTTCTGATCAAGCCAGAACCAGGATTTATTAACCACTTTTGGCTCTTTTTCTTACTTTTTTTTTTTCCCCTAACACCATGGGCAGTGGGTTGAGCCATGAGTGTTAACAAGGTAAAATTATAAAGTTTTAGAGAGGTTTTTCAGCTCATTTGGTACCCTCATCTTTGCAAAGTACAGGAAAAACAGGTAGAAGCTGGTGAGGCAGTCTGGGAAGCCTAGAGAGTCTTTATTCTATGAAAACTAGCCATTTGGTTACATGAGCCAAGACCTTGTTGGCCCTAGGTTGCCAAGCAGGACAGTATGTTTGTGTGTGTTCTTCCTGTAGAAAAAGAGCTCAGTGGCTTTTTTATCTTTGCTCCGTGAATTCCCCAAACGCCAAAATAATTTCTGTTTTTCCTGCCTCTGCAACATCAAACTTACTCATGAGCACTGGAGCTGAAAATGGCATCTGTCCTGGTCTAAAATCTTCTCTTTCCTTCAGCCTCTCTGACCTATCTGGGAGTTCAGGATTGTGGCAGCATAACAAGAGAGAGACAGAGAAAGGTATAAACCTGTGTGATAGGGAGTGTGATGGTGGAATGTAAAATGGCATAAAATTCGGGGACTAAGTGAAGCAGAAACTTTAAAAAACATAATTGTATAAAGGCCCTGCAAAAGGAAAAGGGTGTCCAGAGAATTGTGGGCAAAAAACAAGTATCTGGGTAGCATTTTAAATAGCCACATTCAGTCTATGGAAGCTAGGCATGCACCAGAAGCTGCTTTTAATTAGGAAAGCACAGTAAATGCGACACAAAAGAGTAAATGCTTGTGCTTCTTTCCAGTTCTGTCCTTTGGTGTAACTTGCATCTGACTCTATTATAGCAAAGGAAACATTATGGGGCGGAAGCAAGAGAAACTTGCAGGGCTGCCGGAAGGAGCAGGCTGTCTGCTTCCCTTCCCTCTCTTTCCTCCTCCTTCTGCCTTTGGCCACCTGTTAGCATCCCCTCGCCCCCCCTCATCATCCTCACTCCTGCCAAAACCTCCCTTTATCTTAATGTGCATTTTGAAGACTGATCTCGTTATGCTTTAATTATATTTTCTGGTGGCTGTTGCTTCTTTCCCAAATGTCTATGGCCTGTTTTTGTCAGGACAGGAAAGGCTGAGAGTCAGAAAGTGGAGGGGGAGGAATTCAGGCTTGTGCAGCCCGAGCATAAATGAGCCTTTTGCTTCCAGGTCAGTAGTTCAAATCCAGCCTACAGAAGTCAAGCTGAAAAGCGATAGCTGCTTTGGAGCCTGCGTGTAAAGCATTAGTTGGTGGTCTCATTTGGGCTCAGAGCAAACAGGTGTCCAAATCACTTCTGGCCCTAATTGGCATCTTTGCTGGCAGCTTCAGAGGCAGGGCCAAAGACTGTGTGGGCACTGAGCCTGCGATACCCTCGCCTGGGTGGTCCTCCTAAGCCAGCATCCAAGCAAGCTGGCAAGGTAGGCAGGGGGGCTCAGACTGCTGTTGTCTGTGCTGTAGCTCCTCTGTAAACAAACAGGGATATTCAGCTCTCAGTGCTGTTCCTGCAGCTTTGATTCCACTTTAAAAAAGGTAATTTTTCTTGTCTTTGCACTAATTTCTTTATTTTCTTTATTTTACCTTTGGAGTAATTATACTTTGAGGAAACTAACGGGTTAGAAATACAAAAATAAATTTATAGAGAGGCAGCTCAGGCAAGGACCCCATTTTGGGGCAGCTGGAGGAGATGGATAAACTGGAGTTACAGGAACAGCCTCAGTCCAGGACATTTTAAATTATTTTTGTCTACCAAAGCATCCCAGAAATGATACTTTCCTGTTCTTGTTGTAATCACCCTTGTGCAAGATCAGTGAATGTAATTTGGAGCAGAATTATGTCTTTATGGTCCATGATGTTTCTACCCCTTCTATCTATTTCTACTTATAAATAGTAGCTTTCTAAAAGATAAGGCTCTGTAGGGCTTTTACATGCATTTCTGAAAGCCTTAGGAAATCTTACTTTAAATATGTGTACTTGTATCCTTCAGCTTCCCCCTTTGTATTATCTGTGCATTTATGCAGACCTCTCAAGTCCTGGAAATCAGATGCATGAGGCTGTATGACACTGGTCTGTGATGAGGGCAGGCATGTGGGTGCAGATTTGTGTGCTGGTGTCCTCCAAACACAGTGATGATGGGGTGGTACAGGTATTGGGCTGTTGCTGAGGATTGTGTTGTCTTTTACTGCTGCCTGGTTGCTGCATAACCTTCCTGCCCCTCTCCTGCTCCAACAATCTGCATGGTCAGGTAGCTGCTGCAGGTGTGATTTCAGACCATGAGAGATGCAGTGATGTCCAGGTGAAATTCCCTGAGACACTGGTGGCCCCAACAATGGAGCAGGAGATGAGGCCGAAAGTTTTGAGTCACTTGGGAAGTAGCAAGTCTCTGTTCTCACCAAGCAAAGCAGGGTCAGTTCCCCTGGCTCCAGGCAGTTAGGATAAACTAAATAATCCCAGTGGCCTCCTGGTGCTCTGCTCATCTCAGGGGTGCTTGGAGAACTCTCACCTTGTTCTGCCCATGTGCCCAACAGTTTTGTCTGCCACAGCTTCCAGAGCCCCGCCAGGGACAGGACTGAGCAGCCTGTGGAAGAGTCATGTAGGAGTGTCACAGAATAGGGGAACACTAGGAAGCATCACACAGGATACACTCAGCTTTGCCTGGTGCTGCAAATCATATTCCCAAAGGGAATGTAAAATGTCACTGTTCATTAGACTTCAGCATTCTTTCATCCACTCACTCCAGGTGTGGTTCTGCCCCATAATCTTTAAAACAGTAAAAATAAATTCAAAAAATGTTCCCCACCTTTGCTCTGCTTTTGTGAAGCTCTTTAGCCAAATTCTGCCTGGGCCTCATGGAGTATGGCTGCTGATTGTAGATTGTTTAACTCTTGCAGTGGTGCTGTCATTGCACGATGCTGTAAAATTTGCTTTTTGTCTTAGTCCAGGTTATTGTTGCTAATTACTAATTTTCATCTACAAGTGCCAAACTCCTGCTTTAAAAAAGAAAAAACCCACCCAACCATATGCCAAATTCCTAGCTGTGTAGTAAAGATTGATTACATGTGTTTATGTGTAATTTAAAAATGGTTAATTCAGGAAGTGTATGGTCTTTTAAAGGCAAGTTTAAAATCTTCAATTTTACCTAAGTTTATTTATATTAGGGAAATGGGCCTGGAGTATAAGCAAACCCCTATGATATATAGGGTTCAGCCTGAGAATTCTCTGAACTGTTTTATATATTTTTATTCTATCAATATGCTCTTTCATGGCTACTAATTAGTTTTGTTAGTTGACTTACAGAAAAGCACATATGAAATAAGGAGTATGCAATTGCACAGCACTAATAGTATTAATGAAAAGCACGAAGTCTGGAGGCAATTGTAAAAGCACTACTTCAACCAAAAAATAATTTTCATTTGAATTAGCATGATTAATTGCATAGATTTTCCTTGTCACAGCACACTGACATTGAAATAGTGAGGATGTTCTAAAACTTTCAGTGTATAATTCTAGTATATGTTAGGAAAAAAGTATATACACATTGTGTACACATGCAAAAAATAAAGCTACAAATAAGCGAGAAGTACTAAACTTCAGTTCTACTTTTAGCTGATCGTTTTAACTTTGAAACAGTATTAGATTTAATTGCAGAGGAAAGTAAATGTGACTGTAAGTTGGCCTTGGTTGCTCCTGTGTCATGCAGAGTGGGATTTGGATCCCCCAGCTTTCTGCACTATGTGCCTGATTAGTTTACACGCTGGATGCATTCATGCAGGCTGCAGCTATTTTGCCCGGAGGGGTGAAAGAGGAATCACCCCGTTTGTTTCTTCTGCGCACTATCTGCAGTATTTGCTTACTACCTGTATTGACTCTGTAATGTCACACAGTTTGCTGTTTCTGAATGAGGGCTGCTGGAGTGCTGGCTGGGGCACGCAGAGGATGGCAGCAGGTGCCATCACTCCCATGTGCAGCACCGGAGTGCGAATTGTTCTCCTCTCCAGCACCGCGCATCCTCTCAGTGTTCCCGACGTGCCCAGGTTGCCCTAGGCCTGTGGTGTGCCCTGGGTGTTTATTATGTGGAAAAAAAAGGAAGTCCTGCCAATCCACATCACTAATGCAAGTTTGTCAAATGACATCAGCAACAGAGGAGAATTTAGTTTCTAACCACATGCAAATAGGTCCCAGACTGCTGGTTATGCCATGATGTCAGCTCTGATTTCTCATCCATTATTTGATGGGCTTCAATGTATAAATGCAGATATGTTCCCTCTCCTTTTCCTCTCTTCCCATGCAGAACTTCTGGGTTTGTTTCGACTTTATTTGTGAAAAATGTGTTTTGAACAACAAACATACCTCCTCAGGAGAAGTTTATTTCTAGGATGATTTTTTACTCAAGCCTTCCTTGTCTTTGTTATCAGTTTGCATTATGGTGAACTGTTAATTACTAGAAGAGTTCAGATCTTTTCTCAAAGGACTCAACTAAGTGTTGGTAATAATTCCAATGTTCTTTGTCATGAATTGGCATTGACTTTGTTAATAAAAGCTACTGTGTTATTTTGGCCACGTGAGGCATGTCAGCCTGCCTGCAGGTATGCCAAGACACAGCAGCAAATCAGGTCATGTCATGCAGGTTAACGTCAGGTTAGATTTCATGGCATGTAGGACTGCATGAAATGGCATGGGCCTCTAGAATATGTAATTTGGGGTACTGGGACATGGAACTTGTCACTGCTGGGTCTAAGGGTTGAAGCCAGCTGAGCTGTGAAAAGTGTGTCTCTTGTCACCGGGCGTTAGCTGTCTCGTTCAGCCTGGACGGAACTCCTCTAAGCAGTAATCACCTCCTGGGGGTAATTCAGCCCTGGGACAGAGGATGGTTTGTGCTCTGCAGAAATAATCTAGATACGTGTTCTAGACTGCTGAGCCCTTGCTGAGCTCTCCCTAAGAGGCAGTTCACTGCCATTTAGAAACCAGTTCTCTTTTTCTGGTATCTTTCCCAGAGACAGAAGGAGAGCATTGGCACCTTCTGAGCATGGGTTACATCCCTCTGCCTGCCACTCCACAGACCTCTGCCCTAAGAGGACACTGGATTAGTTGCTCTTTCAGTGAAGAAACGTGAAGGAATTGGGGCTACTTCATGACTCTTGGATTTAGTCTGGACCAGTCGTTTTCAGAAGAGAGCTTAGAAAAGGTGAAAAGCAGGGAAACTTATGCAGAGGTCACAAGCAGTTTAATTTGGTTTTCAACCAGAGGTCTTTGGGTCACTTAACTTCACACAGTTCTGCACACATCAGTTCAGACTGTTCCCTTATAAGGCATTCTGTAAATACTATTTCCAACACAAGGGAGCTTAAGTCTGTTTGCAAAGCTACTGAACAAATACACAATACCAGAATAGAAATCAAATTACAGGGGCTGATGTCTTTCTAGCAATGCTTAGTTCAAGTAATGGAGGTAGTACAGGCAAGTGAGAGCCCCCCCACCCACCGCCGCCAATCACACAGATGTAATTAATTAATGTCTACATTGCCAAAAAAAGAAAGTATTTTGACAACAGTTATTTGGAGCAATTATGAATTGTTCTTTCTTACAGCCCCAGAAGGCAAGAGCAGGAATGTAACTACAATGCATTGCCCTTTTCTCCCTACTTTTTCTTTTCGATCGTCTTAGAGCTCACATATTGAGTAACTGGGAGAGGTGCCAAAAACATTCCCTTTACAAGTGATTTTAAACTATGCATGAGGTGTGTTTTTTCCTTTTGTTTCATGGAAACATCTCTGGTTTTGGCAAAAGTTTTAAGTTAGGAAAGTTGGTCTATGATTCTCCATTGCCAAGGTTTCAAGACCAGGCCTAGATGGTCCATAAAACTATTTCCTCTTAAGCAAGAGTTCCACCTTATTAAAAACAGAAACTGTGGCCATCCCATGCCTTTCCCTGATCGCCAACTCTCCCTTCTGGGGATGCACAGATGGTGGGAGGTTCAGCAGCCCTGCATCTGCCCCTTCCTTTTGCTGGAGCTCTGGGATCTCTATGAGGTTAGTGCTGAGCACTGGTTTGAGGGCAGTGGTGGGGTGGTGCAGAGGTAGAGAGGGGCGTTCCTGCCCTGGGGACCCCGCTGGTGTTTTTGGGGATACTTAGGGAGGTCTTGAAGCAGTGGGCGTCTCCTGTATCTGCTGTCATGCGGTCATGATGGGGACCGTGCCAAGAGCCGCGTGCTTTCGGGAGGGAGCAGCTAAAAGAGCTGACGGGGGACAAATCCGTCATGGCCCTTCCCTTCAGATCTGCTCAGGCAGGAGCATTCATACCTCAGGCCTCCCCTAGGGGAGGAGGTTCAAGGGAGAATCAAACAAGGGAGGCAAAAGTCTGCAAGTAACGGGGCGTCAACCGAGCGGGACTTGGCCTCTGGCTCCAGCTGGCAGGTCTCAGAAATCATACTCTGAGAACTGCCTGCAAGCCCTGGCGGGACCACTGCTTGCTCCTCATGCCTGACAGACACACAGACGGTAGTGCCCTGACTCACAACCAGCTCACAGAGCTCACAGGCAACCAGCACCCTCCTCACTGCCCCCACACAGCTCGATGGAGGTGAGGATTTATTAAATGGTAAAGCTGCTTGGGTTGAGCCATCCCTCATTAGGGCAGTCAGTGCTGTATGACCCAAGTCTCTGCTGAGGGCTGGATCTCTGCTCTTCTCAACCCCAAACTCCTTCTCTGTTGACATACTCACCTATCTTTCTTTTCCCCAATCACTTTTGCAAATTTATAATTACCAGAGCTGAATAGACTTCTACAGATTATTGCTTTAATTAATTCAACGTAAAAATATATGTATGAGTAAATGAAAAGGGCTTGACTTGAATAAGAACCAGAATGGTAAATGAGACATTTGGATGTTTGTTTCACAAACTGCTTATGGTAGAAATACAGATAGAGACTAATCAAGGAGAATGCAGTCAACCCAGGAAGATAATTCAATTTAAGAATTACTCTTGCATCTGTTTCAGAACTACCTGGGAGAGCTTGTTGGGTGCTTTATTTGAAAGCAATCTTCTCATGGGTGTTTCTCTGGATCTTGACAGATTGACCCAGTAGCACATTGGATATAGGTAGAGGTTGCTGAGTGCATTTGTGTCTTGTATTTGAACTTCTCAGGTATATGGTAGTCAATTACACCCCCACTAGCATAGGAAGAGACAAAATTTGGTCTCACCCTGGTTTAGCATGCTTGCAGACTTGCTGCAGTTCTTCTGGGTTTGTTCTACCCTACATAAAATTCAGATCATACTTTTGATATGGACTGAGGTGAAAATATCACTGCTTGCTTTATTTTGAGGAGGAGGAGAGAGGTTGATGCATATCGGACTTGATACAAACTGAAACCCAGTGATGTTCTTCCTCTCTAATTTATACGAAAGAAATTTTTAAAAAATGACTGTTACCATTTTTTAAATTAAAACATGATGTTTCCCTCTTCTTTTAATTTATTGATTTGTTTAATTTTGCTGGAAAAATGTTGATACTTACAAGAGTAGACAAAATGAATCAGACTAGACAATAATGCAGGAGGACTGTACAGATCTATGTGCTTGTGAATGTAGGCAAGTTACAGCTGACCAAAGTAGTTGCCAGGTCCTCCTCCTTAGACCTCTCACTGCTTTAGACCTGAAATTTGGTCTTCTGAATTGCTGCTTTTCAGGTGTAAATGTCCCAAGCATGATGGGATGAAAGAAGGGTAAGGAATTCAGTGGGATTAGTCACTGTCTGAAACAGCTTGTCCCTTGCATAGGATATAAAGGATATTTAGGTGATAGGGTTGAACAAATTTTCTTGTTGTGGAAGTAAGATAAATATTTTTTAAAATGGATTTACTGCTGAATAAAAAGGGCCCAACTGGTACATTTTATGTCTGTGCAGCCTGACTGGTTATACTGAAGACACCTGTGCAGGTTATGCTTCCTGTTGGAGTCTATTTTACATTGTACATTCATTTCCATTGAAATTCCAGGTATTTTGTCTGAGTTCAGAGAGAGAGTGGATGCTGTACTTTTACATAAAAACTCATACTAGTATGTATAGTAGTAGGCAAGTATACATCCTTAAGAGTCATTGTTATTACTTCTCAGCACCTCAAAAGGGCCATGTAAAGAAAAAAGAGTAAATACAATTTTAAAGTAATATGTTTCACATGTTATTTCACGTTGTCCATTCCCATGAAGGCTGGAAGCAAAATTGAGGCTGATGTCAGTGGGAGCAAAGTTAGGTTTATAATGTGGAATTCAGACCTAGATTTCACTTCCTGTTAACATGAAAAGCAGTTTGAAGTAGTAGATTATAAAGTCTTTACCTACCATATTACCCGCTATTTTCTCTGATACTTTTGTCGTTCAAAAAAAAAATCTTTCATACTTTACCTTAGAGTAATTGGAGACTGGAGATCTATAATGCTCCTGCTATTTCCACATTTCAGTTGTCACCTAGGAATTTATATCTATACTTAGGATAATGAGATTTAGTAGGGTCATTTACACTCTGTGAGCATTCTATAAATCACTATTACCCACTTGTGTATCATGTGGCTTTTACCTTTTCTATCACAGATAAATATTTTATACAGTCTGTTACTGTTATTCATATTCTCTTTATAAAATTCAGCATATACTATTCATTTAGACAATGACAACAACAGGAGATAATGTGAAGTCCAGTATTAGTCATTGGAGTGCTGTTTGAGGCTGTTAAATCAAAAAAGAACTGAAAGCATAGGTTGCCTTTCAGCACTCTATTTATTGTTTTCAGATGTTAAAAAGACTCTTGCTGTACTACAAGCAATGGTTGTAATCACTTGCTATCACTAGAGACAGTTAAAGCAATTGTGTTGTCAAATTACATTTTAAAAATCAAAACAATGTACTAAATTGCAGTATATGTCATCATTCCCAGAATATCTTTGATAAATATCCATTGCAACACACTTCATTATGGTATTCCTTTAAAATTCCTCTTTCTTCCTTTAAATATAATAATATTTATATATATATATATAATATCTCTTTTCCTACCTAAATTAATTCAGAAAGTCCCTATCTTCTGTAACTCTGATCCTAGTAGAGCAAGTGACCAAACACACTGATTTTATTTTATGTATTTGTCCTTCTTGTCCTGGGCTCTAATTTCTAGCTGAGCTGTACTTTATTACCATTTGCCCAGACACTGGGACACAAAAGAGTGCTAATTTTTACTGGGACAGTGTAGACTCACAGAGGAAAACCCATTTGCTAGCAGAGGAGATGAGAAAGCACTGCCTCTCCTGTCCTGTTCTGCAATCTTTCCTGATTTGAGCCAACTTTATAATTTCCTTCATGTTCCCAGTTCTAGACAAAAAGATGGACTTAGGAGAACCAGACTGCACCAGGGGCAGTGGGGGCAGCACAATTCACCAGAGCAACTGACCACAGCAGCGTGGTCTGACCTTGTGTCTGGACCTGTTCAACACCCCTGCATTCCCCTTGGCCACCCCCAGAACCTGCAGAACCCAGCTGGGGCTGAGGAAGGAGCATTACCTTCACTCTGTGTGTTTAGCCATTTGTTGGTGATCAGTGGCAGTGTGAGCCAGCTCTTACTTTGCCATCTAGATTGCAAAGAAATAAAGAGAGACTTGGGAGAAAAGACATGCACTGACAGACATTCCAGGGATCCGAAACTCCTGACTGCATTGCATCTTGACAATAGTCCTATTAAATGTGAATCATTCTGTGTGTTATTCTTATTACTCATTCACCTCATATAACAGGCTAGATCCAAGCACTGCTGAAGTCTTTCCACTGACTTTACTGGGAGTGGGATCACGTCCTCAATGCCACATTAGCTGGGTGCTTTCCTGGCCAGTTGTAAACCTTTTGTTTCACACAACCTGGAACAAAAATACAGAAAACACATCCTTAATATTAGCTGAGTCCTTTTTGCCTCCTTTAGCTTTGCTCTTTTGACCAGTGGAGTAGATTCATATTACTGATAACAAAGAAATGTATCCACATAATGATCCAATTGTTTAAGTACAAGTTGTGGCAGGGGAGGTTTAAATTAGATATTCGGAAAATTTTATCACAGAAAGGGTTGGAAAGCATTGGAACAGACTGCTGGAGTCACCACCCTTGGAAGTGTTCAAAAGACGTGTGAATATGGCCCTTGAGCACGTGGTTTAATTGTGAACATGGTGGTGTTGCTATGCTGATGGTTGGACTTAATGATATTGAAGGTCTTTTCCAACCTTGAGGCTTCTAGGATTCTGTTATAAAGTACAGAAATTACTCTGATGGCATTCAGAAAGGAAATAGGTACTTTGGGTCTTTACCATGTCCTGCTTGCTTTGACCTCTGTAGTCAAAAGTCAAAAAAGGGTCTGTGTGAACTCTCTCTGTCTTTGAAATTGGCATATTGGAATAAGTCTACTGGACTTATCTATTTTGAAATGCTCAAAAATAGTTGCTAAGTTGAAATGGTGCAAGTCTCTACACAATAAAGTTATCATACCCAAGAACAAAACTGTATAAATGAAAATTGATGTACACTTTAGCAATATCTGACACATCTCTGCATGTAGTATCTTTCTCTGAATATGTCTCTTTCTTTTTACAAAATTGGGCCAATGAATTGTGCCTATTAAATGCTAAATTTACTAGCTGGAGTTTGCTGAATCTGGCCCTTATTAAATGTCCAGACAAGCTTGTTGTAGTTTATTTTGTAGGACGTCTGGTTAGAACATTAAATACAACAAGGAAAAATAAACTTAAAAGTAAAATGGTTCAACCCCTGCCCTACTGGGAATTTTTTTCCTTGATTGGATAGAAGCAGTCACTGTTTCCAAGTGAATTATCCCAAATTTAAAAATTGGATCAAATAAGTTTTGCAAGGGTAAATCTTACCAAGAAACACTAACTTTTTTAAATTTGGGGTTTTTTTGTGGTTGTGGTTCATGTGATTAGATTAGTTTCTACTAAAATGGGAAGATTTGACTAGAACCAAAAACATTTGCCAGTAAAAAGGTTTTTTTAAATAACTTTGTAGTATCACTCAGTAAAAGTTGTGTTTCTATTAATTTTTTGTTCATTATGATTAAATGTTTTTCTTCTAACTGAGATTCTAGCTGTAATTCTTTTTAAAAGATAAATGAAAATTGTAGCCTCTAAAAAATTATATTACATGTGAGTGTGCCAGCCCGTGACAGGCTGTGCATCTGTCACTGAAAGAAAAAAAGAAGTTGTTCCTTTAAATTTTTTTGCCTTTTCTCACAGGCTGATGTCCTCAGCAAATTTTTAACTTATCATCAGAGTGAGTAGCGTAAGCAATGAGCTTCTGTATTTCTTAAGCAGTCTAGCAGAAATTTCCACATTAATTTTAATTACACAAAGATTTTTCACAATCTGAGATCAGTAAAAGTCAGTATTTCCCCCTTTTACTACACAGCAACAGTGATAATATCATTACAATCCCCAAACTTAGAATTTCTCTGTATTAGACTGAAGGGGAATGGATTGTCCAAGACATATTAATTAGGAAGTTTATTGATAGTAGGTCTGTAATTCCTGTAATAAATTTTTTTGGGAATTCCTCAGGAATTTGTAGTTATTATAAACATCATATATACTAGTACACTCAGCAAGCTGTGATGTTTTCAATAATGAGGCTTTGGTACCCTTATTGTTAAGATTTGCAATATCCCAACACAAAAGTTGTCAGAGCAGTTGTGGGGAAGAGCTGCCTGCTCTGTCACACTTTTTCCTTCTCAGTTTGGATTCTGAGTCTTGGGACATGTTTGGATTTGGTTATTTTGAAGTGGCAGGTTTTGTTAACTTCTTGCTCCATCCAGTCCTGATTAAACATCATCTGTCAGACCACCATCCTGCCGGGCTGTTCACGTCTTTCCCTTCCTAAACTTCCTGATGTTTTTAATGCTTTGCTTACAGTTGCAAATACTTCCACATGATGTTGAACAAATTGGCTGAAACACGGTTTTGATTAGGAAAAACCCCCAATATTAAAGACTCCTTTCTATCAAAAAGTGAGCTCCTGAGTCATGCTTTGCTAAAAATGAAATGTTTCCCACTTAGGTGGAAATAAAAATGAGTGCAGTGATAACAGTGCCTGGCTTTTCCATACATCCCCTCTGCACCACCAGGACCAAAGCAGCATCCATAGTTGGTCACCATGGGGCTGTCTTGGTAAAGCTCAAATTTGTTAGTGCCTCACCTCAGAAGTTGCTGGAGAAGGTAGGATGGGTATGCAAATGTATAGTAATGTAATTATTATGTATCAGTATTGTCATAGTGCCTGAAGAGCCCAATATATTGTTCGGAGAATCTGTGGGCGGATGCTGAAGTAATAGGAAATTACAGTGACTGTGGGTGGTAGAACAGAAACCCAGAGGTAAAAATACCATAAAATGGGAGATATTAATACTGAAAGTATGAACCAGGAGCACAAACTCTTCCTAAAGCATCCCCTGAATGTTTCTGTAAAGCAGTGTTCCTTCACATCTTTAAAACTGGCAGGGCATCTCTCTGTTGTGAACAAACTCCACAGATAACGTTGCATCCCACAGTTGTTTAGACATTGGGCAGGGAAGGCAGGGGTGGCACTGGTGTGACAGATGAGCTATGCAGCACTTGTTGTAAACTCAACATTACTTTGTGAAATCATAATTTTGCTGCTCTAATTACAAACATCTTAATTAGACACTAACACAAATAGGGCACTCACTCCCAGCTAGAACCATGCCTTTAGACAGTGACCTCCCAGCTGCACAGGAGTTTCCACATATTTCACAGACCACCTTCTGATGTCTTGTAGACCAGCTGAGTAACACTGCTCCAGGACATACTGGGTTTTACCCTACTGGCATTTGGCATTTACTATTTGCACTTAGGTAAGACACAGTCTTGCTCAGGTGATGGGATGTTGCACTTTATGTGGGTCCAAATGACTACATAAGATTCAAAGAGCGTTAGATGGGTTGTAGTTCATGTCAAAGCCTTTAGTAAGCTTGAATGACTTTTTATAGTAAATGCTTTGGCATACAAAGTTGTAGCTTCTTAGAGAATAAAATCCACTCAATAACTTCAAACAGAAAAGGGGGATGCGTGTTTTAGATTTTCAGTCATGATTTTAGGGAGGTAGAATATGAATCAGATTAGATTTTCACCTGGATATCTCTTTTCATGGGACTGTCCTAGGTAAATCCTTATGTCCCTTCAGTTATTATAAGTGACCCAGGCTTCTGTTTGAAAGAAGAAAGGAAAAAGTGCTTTCCACCAGTGAATTTCTGCCACCCTTCACCTACTGTGCAATGCTGGGTGACTGTTTTCTGCTAAGAAAGGAAGCGGTGTGCCAGCTGGATGTCTTCCTGCAGTAGCTAGGTTTTCCTTGGAGGTTTCCCATCTCTATACTAACTAGGCTTGACTCTGCTTGGCTTATTAGCTTTTGCAAACATCCTTGCCAAGGTGGGATGACTGTAGGCAAAATGAGTGCAGCAGGGAGACAGAGGCAACTAAGTAGGAGTGATCAAAGTCTAGAGATTTGCTGGCAGACGCGCCTCCTTCCTACGCGCTACAGCCAGTGGGTCCAGTGCTTTCCCCTTCCCCTACGGATGAATCAACACATCCAAGCAAGCTGTGCCAAAGCAGGGGGTGGGTGGGAGACAGCCTTAGCACTGTACAACAGCTGTTGCTTTGCCAATATATTCAGTAGCAAATTCGGAACAAAACTTGCCTTTTGGACTACGAATCTCATTAGAGTTCACCAACGACTGGGAAAGAGCGGACTTAAAAGGTTTGCTGGGCTTTTGGTTTAACACTGTTACAGCGGAACACGCTATGTAGATGTTATAAAAGGCTGTCTTGAAAGTTTGGTGAAGGTGTCTGCTGCCAGTCCTAGTGAGACGCTAGAGGTGGTAGAAAAGTGAATTTGCCAGCAAGAAACATTTATTACTGCATGGCAAAAAGTGCTTCCTGTTGAAATGACAGATTTGGCAGAGATGCTGAAGTCAATTCCCTTTAGTTTCTTCACCAGGGTTTTACAAGAAATCAGTGGTGGGAGCCAATAGATGTAGAGTAGCGTTGATACGCTCTCAGAGTTTCTTTACAAGAGTCTCCTCTCAAAAATTCAGTAAAAATATGTGCATGTGTTTTTAAATGAAAGTATGTAATATGTATTTTACATGTATGTTAACATACATGTATTTTTAAGTCTTTTCTTTTGTGGCAAAGACGTTAAAAACCAAAAAGTTACCCCAAAACACAGAAGGAAAGCTTCAGCTAGCACTGCATGTAATGTAAGAGTGCCAACTGCCAGTTTGCTGGGCAGTTAGTGTTTGATTTATACTTTCACATATGGGTTTGAGTGGGTGGGTCACAGCTTTTTTGTGCCTTATTTTCCATATTTTGTAACTTTGGTTAATGATTTCACTCACTGCAGCCCCTGTGTCCAACAGCAGAGTCCTACCCTCGATGGGCGGCATGTTTGTAACTCTTGAAGCACTGAGCTCCTCCACAGTGTTAGATCCCCACCCTCTCCCCCCGCTTCCAGTAATGTCTTTTCCTTGCTAGGCTGGAGGAGGAGGAGATGCTGTGCCAACTCTTTGAGCTCTCACTCAGCTGCTGCCTTCACAACTATAAACGTTACCAAGCGCCCCCGTTGTTTTCATTCTCCATCCGTATACTCTATACTCGCTTGGAAGTGAACCGTATGGAAATTCTGGGTTTGTGAAGAACCTCGCAGATATTTCCACTTGAAATGCCATGGTAGCAATAACACACTGTGCTTGCAGTTTGCTGTCCACCTAGTGACCTTGAACTGCTTTGCACCAGCTGCAGAGTGAGATGCTGAGGTGATGGCAGCTGCGCCCAAGGACCTGTGAGGGCCTGAACAGGGGTGCACAGGAGGGGACAGAGGAGAGGGAGTACAATGAAAAAGGCCCACACACACATGGGTGTGTGCACAAATGTACAATCTTGAGTCCAGCATGAAGGGAAAGACTCACTTCAACTACTGTCAGAGACACACGTAGCAATTCACCTCTGCAGTCCATGTGTGCACTCACTGACACCACAAATTCAACAAAACCTTCTCCTTCACCATCCTAAATGGCACTAGCATCATTTGCAATCTCATTTCCTATCTCACTGTCCTTCTAGGGTAATGCAAAACCACATCAGAGCAATGTGCAAGGTGATCTGCTGAATGTGTACAAACTCTGTCACACCACTGGTATGAACAGTGGGATTTCTGGGGGGCTTGCTGGCACTTTGTACTGGGCTTGTGTGGATCATCTGTATTGAAGAGCCATAACCTGGCTGGAAAAGTTGGCTTTGGTGGCAGTGATACACCAAGGGGCATGCATATTTCTGTTCAGTTTGCCACACCTCTTGCACATAGTCTATAGAATTCAGAGTAATGCATTCAGGCACAGCTTTGTGAAGTAAGCATAATCATGCTCACACTCTGTGTACTTTGTAAAGCCTCTTACCCAGATTGCTTATGTTATCTAGTTCATTCCTGTGGGTGGATGTGTGTGTGTGTTAGGTTTGGGTTATTTTTTTTTATTTCAGGATACTGCTTTAGCACGGTGTTTTGAGGAAGAAATTGAAACAGAGGAAGATAAAAGGTGTTCTGTGGTTTCTTTTTAATTGGAGACTGGAGGCAAAGTGCCTCCAGATAATTTCTCAGAGGAAAGTCATTGTCTTCTCCCACTCTTGCCATTAATCTCTAAAATTATTGCACAATTTCTGTTTAATGTGCTAAGATTTCTTAATATATTAAGACAATGTGGAAAGAAAAATTTGAACAGGAGGGAGCATGTTTCTTTGAATGTATAATTTTTTAAATCTTTGTCTGAAGTCTTCATCTGTCTTGCCAGGCCTTTTGCAGTTAAAAACATCAAACCCAGTAAGATTAAAAATACGTATTTTTATAATGGCAATTCATCAAAAGAACTGGAAATTGCTATAAATATTGAGAGCGATGGTCATTCAGATTTTGCTGAGGCACAGATTGCTGGTGCTGTTGCTGTGTTAACCATCACTGAAAGCAGGGATTCCCAACATATGGCTCATGTGATATTTCCAGTTCCAGACTTATTTATGTGTTTCAAAGGACAGTAGTGAATGCCAATGTATTCTAATGCAACATGGGCTTAAATGTAATAACATGCCTAAAAGTATCGCAGTACATGTATGTTTTGCTGTGTTGCACAACAGCCATCATATTGTTTCCACAAACAAAAATTTGAGTTCCCTCAGTCTTAATTTCTTTTTCTATAATTTAGTGTGATGCTGCATTAGTGAAGCCTTTTTTTAATCAAATAGAATCAACAGGCCTAAATTTGAAGTATCCTGTGAATCCATGGAGTCCTCATATAAGCTTTTTTGGGTGGTTTGACCCTCAAGTTAGTGTGGATTAACTCACTTGAATAATTTCAGTGAGGACTCTGAGATTTCCAGAAGGATGGCAAGCTGTTATTTTCCATTCTAATTCTGCTGTCACGGCCCAAGCAGTCTTATGGTTTTTTTTCAGCACATCACTGTGAAGTTTAGTAAGTCAGTGCAGGTATCTTTGTTGACAATGTGCATCAGTCAGGAACACCAGCTATTTGAACATGACCGTGGTGTTATTTGCAAAAACATTTACTCTGGATTCTCCCCCTCCCCCCAATCACTCTCACTCCCTGGATTGTTCTATATCCAGCTCAGAAGGACATATTTATAAGACTTGTTATTCTGACTCACTGAGTTGAACAGTATTACACAACTATTTTTCTGTCAGTCGTGGGATAATATTGCCAAAACCCCTCTGTGGCTTTTCCTATGCATCTGCTGGTTTTGGTGGATGTTCTACTACTCAGCAAGGTGGGAAGTATTGAACGGGTATCAAAACACAGCCCCTGCTGCTGCAGAAGGTTACTCAAGCAACGCTGTATAATTTAGATGCTCGGTAATCAACTTGGGGCATTGCGACAGTTTGAGTTGTTTTTGTTAATAGAGATCAAATTATGGGTGTAACTAGCTGGCAGTCTTCAAACAGACTTTTGCAAGCTGTTTACTCAGCTGTCCCACGGCAACAACTGCATGCGTGAAGTGAATTCTTCCAATATCTCTGCTGTGGTATATTTAATTTATCGTATTTTGCCACAGTGTGAGAGAAACAAATCTTGAAGAAAGTAGGATTCGTGTCAGATGCTGCACTGCAAACAGGCTGTGCAGTTTGACATTGTGGGTGAAGATTTTGTTACTGCAAAGTATACTCTCACTTATTTTCCAGTCATTTAAACCCCCAGAATCAAAACGATGAAGAGATCAAAGAAAAATAAATCACAGTATGACTAGTATAGATGAGTTTTATTTTTAAATCAACATTAATAATAATAATAATAATTATAATAATAATGTTAATAATAATTGTAATAATAATAATAATAAATAATAACTTCTGGAAGCAGCTGCTGAGATTTGTCTAATTCTAGTTTAAATTAGTATATGTCTCGTTTAAGTGGACATTATTTGATCCACCCAAGCATTTACCAGTTTATGAAACACTTGTAAAATAAATCATTATTTCCTTTTGTGGGGATATCCTGTCAGATGCATGTTGCTCTCAATTGCATCACTTCTTACTTAAAATATGGTGATTTTAAGGTCAGAAAAATGCATTCATCTGTGCCTCCATGGTTTTCAGTCAGAAGAGGATAACGGAAAAAATATCCTTTTCAAAGTATAGACTTTGAGGAGGGGTGAAATTATATAGGACCCTACTTGAAAAAAATGAAAATACTAAATGAGTGAGGTTGTCCCTTAATCTTGCTAAAATATTTTGGAATGCTGTTCTAACAGGAAAAATTGCTGATAAAATTGATGAGAAAGAACTGGGAAAAATTTAAAACAATTTGCAAGCAGTTTTAACTGCTGCTATATTTCCCATTACATTTTCCCTTCCACCTCAAACATAACAAGAAATAAAATAACAATAGTTCTTCAATCAGTAGCAACAGAAAAGGGCTTGTGATAAGAAATAATACTATGGTCTGATTCAGAACTGTGCAGGGCCAAACTGTCTGTAATATTGAAATATAAAGCAAACATGCTGTCCTGTGAAGCTCTTTGCAAAACAGTCTGTGTGACTTGATGGATGTTGTGGGCTGAAGCATTTCTGGAGCAGGGAGGGAGGAGAGCAGAGGGAGAAGAGAGAAGGTGAGGCACTTGTAAGGAGTGAGGCCAATCGACCACTTCTGTCAGCTGCACAGAAAATTAACTACTTTACAATTCACTGGTGTATATAATATGTCATATTCCTCAGCTCCAGATTAAAAAGGTGTAGTGGTGCCGCAGTCAGGGCTGAGACTAGCTCACTGTGTTGGGCTGGTGATCAAGTCCATTTGAGCATGTGGAGCTGCTTTTGAATTTTTGTAAAAAAAAAATTCAGAAAAATTTTAGTGGGCTGCTTTCAACATTGTTTTTTAAAACTTGGTAATGTCTAGACTGATTTCTTACATTGCAAAACACACTGAGTGTCCTTTTTGCTGGAAAACATTCCTTATGATTCATGGGTCCTGGACGCCTGGTTCTCTTTGGACCTGGAGTACTCAAGCTATAGATTTTCATTGTCATAAAGGTGATAAAATGTATAAGCCTAAACAAAAATATCTCTGGCTTCCTTCTGAGAACTCAAACACAACCAGATGTGGTGTTAGGCGGCAGCGCTGGCATGGACTCGGATGGACCGACGTGTCCAGGTTCTCAGATGACACGGAGCAGTGTAGCTGCCCTGCAGCCACCATCCAGCTGGCAGGGTAGGGCAGGGGAAGGGGGCTGCCTGCCTGCCCACCTGCCTGCCTGTCTGCTGCATTTGGTCTGCCTGCACTGGCCATGCAGAAAAAAATCAAATAAGCAGCAAAAGATATGGCCTCCTTGCTTAGCTTTACTTTTTTTGTGAACAATTTATGAGTTTTTGACTGCTGGATGGTTGTTTATGAACCAGGGAGAGATGAGAGACAAACAAAATGAGACCAAAAACACAAAAAGAAAAAATCAAATAGCCAGCCACTCAAATTCAGAATCACTGTCCTGCCAGGTGAAGACAGAGTTGCTTCAGACTTTCTCTTTGAAGGTGCATTGCTTTGCTGTACTGGCCAGTGAAGGAGTGAATTTATTAGCTGCTGAGTGAGCGGGGGTACCTCATGTAGAAAAGGTAAGCTGTGAATCAGAGGGGAAACTTGTGAGAGAGAACTTTTCTGTCAAAAAAAAGGCTCCTTATCGAGTCCATCTTGGTCAGAGCTTTGGGGAAGCACAGCTGCTGAGCTAAGAAGGAAAGATGTCAGAGGAGAGAAATTACTAAACTGTAGAGCAAAGTACCTCCCTACATACACCCCTGTGTTCCTACCTGCAACCCTATGTACATGACCTGTTTACCTGAATAATTATGTCTTTGACAAATTACATGAGAAGAATTATACATTCACTGATTTGTTAGATGAGTCGTATCATTGGATTTTTGTTTGCATAATATTAACTGCCCAAAGCAGCCACCTAGTTGAAACTAAAATAGACATATTTATTTATTTATTCATTTATTTTTATTTATAGGTATAGTTTTTCTGTTGTCTGTTCCTAGATGTAAGTTATTGCCTCTAGAAAGGCACAAGAAGTTTGACCCTTTTTGCATCCTGGACACTTGCAATACTATTGGCAGGAAGGAGTTAAAAGGAGCCCATTTGTAAGAAAGTCTGCTCTTAGACTCTGGTTCTTGCTCTGCCACCAAGGATTCTCTGATTTTGAGGCAATCTCAGAGATTTAGTTCAGTGATCTGTACTGTGGGTGTCCCACACATCTAGTGACACTGCCCTCATCTTTTAAGCAGTGTGAGGAGCACAGCATGGACCAATGCAGAGGCAACTTCCACAGCTGGGTCCGATGTTTACAAAATGCTTTAGGATTCCTGGAAAGCATGAAGGCTTGTTGTTCACTCACAGCAGATTGTGTCACCAATTCTCAGGCCAGTTGCCTCATAGACCTGAATTAACCAACCCAGCACTTGGATATATAAAATATTTTAAGTAGTGTGAAATCGTGCCTGCTATCGGGGAACACTGATACAGCTCCCAGCAGAGCCAGACTCCATGAGTGCTGGCAGGTTCCCTTCTGCCTGCTCCTATCTGAAGATAGCCACCACCTAAGTGGTGGTAATCCTCTCCTAAATTAGGTCTTTGCTAGATGGGTCTTTATTTTCCTTTGGTGTCTGCCTGATGTTTGAGCGAGCAATATGATTACATGTGAGTTTATTGAAAACCCAGACTGCTGCTGTACTAAATAAAACAAATGAAGGCTCAGAATTATATAGGACAGCTTTGTATTTAAATTTAATAGTTTAATTTTGTATTATTATCTGCAATACTACAGCAAATGTTTGTTTCTCTTCTTTTCCTGCTGTTGGCAATGCAATACCTGTGAACTTCTGGTTTTTTTCTTTGGGGTAGTTTCTTATGTTTATGATGGAAAGGAGTAAAACATATTGAAACAGTCATGGTTACAATATTTATAGATTCTGAATGCATATTAAATTAGAAGCAAAGGAGAAGCAGAATTACATTTGTTTTGTAACACTGTACAGTTAAAGGCCAGAACCACTCCTGCCAATGCATCTGCAAGTGCTTTAGCTCATAGCTGAGAGTCAGAGCTACATTGCTAAACATGGGTGGATGGTATAGCAAGCACAAGTGTCACCCATTGAATGAGGAACCCCTCAGAGAATCTGGCAAGAGTAATTAATGAATCCATTTGGAAAAGTCAGTGCCCTTCAATTAGCCTGAATGTAGCAAAGCAGATGGGATCCCATCCTCCAGGGAGAAAATTGAGAAAGATCCTAAGAAATACTGCTTTGGACTGATTTATCTGGGTAATTATAAGCCTCATTTGCACGAAACTGTTCAATATGGCTGCAGTGAGAAAATTAAGAATTTATAAAATGTTGATAGGTGGTCTAAACTATCAGTGGTAGTGGAATCAGCTGTCAAGCAGGATCTTGGTTCAGAATATTAAACTAATCATCAGCCAGGAGAAGTAAAAGGCAAACTTGGCTGTGAAACTGAGGGGTGGAGGAGATGTATTTATAGAGAACCATTTTTTAAGAGGCTTCTTTGAGCTTATGTGCAGTGGAAACATTCACTGCCATCAGATATGGTGTCCTGCCTTGAAATATCCTGCAAGAGTTTAGAAGGCAGAAGAATAAGTCTAAAGAAAATTAAAGAAAAAAAATTTTAAATGCCAATTTTCCTTAAACATCTGGGGTTCGGGAACAAAATGAGAAGATTAATGAGAGCATTTGAGAGCACGTGTGTCCTAGCTTTATCTCAAGGGGACCCCTCTGTCAGTGGTCTCATTTTTAAATCAAAGCTTGGCAGGACTCACTTGTATGAATGGGAAGACTTATGTGCCTTTTTTGAAGACACATATAAACTGGAAGCCAGTACATCTTCGTTGCAATTGTGTTTATGTATGACAGAAAAAGAAGTGGGATGGCTTATAGAAGCGAGAGGAAAAATAAAGACTGCTTGTGACAAGCACTGGAATACCACAGAAATGATGGTCTGCAGGTTCTAGGGCTGGGGGGTTTTTTTGGCTATAGGGAAATTGCACTCCAGCACCGTGGACTTTCCACATATCTTGTGATTTTAGAAACACTTCAGCTCAGATAGCTCTAAGCAGCATTTTGCACAACAGTTTCTGAATTTGGAGCGTCAGCAGTCAGAAGTCTGTGACTTTTTAACAAGTGGCAAAGAGAACTCATAGTCCTAGACAGGCAAAACAAAGAAGTGACCTCACCACTCTTCCAGCCATCCTAGCTCAGGGCATTTCTCTAACAGTCCAAAGCCAGCCTTTTTTCCCTCTGTGTTTTCTTTCTCCGCCACAAATGTCCCTTTCTCAAGGATCACAAATGTTGGTGGGTACCTGGGCAGCACACTCCTTGGCCTCTCCCACCCCTTCCAGCAGTCCTGTGCTGTATTAATGTGTTGGTTTGAACACTATCCCCATTGAATTCAAAATTCAAAGCATATTCAATTGTTTTAATTCAGCTCTGGGCAGAATGTCAGACATAGCCAATACTTTCAGGGCATGGAACTGGTGGCATCAAAGGTTGTGAGCCTGCCTTGGACATTCACTGGTGTGCATAATGTGTGCTGTTAGATTTTTTATTTAATTTTTTCCTATTCTTACCTCAGAAGGCCTGAGATAATGCGGTGCTGAGTACACCAGCCAGAGCTATGGGGGCAGGATGTTCCCACTCCGAGTCATCCTCTCAGCCCGACAGCAGGAGGTCTGAGACTGGCACAGTTTGGCCTGTGACTGCACCTTCTCACCCTCTGCTGATAAATAAGCAGGCTAATTGAATTAATAAACAGATAGCTCTTTTCCCTGCCAGCTGGAGCACCATCAAAATGTGTGATAAATTATCTGTCAATGCTTTAACTGCAGGGAAAAAATGGAAAAAATAGCTGCCTCAACATTTCCTCTACAATTCTTCTCCCCCCTTTCCCCTTCCCCTGTCCACCCAAGCACCTGATTTGGTTTGCCTCAACCCTCCTTGCCCCAAAGGTCTTTTGTCCTTTGGCAGAGCTCCAAAGAGAAGTAGCAATGAGAGGTTCACTCATCTGGCCAGACTGCTAATGGGTTACTAAGACTGTAGGCAGAGCAGACATTCCTGCAGCTTACTGGGAAAGAGGAACAGAGGCACATTTTTGGGGCAAGACTGCCTGTGTCTGAGCTGCCAGTGCACAGCCATCTCTCAGTTGTGACCTCCTGAGGCTGAGACAGAAGCTGCAAGGAGGGCTGTAATCAAGCAGGAAGGGCTGTTGTTTAATGTCCTCATCAGTGGCACAGACAGAGGGGTGGAGTGGACTTTCAGGTTTGCAGGTGGCAGCAGGCTGAGTGGCATGGCTGAAGCACCTGAGGGACAGGATACCACCCAGAGGGACTCTGGACTCACTCCAGAAGGGGGCCCAGGGGAACCCTGTGAGGTTCAACAAGGCCAAGTGCAAGGTCGTGTAACTGGGTTGGGGCAACTCTCAGTATCAGTGCAGGCTGGGGGTTGAAGTGATTGAGAGCAGCCCTGCCAGGACTTGGGGGTATTGGTGAAAATTGGACATGACCCAGCAACATACACTTGCCATATCCTGGGCTGCATCCAAAGCTGTGTGGCCAGCAGGTCGAGGGATGGGATTCTGTCCCTCTACTTTATACTTATGAGACCCCACCTGGAGCACTGCATGCACATCTGAGTTCCTCAGCACAAGGAAAGACATGGACCTGTTGGGGTCAGTCCAGACAAAGGCCACAAAGATGATGAGGGGGCTGGAGCCTCTCCTATGAAGACAGGCTGAGAGAGATGAGGCTGTTCACTCTGGAGAAGAGAAGGCTCTGGGCAGACTTTATTGTGGCCTTCCTGTACTTAAAGGAGGCCTACAAAAGATATCAGGACAAACTTTATTGCAGAGCCTGTCATGACAGGATAACTAGTAATGATTTTAAACTAAAAAAGGGTAGATTTAGACTAGCTAGAAAGGAGAAGATTTGAAGAAGATTCTTTATGATGAGAAGGGTGAAATACCCACAGAAGTGGTAGATGTCCCTGCTTATTGCAGGGGCCTGGACTAGACAACCTTTGAAGGTCCCTTCCAACACACTTGGTTCTACAGTTCCATGATTCTGTGAGACAAGGCATCAGGCAGCCTTGCATTGACTTGCTGGCGTGCCAGAAAAAAGGGGGAACTTCATCATAACCTTTAATGTCACAGAAATGGGTAATACTGAGATTTTTTTTTTGTTTCAAAAGAGAGGAAAACGATGAGACAAAAGGTGTCAGTGATTTTCATCATACAGTCAGAATGTCCCTGCCATCACCTCTCAAAGTGATGTTCCCTTTTGGAAATATCTATGCTCCTCAATATTCCTAAGTAACAGGAGATGAGAAAGATTTTGCTGCTTCAGACTCTTAAGTAGGATGTAGATAGCTGAACCTCCTATGGAATTACCTTGATTTCCAACATGCTTGTGTAAGTGCTCATGTGCCTTTGCTGGTCTGGTTTCCCATTATCACATCCTCTGCAAGTTTCCCAGTAAGCAAGCTGGAAAAGCTTCTCAGTCCTTCTTTTTCTAAAACAGCAAGAAATGGGAGGTGCTGCGGAGTCTGAAACGGGAATGAGATCACAGTGTTATGTTCTCATTCAGAACATGACTTTTTTTTCTGGTGCATATGTCAAATGAATCAGACAATGGTGGTGTCAGGAAGATGTATAATGCTGTCTGCAAGGCAGGGAGAAGAGACAGGAAGATGTGTTAAACAAGGTGGTATTTATGCCTTTCTCCCTCACTCAGTAGAAGTACACAAGAAATATTTAAAAAGGAAGGTAAGATAAGCAGGAGCTACTGGATCCCTATTGTGGTTTTTGGAAGACTCATTTGTGCTGTGAAAGACAGACAGAAAACTGGTGTGCAGTAATTGTCTCTTCCCAGGATTGTGGAAGCTGCTTTGGGTAGGTGAGGAGGTGTCTGGTTCCAGCATCACCCCATTCTGGGGTTGGTGCTCACCCAACACATGGTGTTCTACCTCCCTCACGATGCAGGTTGCTGCATGGACTCTCCTCCCACCTGTTCCCAGGCAGGCCACCTTTTCCAGGAATTTGGCCTTAGATTGTTTTTTATGCCCTCTTTCCACTGGCAGGAGGAACAGGGAAGAGTCCACAATGAAGCGAGGCAGGATATGCTGTACCTGTCACTTGGTGCTGGAAAGGAAATCCTGCTTGTGTGACAGCCACTGCAACTGTGGGTCTAGCCAGACCCCTGACCCCTGCAAATTTGTTCTGTATCCTGTGGCACATGCCCTAGGAAAGCCAAATCCAGCTGTGCAGAAGTGACAGGGTGAGTCAATGGCTTACCAAGCAGGCAGCATCCTTCCCTTCCCTGGGGAAGGTGGCTGTTTTGGTTTGCTCTGACACATTGCTCTGAAAAGCAGGATTGCCGAAGAGTAAACATGCCACTGCAAGAGAGTGAGCTGCTAATATATTGCGTTTTACTAAGTCATTGCTTGTCAACTGAACCATGGGGAGAGTGTGAGGATGCATTCCTAGCCCTTTCAAACACAAAGTAAAGCCCATTAGTGTAAATCACCAACTTCAATAATAAAAGAATGGTTGAAGGCTTCATTCTTTTTCTCTCTTTTTTTTTCACACTGTAGCTATGCTAAAGTGTATTAAAAAACCTTGTGGCCCTGACAGAGTAGCCAGCTGGTATCTGGTGGAGGGTTGAGATGTTGCTGTTCCTGGAGCCTCGAGTGGCTTTGAAATTCAAAGCGTCTGACCCACGACACCACTGTTTGAAAGCAGCTGATACGAGTGAGGTGGTGAAAAACACGGCAGCAACTTGAGCTGTCTACAAACCAGGGAGATGGTGCTGCAGGTGAAGAACAAAGGGGGCACAGTGGAGGGCAGCAGCTGAGGGATGGAGTCAGGGGAAGGGAAACTTGGAAGGGCAAAAGAGACCTTACATGGGGGTGTAATAGGACAGTACATATCAACACTGATGTGTTCAGTGCTGAATATTCATGATATCCATTCATATAACTCTCAGCATAAATTATATTTATTTTATAACAGTGAAAATTGACACTAAATGAACCTGTTCACACTTTTTATGGTTTGTACTTGAGTGCATGTATTTAAAAAGCCACTAGATATTATGTTTTCATAGCTAGATAATTGAAAGCTGTCTGCTGAATTAAAATGCTATTTTCATTCTTTTCAGTTAGATGAAGAAATAAAGCTTTTTAAAAATGTGAAATAGCCCATAAGAACACTCTCATTTTATATGTCCCTGTACTGTACTTTTTATTCTAGTAATTTCTTCAGGGAAAAAAAAATCCATGAATGCTTTAAAAACGTTTCAGGAATCACTTACCTTTAGAAATGAAGAAGACAAATAACTTCACCTGAAACTACGTGGTAATGAGACAATGTCTAATTACCTGCAGTGAATTCTCCAGTCAGGCCAAGGGGCTAATGAACATCAATACCCTTTCTCAGAGAGCCCTGGGATCTCTAATGGCTGTAAGTGGTCAGGGCTTCAGTTTTACATTTCAGAGTCTGGTTGGTATAATCTTGAAACAAAATCTACAGACCAGATCATGTCCTCTGTGCTATGTGTGTGTGTGTGTGTGTGTGTGTGTGTGTGTGTGTGTGTGTGTGTGTGTGTGTACGCCCTTGAGCACTGCACATCTGGGATGAAATCAAAGGACTTTTAAGTGCACATGTATCTGATTTCTGGCTTGCTAGTAGCCCTTTAAATGTGCTGGGTTTAATCCAGGAAAAACGAGTATTCAAAAATCACACCAGTGAAGGAAAAAAATAAAACCCCAAGTTTTATGTACTTGGATGGCATTTTTTCTTTGAATACGAATGACTTAATCATAATCAGCCTTAGTGAGAGGTGGGTGATGAAAGTTCAGAAATCTTCTGACAGGAAAGACTTTGAACCTGCCCTTCTTGTGTTCTTGGTGTGTGTTTTATGCTCGTGAGAGGGAAAAGGAAAGTAAGCAATTTGCATTGTCGTCAAAAAGCTGAAGTACACATTAAGGGGTCTCAAGGCTTCAGAGCAGTATTCTGTAGGGAGAAATTTTTGCAGTGCTAATCCCATCTGATCGCTGAGTAAAGATTAAAATACGCAAACCTAGTGTTCCTTGCAGTGTTAGAGTGCTCTGATTTGAGGATTTGCTCTATATCTGGCTTGTATAGGAAATTCCCCCACTTCCTCTGAAATCGATTCCCACTTTTCTCATTTAATACAATCATAAATGTTCGTTGTATTCTCAGGCAAGATATATAGAGATATAGCAATGCAAGCACTGTACAGGCACTTCCCACTTGCATTGTCCTGGAACATGGAAACATGGAGTATTTACTTGCAGGAGTGAGGAGGATCTGAGCTTCAACCCCTCTACCAGATACTTTGCTAAAAGTGCTTTATGACCAATGTGAAGAAAGAATCTGTGGTCCATCACCTTGGGAATGAGCTTTAAATGGATCTAAGAGAATAGATCTGGAAGATGGGCAGTACAGACTCAAGTTCCCTTAAGCCCAAGTTTTCTTAGTGTCTTACAGGGCGATTTTATTGCCACCTCTTGTTTCTGTGTTTTCCACAGGTGACAGGGTAGCATGCATGGGAATAGCCCATAGATCAATCTGGAGGACTAAATAAGCAAAAGACTGACTATTTGGAGAACTAGAATGGTGATTTGGTATGTGCCTGTCTACTGATAGCTTGCAACTCAGCCCCACAAAGCTGCTAGCTCACTTTCCCTTGGTGGAATTGATTCAAGGAGGATAGAGGTGAGGAAATTCATTAACTGAGATAAAGACAGTTTATTAGGTAAAGCAAAAGTCACACAGAAACAAAGCAAAACAAGGAATTAATTCACTTCCATGAGCAGGCAGGTGTTCAGCCATCTCCAGGAGAGCAAGGCCCCACCAACCATAATGGTGATTTGGGAAGACAAACCACACCATCACTCTGAGCATCCCCCTCTTCCTTCTACTTCCCCTCACTTTATACACCAAGCAGGACATCAGATGGTGTGGAACATCCCTTGGGGCAGTTGGGAGCAGCTGTCCCGACTGTGTCCCCTCCCAATTTCCTGTGCACCCCCATCCTGCTGGCTGGTGGGGCTGTGCCAGAAGCAGAAAAGGCCTTTACTCTGTGCAAGCCCTGCTCAGAAGTAACAAAAATGTTGCAGGGTGTTATCAACAGTGTTCAGTACAAATCCAAAACACAGCCCCATGCTGGCTACTATGAAGAAAATTAAATCTCTCCCAGACAAAACCAGCACACAAGCACAGGTAATTAATCCCCAAATGCCAGACATTTTCTGTCAGAAACTGGCCTCTCCAAGGGTAGGTAGCAGCTAAGTAGCAGCTTTTCCTCTGGACTCTGGCACATGGTGGGGAAATCAGTCAGAAGTTGGTTGTATTTTTTGGATCCTTCCATGGTATTGTATGTTGAAATTATATGACACCATTTGCCAGTAATAAATCACTTTGCTGTCTTTTGTGTGATTACATAATTAAATATCCCTTGTCATGGATACACATGGAGGGATTGACTTAGACTTGGTAGGAATTAGGGGTTTGATTTTTTGAACTTTACATTTCCTGACTCCTGTGCAAATCAAATCCAGTTGTTTAATACTGATTTGAGAAATGATTCATGCAAGAAATAGTATATGGTGAGAAATAGAAACCATACTTTCAGTGTATTTTCTGTCTTGATTATAATTTACTTGTTCATTAAAAATGCAAGTAGAATAGGAACAGAGAATTTAGTTGTTTTCTAATCCTTAAAAAAGTGGTGCATTGCACAAGAATATTGGTACTTATCCCTTTTGCAAGGTCTTGCAGCTGACCCGTCCTTGAGCAGCGTGCTGTCTATTAGTTTTATTGCTGCTTTGATTGTTCACAGTTGATTCTTGCTGCTTTCTGCTGAAGTTTAATTCGGTTTGCATTTGGAAATACAAGGGAGAAAATTTGTTGGTTTTATTAGAGGCTGAACTGCACTGAAGGCTGGGTGACGATCCATTGTTACAAAATCCGACTAAGTAGGGAAGAAAGCACAAAAGGAGGGGAAAGTATAATTCAGATTTGCCAAACAGCCTGAGAATAATTAGAAGATTAGCAATTTGGCACTGTTTACTGGCAAGTTGTGAATTAAATGTATCCCACTTTTCTCTTTACATTAGTGTAATGTGTCATTTCAGTTCTGGGTTTCATGTCCTTTGCACACATCTTACTCCTCCTTCAGTCAATAGGCAGGACTGTATTTTACTGCACAAGAAATGTAGGAGAGAGCATTTAATGTGGCATCAGAGACTTTCTAATTGCCAGTCTCTGAAATGGGCTCATAAGTATCTGCAGTTCACTTATTGAGTGGAGATGAATCGCTTCCAATTTACTTTTATGAATGCAATCGGAACATTTGCGAAGAGTGGTTTGTGTTATTTACACTGTGAAATGCTTGTCAGCAGCCAACTGTAAAAGACCTGGGTGACATTTATGTTAAGTTCTCTTGTCGCAGTCATAGTTAAAGGAAAGGATAAAATTCGGTGTGATGCTCTGAAATGTGCTGGGTGAAGTTCTGTTCACAGCTGTAGCTGTCACTGGATTAACTCTGTATATTCATTTTGGGTATGATGCTTAGGGTAAAAAGGAAAGCCTGACTATTGCAGATGAGAAAACAATATTAGTGACACTGAAGTCAATGGTATGCTTGCCATGAAGATTTGCTAATCAAGATCGTTACCCTGAGGTTGCTACTGAATTGCAGATGTGTGGTGATGCTTGATGTCTGTAATCCTTTCTGATTTCCCACACCTCTCTAGACTCTTCTGTCCCCTGTGGGGAACTTATTAAACCCTCATATAATAGGGACTAGAATCACAGTCACTAGTGCAAGAAAATATCTTTGAGATCATATTTCACGTGCCTACAGGGGTCTGATATGAATATACCAGACATTAACTAGATAGTGCAGCTGGTCTTGTCTCTTTCTAATTTAGTGGGATTTGGCCATGCAGACCAGAAGGGAAGAGAGCTTTTTTTCTGAGTGCAGCAATGCATACTTATTTGGAACAATTCAATTCTATTCAATCCTATTCCATGTCTGTACCAACCTAATATTCAGCTGGGTGTTATAACAGCTTATCGTTAGATGCAAGCATAGAGCACCTGTAAAATTGAAGATTGAGACATGAATGGGAGAAAGTTGTATTTTATAGTCTTATACAGATTATGCCATATGATATGTATAGTCTGTTTTAAATACAATGTGACAAAATATTATAAATATTTATGACATATTATAAATATTAATATGCATATGAAATCCATACAATTATTTGCATTTTTAGTGTGGGAAAAGCAATCTCCAAATTTACAGGGTTTTTTGGTTTATTTTTATTTTCATCTATGAACAAATTGAAAAAAAAATTGCTGTCTGTTTTTCACTAACAGTTTTTGAGAAAGAAAGGTAGGGCAAAAACCAAGGCAACTTTGAAATACATGTCACAATAGAGGAAAACTAGAAAGCAGCAAGATCCAGAATAGCAGAAATATTAGGGAAGCTGATATTCTTTTTCATTCAGGATCTCAAATGCTTGAAGGCTGTTTTTGGCAGACTTGGGGTTTGTCCGACGATGTTCAGTGTAGAAGTTACGATCTGTGTTGATAAAAGGAAGCATCTGCACCATGATGTGAGTCTTTAGATGGAGGCAGCACTGTGAAAACTCTCTTGTTTCCAAAACCCCCCAATACTGCAGGTACAAAGATAACTTCTTTGAGGTGTTACTTCATATGGCATTCAGTGGGGTAGCTTCAGAATAAATGTGTCAGTTAGGGGCATTGCCACAAGGAATAGTTCCCCGTTCTGTACAGGGAACACAATGCTCATACCTCATATCCACTGTTTATCTTTCCTCCTCAGCATTAAAGATGACAGTCAGAACTTCCTGGAAGATCAAAAGGGAATTTTATTTATTCACTTGATCAAAGACAAAGCAGGCTGTTCTCTGTGAAAGATTTCTCCTGTTGTCTGTGTCACTCAAGTAGTTCATCGAAATGTCATGACTGAGTGGAAATCAGCTATAACTGATGTTGGCCACTGTGTCACTTTGATAAAATAATAAAAATAATCAGTAATGGCCGAAAGTCAGGAAAGGTGAGAACCTCCATTTCCTCTTAGCTTGGTGGGGATTTTTTTTTAAATTGTCTTATAAAAGGGAGAAAAAAGGGATTGTGCCCTAAAAATCACTGGTATGAGGTTAGCAGATATTTCAGGTTTAGATGAAAGCAGTTCTGAGTAGCAAGTCTTCTGTTTCAGTCCCAGTTTGCAAACTTGCAGGTCCCCATGGGCTCTGGTGAAGTCAGTCACACAGCTCCTGAAAAAACTGATCGGCTGCAGAATTGGATCTTGGGTTACCATTTCATTCTAGAGGGGATTTGGTGGTGTCGTCAGTCCAGTAAACTCAATTTTTATGCCATCACATTTTATTTGACACTAAACTAAACCAGCTGCTTGCAATTAGCACACATAAAAGAAACAATAACAAAACTGCAGCCTGCCCTTTGAGCACTACACATACTCAGTGCAAAGAGTTTACCAAGTTCTGGTGATTTTCCCTCCCTCTGCTCTGACTAAAACATCAAAAACAATTGATCTCACTGAAGACCAAACGAAAAAAAAAAAAAAAAAGTTTATCGTTCCCTGAATGTTTCTGATGGGCAGCAGTGACTGGTTATTGGAAGATTTGGGCTGCTCCAGATGTGGGCATGGACAGGACTCTCGCTGCTGCGGAGCTGATCTAAGCATGAAGTTAAAGGGAGGCGATGGCTGTTGCTGCCCTGGGACAGGATGATGTAGAGAGCTGATTTCTTACCATGACTGGGATCCAGGGCAGCTGGCCCACCCTCCCATTGGGAACAGTGAACAAGGAGCTTGTAAAACACACAGACCAAATGGAAATGACCCCTATTGACTGAAACCAGCTGCATGTCAGACCTCTCACTGTCTCTCTTGATTTGCTATCTCAAATAAATGGATGTGGTAGAAGGGCTATGGAAAGAAAACAAAATAATTTATTCTCCTTGAAGTTGCACCACACTAGTAAGACTCAGTTTTTACAGCTGAAAAAAAAATGTTTATTCACAGATTAAGTTTTTCCCTCTTTTTTTTTTTTTTTGCTTTGAAAGTCTGCAGTTTAGAAGACATACTATAGTTCAATTTCAGAGGTCTTTGACAAATACAGACATAGTAGATTTTGTAAGGTATTCATCACATAAAACTGCTGGCTAATAAGAGCTTGGTTATTTTGCATTTAGATTCAGAAAACAAAGTTACAACATCTGTTATTGATGCTTTGTCTTAAACGTGCATGGTGGCTCAGCTCCATGAAAAACATTTTAGTGAGTTTTGAAGAAATACGACACAGAGAAAGACTTGACTTATTAATGCATTTCTCCCCATATTTTTCCTAATACACTCCTGGGTAGCACCAGTTATTCTGAGCATTGTGAGGAGCTGCTTGCAGTAACTGTGATAGCACTTGAATTCAGGAACCTTAAGGACAGCAGCTGCTCCAGCCCTCCAGTTGATGCCCAGGAGGAGTTACTGCTATTGATTTTAGATTGCCCTCTGTTCTGACTTTAGAGGTAGGGAAGGAGGTACTTAACCTCACTGGCATAGTCACCTTTGATCTCTGTTTTGGAGAAGATCATCAGGATGGGACACATGCCATGTAGTTATGGTTTGACAGACTTTTTAAAGGAAACTTCTTAACAGTCATCAGTCTAGACTTCATTCTTGCAAACTGAGATACTGATGTGTTTTGCAAATATATAATTTTTTTTTTTAGGTCTTGGTCAGCCAATTGATCATTAGTGAAAGAAGTCACCAAATTTAGATTAATAGATCTATTAGAGTGTCTCAATAGAACAACCTTCATGAAATCTTAAAAAGCATGTGGATAGAAAAACTTGAGGATGACACTTTGAACTGAATGCTACTTCATTTTTTCTTCCACAACCTTTCTCTTTTTTTCCTCTATTTTTCTTCTTTTTTCCCCTTAAGAATTTGTTTCTTTCTCATTCACAGTTGTACAAACACAGTACAGTAACAGCTTTGAACATAGAAACATTTACCTGTGGCCTTGCAGTGTTGCAATAGACAGATGTTATTTCAATATAAAATAGACTGAAATCCCCATCTATAGGTTCTGAGTGTCCTGGCAGTCACTCTTTTTGCTTTGAAGACAGAACCAAAATGCAGTTCAGCCTGGTCATTGTTCCTCTTCTGGCATTTTTTGTTACATTGGCTTATAGGATCTTCTGACAATCATCTGTGACCCACAGATAGATAATTCTATGGGGAAAGGCTCACCTCTATGCCTCCTACCATTCACCTCTGTGCCTCCTGTCACTGCATTTTTTTTACTGTCCTACGGTGACATCTCTTACTGATGAACTCTCTGCTATTCATTCTATCCTCTGGCTGGATAATGAATTTTGAGGTGGTTGATGGGTTATTCAAATTGTGCTTGTCTGGCATCAAGTGATACCACGCACCTCCTTCCTTTCTTTTTTATCTTACCATTTTCTGCTAATTACTTGCATTAGTGAGAGTAAATCAATTGACTTCTTCAAAAATATAAAGAGTTAAAGAGTTCTTGGGTGGCTGCCTGCAGATAATGTTCTATGTTGAACAGGATGCAGAACCATGGATGTGAAGGAGGTTTCTATGGGTTTGGAAGAAACTCTTCTCCTAGCTGGCACCTGTGAGGCTCTGCCTTTGGCACACTCTTGTAGGATGCCAGCAATTTCAGTAGTCCGAGGGTCAGGTGACACCAGCAAGGTGTCTGTATGCCAGTACAGCTCATGGCTTTGGGGTTGTGCTGACAGGGAAGGTTTTACTCTGTATTTCCACAATATCCTTTGTAGACAAAGGCCCGATGCTGCAGTCCAAAAGGTTTCAACCTTTCCCACTGGTCTTTAGTTGTGTTCAGGTAAAAGTGAACAAATCCCATTGATACTAAGGAATGTCAGACTCCAGGGCCCAATCCAGTGACAGGTGGTGTACAAAACAGAGAGATGTTAGCATGTCATAACAGGACATACCAGGCTTGAACTTTTCAGCAAAGAAGGGGAATCAGGTTGAGACCACCCTCATTATTTTCCGATCTTTATGATGAAAGAACAAGTTGGTACTAGTATACCTGAATTTGAAAAACACATCAATGCAATATGAGTCTTTTAAATAATATCTGAAGTAAAAACAAGATGGGCACTTTGTTGCATCTTTATTTTAAAAAGTTGTGAGAATACAAGCTCGATGAAGGCAATCCTACTGAGCTGGCCAAAGAGAGAGAGTTATTTTCCCTCAGAAGCACAGTAGGAAATGTGTAACTGCTAAATTTCAATTCAGACATTTATAACTTTAAATATTTGCAGTGGAAAACTGCAAATTGGTGCCCAAGAATATGTTCTTTCTCAACCTGAAATAAGATTCCTTTTATCAAGGGAACAGCAAGAGAAAAACTAAATAAATCTCAAAACACAAGACAAGGCACCATTTCTGCAACAGCATTTCTGCTTGGTCAGATCCCCATGTACGAATGTTGAATTTTCTGCCTTGTTCTGTTCCAGAGATTGAAGGCAGCACTGACTCACCACCCTGCCGCCATGTCGAATGGGAATATGAACACCATGGGCCACATGATGGAAATGATGAGCTCGCGACAGGACCAGACACCACACCATCATATGCACTCACATCCTCATCAGCACCAGACACTGCCACCTCATCATTCATACCCACACCAGCACCAGCATCCGGCACACCACCCTCATCCTCAGCCCCACCACCAGCAGAACCACCCCCACCACCACTCCCACTCGCACCTTCACGCTCACCCGGCACACCACCAGACCTCGCCGCACCCGCCGCTGCACTCGGCCGGACAAGCACAGGTAGGCCTCCGTGCCCTGCTGCATCGCTGAGTTTCGCTGTGGGGTGGAGTTAAAGCCTGATCTCTGTATTGTTTCTCCTTGCATGCATGGCTTGTTAGATACGAGCCCCTTGGGCTGCTTGTAAATGTCTGCTAATGGTGATGGGGATGCTCAAACTTTATTTAGAAAATGGAGTGAAGCAACAACTTGTTTTGTTGCCTAATTTACTAGACATTTGTAATTTCTTACTTTATAAGGAGCTCCAAGGCTTTTCATTGCTCTGAGCTCTGCAGATTGCCACATATCCTTTTATGGATGAGGCTTATTACAGAGATTGGCATATTATATATGTTGCTTAATGTGCTTGAACCTGAACTTCTCAGGCCAAGATTTAACAAGCTGTATGAGTTCTACCTGCAGAAATACATAAGAAAGTCTTTAGTGAAATGAAATGGCACTGATGTGTGTGCGTGTGCCTGGGAGGGTATTCAAGACTGGACATATTAGAGGTAGTTCTAAGTTAGGATACACTGGCTTAGAAAAGATTAAATGATCCAGACCCTGTGAAGAGGTTAGACATCCGCATAGCATGAGCGAAAGGCTGGCTGTGAGTGCAGGGAGTAGTTGGTGCATGTTGTGGCAGGAGAAAAAGGAAGGTGAAGCCAGTCCAAGGAGAGAGATTTAAACGAAGATTCATGTGACAAGTCAGTGAAGGTCTCCACTGAATGAGGTGGAGGACTCAATTTTTTGAACCAGGTATATTGGCTTCAGCAATTTGGATAATTTAATATCTGAACTGAATGACTGAATGTTTCTTGAACTCATGAGCTAGTGAGCACAAACTTTAGCAGAGTCCTTTTTAAGAGGAATTCTATTAATGTCTTAAGATGATAGGCTTCTGCATCAGGATCACACAAGAAAAATAAAGCTCTGTGGGCAGTTACTCTAACAGGTCAGGTCTGGAGAGCAAAGTTAAGGAAGACAAACAGGCAGTACATGGAATGTGAGGACAGAGAGGAATGCCAGCCATAAGAAGTTCAATCTGTGAAGTATTGTGTTGCTTGCAAATACCTTTCAGACAAGCTCTTAGAAACATTAAAGAAAATGAGAGTATTTGGCTGACATCCCAGTGTCCCACAACATTAACTATTTACTAACATCTAGCTTTATTATTTCAGAGTCTGCAAGCACATGGGATTTCCCTCAACTATTTGCTAATGTAAAATGAATTGTCAGCTTTAGAGAAACGGTCTAAGTAAGAGAGCAGCAGACTCCCCTGTGAGAAGATGTCCAGAGCTTTCCTAAGTTTACTTCAGTTTTTACTTTGTGAATTCAATTATTTTCCCATCTGTTAATGAGTTATTTTCCTTGGAGTTGTTTAAAAACTCCAATAAAAACACATCATCTCATATCAGAGAAACCAAAAGTGAACTGATTGCTGTATTGGACATCCCTTAGAGAGTAAGGATAAAGTTGTGCTTAGCCAGCTGAGGACTCAATGGATGACATGGGGGAAGTCACTTAACCTTCATTGAGGGGTTGGGAGGATAAACATGTTAATGCAGTTGAGGGCATCAGATCCCATGGAATGGAGCACTGCTGCAAAACATCTACAGCACCACTTTAAACAGGTGAGGAGAAAACTACCAGGGAAAATGGCTCCCATGGGAAACAAACCTCACACTTTTAAGGATAAGATCAGTGAACCAATCCTCTAGACCCACTTGAACATGGACCTTAACTTTCTTACCTAGTTAGGACAGCTTCAACTTCTTGTGCTTTTTATTCCCTGCTAGGTAGGCACCACAAAAGACTCTCAGACAGGCAAGAAGAGATACAGGCACCAGGGTAGGTGGACTGACTGGCAGCCACAAAGCTGTGTCAGGGTCACTCTGTGTCCAGCAGCACGGTCTCTGGAGCTGGGTCTGTGCAGTCAGATGAGCTTTGCCATGCACAGTATCTCACTGGAGGCAACAGACCCCATGAGGGATCAAGGAGGTCTTCACCTTGTCCATGGGTGTAAGGGTCACCAAGGGGCTGGACAGAGGGGGATGGAATCCTAGGGCCAGTGGCTCCCCCCAGGCAGCAGAGCTCTTGCTCTGCATCTGCTCCTCTGGTGCAAAGGCAATAGTGATTTCTGAACAGATGCATTAGAGGGGAGAAAAGAAGGGCTTGCTGAGTAATAACCACATAGTTATTACTTTCAAAGCTCATCCATAGTCCCCATGGTAATGGCCTCTTTGGGGATCAGATTGCTCCAGCAGACATTAATTTTATGGTGCGATTTACTAATTATTAACCTCCTTATTCTTCTGAGCCAGCTTCTTCCATTCCAAACCACCTGCCAAATGACAGCATGGTCCATGCTGCTGTAAGCTGCATACTCCCATGCTGAGGCTGTTGTTATTCGACACCGTGCCCTTCTGTAATGTTAGAATTCATTTCATGCTTTTCAGCTACCATTTTGATAAACAGGAGCCCAAGGAATTATGCTTTCATAGAATAAGTGAATGGGTATTAGTTTTGTGGTAAACTGCAAAGAATAGAAATAAATATTGGATTGGGCATAAAAGTAGAGATCACCTTCTGATAGGTATCTTTTTGAGAAAGATAGATATTTTACCAAGTTCTAGGTAAGCTGCCTCAACTACTACAATTCTATAATTCTGCATTGGCCCTCTAAAGATTTCTTTATATCAAACTTGCCAGAGTGATAGCTCAAGTGGAGTAGGGGTTTGGATGCCATTTCATTCTCTTAGCTGTCCTGTGTTTGTTTTCTTTATGGACACCTGATTAGCATCTTCTAAGAAAACCAAAATTAACCTACATTTTTATATTTAGTTCATTTTCTTCCTTATGTCCTAGGCAGGGCAGTGAAATCCTGCTAGACAAAGATATTTAGACGGTTACAAAGATATAGTCTAACATATTTCAGGGTTAAAAGCCATCAAGTAAGAGTCAGTTAATTATCCCATGTGGCATTATTAGTGGAATAATGGCAGCCCTTATAATTAATATCTTCCCAAGATGGAGAGAAGATTTCGTTGTTCTGAAAATGTACTCTGACTACCCAGAGACTGCCTGCTACATTCTAAAAACAAAATTACTCACTAGTTATTCAGGAGAAAATGACCATATGAGAGGAATTTTTTAAAAAATAAAGTTGTACAGTTACCTTTTTCTGCCATTGTACCAGGCTTCACTGAGAGAGTTAAGAAAAAAGAATTTTTAAAGTGAATGGAAAAGAAGCAAAAAGGGACAAGGAAACATAAATAAGAGACCTCTGAAGTCTGGAAAGGTGTTATGTGTGAGAAAATGAAAAGTCTTTGATGAGATGTTGACATTAAAAGGTATTTCTGAGACCTCTGCACTCAGACATACTGCTAAAGAGGTGGCATGCCCAGCCCTGGTCTACAGGGAGCAGCTGGAAGCCCTTGGCAGTGATCTCCTGGCAGAAGCCAGGGGATGCTGGTGAGAAAGTGGGCTATGCCCACTGCAGCTGCCATGGACCTGGCACTACAGCCCTCAGTGTGGACAGCATGTTGAAGATTTTATCAGCAAACATATGGAGTTCACGCAAGCTGAAATTTAAAAAATCAGTCAGAAAATGTGGGGTGGCTTATTTATTTTTAGAAGGTTATTGTTTAAAATTTTTTTCCTATTCCTGTGAGAGACAAATTCCCTGACAGTGCAACATAAAGCTGGGAATAAAATTGGCTTTATACAAAAAGCGTTATCAGATGCACAGAATAATTACACATAAAATTGCCACTGTAATTGCCACAAGTCAGCTGGGGGAGGGAGCAAACTAGATTCTAGACAGAAAAGCCACCTCAACTTCGCAAGACTCAAGACGATAGTATCATTTTAATTGAGACAGACAGAGGTGTTAGGCAAACATGTTAATTGGGGCAATTGAAATTCAGGGCTCAGTCTGACAAAGCACTGAGTACGTCCACTCCCTGGAGTCAAAAGGAAGCACCTTGGAGGTTTGGGCCTTTGCCTAAACAAGAGGATTAATTTTGAGTCAACAATTCAGGTTTCCACCAGACTGTTCCAGATTGTGCAGGAGTGGCAGCAGCAATGTGAATTGAGTGTGAGCAATAGGATCCGTGGACTGGGTTCCCAGACCCCAAGCAGAGGGAGAGGGAGGGTGTCTCTAGAGCCCTGTAGCCTGGGTGCCACAGAGAGGCAGGAAGATAGTTCAAAAGCCTATTCCCAAGAGGCAGAACATTAAATCTGGTGCTGGTTCCTGACAGGGACATGGGAATGTTCCATCTGCCAAGGAGTCAGTTAGAGCATAGTTTACATGGGGCTATCCCCCCACCATTCTCTAATATTGTGAACCAGTTACTCTCAGGAGCAGGATCAATACTCCCCTGCACTTGGAAAAGCATAAATACATATTTTTTCCATAGTTTCGTAGCAGTGGGCTGGATGTGGTGTTCCTCTACTCTCAAAGCCAGGGATAAATTGAATAAAAAAAGTACAACATCCACAGCACAGAGGTCAAATGGAAACTTCTGATAAGAGGAATATCCCTTCTCCAAGCAGTGCAGGGATATCAAAACTGGTTTAGGTACCTGAACAGGTTCAAGCTCAGGTAGCTAAATTCTTTCTTTCTTTGCCCCTGAAGGGCTGGCCTTGTGCAATCCCAGCCCACAGCTTTCCAGCACCATGCAGGTGCAAAGAAAGAGCTCTGCAGCTCCAGATATGGCAAAGATTGAGGTGGAGATGGTAAAGCTTGGGAAATAGAAATGGCCTAAAATTTTGGAGGCAGTTGGAGGTGGGGGGAAAGAAAGAGAGACACAGAAATCAGGCAACTACAGTCCTTTGCTTTGATTAAAACAGAGGCTGAGAGAAACTGGACATTTCAGGTTTAAAATAGGTGGTGGCAGAGAATGCATCTAAATGAATGTTTTTAAGAACTAACTCAACGGAGAAAAAATGATCAGAGGATCATTTCAAAAAAATCTCTCCCTCGACCATGGTAAGGATTTGCCAGCGGCCGCTTTCAGTGGCCTCTGGTGCAACTTTTTCTTTGAGCTGGGAAGCAGACTGAGTGTGTGAGATTTCCCTTCCTGCTTCAGCATCCCCCTCTGCAATCCCCCCCTCGCCACCCCCTGCAAAACGTGCTCTTGCCCTGCAGGTTTCGCCGGCGGCGCAGCAGATGCAGCCCACGCAGACGATACAGCCGCCGCAGCCGACTGGAGGTCGCCGGAGGAGGGTGGTGGACGAAGACCCAGATGAGAGGAGGCGGAAATTTCTGGAAAGGAACCGAGCCGCTGCCACGCGCTGCAGACAGAAGAGGAAGGTCTGGGTGATGTCACTGGAAAAGAAAGCAGAAGAGCTCACCCAGACAAACATGCAGCTTCAGGTGCGAGCCACTGTCTGCGCCCCTGAAGACACAGAGGGGCTCTTTGTGCTTGACTGACGGTGCCTTTGGGGCTGCCCCCGCACAGTCAGCTCCTAGCGGGAGCCCAGGCATAATCAGTCTGTTAATCAAGATGTGTGTGCTTCAATTAAAGAAATAATTATATTTTAGCAGGATAAGCCAGGAAAAGGCTGTCTTGGGATTGAGAAGCCTTCACTAGATGGAGTTGTATTTATTTTCTTTCCTTGTCACTGCTTTTTGTGGGAAATTTTTTTTTGAAGTGCCATTAACATGATTGTAAAAAATTTCTTTAGAGCAGGGCATGTAGTTAAGCCCTCATTCAAAGCCAGTGAGATAGAAGCACAAACAGATCAGTCTACCAGTGAGGCAAATGAACTGGATAGATGAAAATACCATGAATATGATAATAAAAGCCTTTCTTACAGTGCTGTCCTTCTTACGGTGGGCACAGACCTTCTGCTTTATGCAGAGGTGTGCCTGTGTGCCGCCAAGGGCAGAAAACCATTTGTAGAATGGCACTCCTCCAAAACGTTCTCCCATAAAGCCAGAGGTGTAAGCAACACCCCAGGCACTGGCTGCAGCTGAGCTGTAGGTGACAGCAGTCCTGCCACCGTGCCCCTGAGCACAGCAACAAGGGTCTGCCCTCATGTCTCATGCAGAGAGCCCCAGTATTTCCCAAGTAGACTAAAACATTGCTTTAATTATCTTTGGTGTTGTGAAGTTAGTTCATTTGTCAGACTGCCTTCAGAGGTTACAAAATAATGTCATTGACAAATGTTAACATAAACCCAGCACACAAGCACCTGAATGCCTTTTTTGCTCTGTTCTTTTGAAGTTATGGAGCAGGGTTTGTGTTCTTGGGTTTAAGCTTTGTGGAATAGCCTGGTTTAAGTTTTGTTGATAGCCAAATTCTCTCTTTCCTTTCTAGAACGAGGTTTCCATGCTGAAAAATGAGGTAGCACAGCTGAAACAGTTATTGTTAACACATAAAGACTGTCCGATAACAGCTATGCAGAAAGAATCCCAAGGATATCTAAGTAAGTAGCCGGTATGTTTGCGCTGTCTCCACACTCCTCACAGGAAAGCAAACCTTCCAATTCTTCCCTCCAGAACCCCTTCTTGGTCATATTATCACTTGAACCTGTCTTCTCAAACATCATCCGAGCCATCCAATCTCCTGCCCTTATTTATCCAGCCCCGCTCAAAACCAAAAAAGCCCCGGTTTGCATCCCATACAGCAGAGCTAGCCTTCCCCACCCCTCCTTTCGGCAAGGAGATGCACACGGATGGACGCTCACTCCCCTGTGGAGGATCCTGCTTGAACTCACAGCTCCAAACCTGCAAGAGTCCTCCTGGGCACGGCGCTGCCAGAACCTTAAAATAACTCTCAAAAGGAAAGTTAAAAAGGAAAACATTACAGTCCCCTCCAGCGAAAATGGTACTGTGCTCTGACAGTGGCACAGACCAGGCCTGGCGCAGGTTTTCAAGGTTTGTTAACTCTTTTTTAACTCTCATCTTTCTTTTTGGGTTTTGTTGGTTTTGGTTTTTTTTTTTTTTTTTTTTTTTTTCAAAAAATCCTCAGCTAATGGAGGCATTTAATCAATTCTTTCTGGTTGTTGCATTTTGTGAATGTAGTAATTTAGGGACAAGTTCTCTGTTTCACTCTAGAACAGTTAAGAAGAGCCTCAGGGCTTGCTAGGTTGTGACACTGTCTTAAAATAGAGCCCATTTCTGTCTCCTCTGCATCACTATGCATCTGTCTCTTTAACAGTACTCAAAGAAAAAAATACATAATTGCATTACATGCCTATCAGCTGTTGCTTGAATTAGATTTTCTGTGCTGCAGTGCACTGCACTCTAATTTTGATTCCTGCTGGAACAAATAAAGCATTTAAGCATCCCAACTGATTTTAAAGACCTTAAGATATCAGACTTTTTATCCCAACATTAGTTTCAGTCATTAAGGTCTTGGACTTTTTTCAAGGTCTCAACTCCTGAAGTCAGGTTGATATCAGAGAAGCTGGCTTGCAAAAAAATTACGAAAACTAAAACAATCTTAAGACAGAGAGTGTTGGATAACTGTACTTATATTTTGAAATCCTGGGACTCGTGCATGCTTCAGGTCATCAGTATTTACAAGAGTTTTGCCCAGCCTAGGTCTTTTATTTGGATGGAAACTGAATGTGTGTTGTGTCTGTGCCCTCATTCCCTCCCCAGGTCCCGAGAGCAGTCCTCCTGCAAGCCCGGTCCCAGCTTGCTCCCAGCAGCAAGTCATCCAGCACAACACCATAACGACCTCCTCCTCCGTCAGCGACGTCGTGGGAAGCTCCACTCTCACCCAGCTCGCCAGCCACAGAACAGACATCAACCCCATCCTTTAAAAGTGGTGGATCAGAAACTGCTGGGGGAGTGTGGTAGCGTATCAAAGCGTCCTCTCTGCTAAGGACATTTGCAACCGTAACTCAAACCTGGAAGATTCCTCAGTTCTTGAAAGACTCTGGCTATTCATTTTTATAGTTATTAAAATGTCTTTTATACTTAGTTACATAAAAGGGAGTTACGCAATTAATATGCTATCAGCTTGAGAAATGCTTTGGTGCTTTCTCCATTTTTTTTTTGGTACCAGTTACTTGTTTATAAACCTAACTGTTTCTGTACATAGTCATGTTTCCTTCTCACCAACCTAGCCTGCAGCCTCAGAAATACAAAGTTGTGTTAAACTGCAGCTTCTTAGCCAATGTGAGGCATGAAAAGTATTAAACAGAGTCAAACATAGGTAACTAGGAGTAATTAGGCTATAAATATAGAGCGAGGGCATCTGCTGACAGCATAATAAAAAAGAGTTAGCGTTGTGCTATCAGCAGACTGCGTCTTGCATTCAGAGCCTCTTTCAGAGCAGTTATATAGGATGTGGCTTCAGGACAAAATCAAGCCCAAATAGCGTGCTCTTTTGTCTAGCCCTCCCCCTTCTCTCTCCCCTACCCTGGCCTTTTTCTCCTCCAGTTATTCTCACACCTTCCTTTTCCCTTCCCTTTTCATTTCCCAGCTTTTTTTCTTGCTTTTTTTTTTTTTTTTCGTTCCAAGGCTTTCTCGGTTCCCTCTGTTTCTCAAAGAATGGTAATGAACAAGCAAAAACTTCAAGCCCACCTAAAAACTGTCGGCACGGCTGCTGCTTTCACTAGCTCTTCACCCGCAGTTGGGCTGTGCCAAGCATTTGACTTTTAAAAAATACAAATGCTCCTGATTTAGTGTTTTTAATAAATAGGGAAAGGCAAAACCAGCGCAGACGCAGGTGAAGCAGGATGGTGAACCAGCTGTGTTGATGCTAGCAGCCCTGTAAGCTTCTGTGGTGCAGTAGAGGCATAGCGAGCAACACCTGAGAGTCACAGCAATTCTTTGCACTGCCAGTCATTAATGTAGGAAAATCCATGTAGTATATAATAATTCGGAAAAGTTCTGTTCCCTAACCTGGTTGCGTTGTTCCAGCAACGAAAGCTAACAGCCTCAGGCTTCATGGGCTATAAATGAGAAATAAATCAGTATAATGGTTCTGACTAGTTGGAAAAATGCCATTTATAATTCCCAGGGAAAGACCTGCTCTCTGCAGGCGTTCCTTTAAACGTTCACGGGCTGATCCCAAGCTGGCAGACAGCAGTGTAGCTTCACTGACTTTAATGGCACTTAACACCCGTTTACCACGGGTAAGGAATTGTTCTTTAGGACGCTAAATAATTTTTAGAAGGCACGCAGCGGCTAAAAAATGCTGCAAGAATGCCAAGTCCCACACTTGGGATAAAATACAGTCCTGCAGAGAGGGTCTGGAAAAGAGCCTTATGCCACAATTAAGGTTTTTGTTTGGACTCTGAGCCTGCCCCTCAGCACAACTGATTTGCATCCCCAAGTGGTCCCAGTGATTGATGGGAAAATCAGACAGAGATGATGCCAGTTAATTATGCTGCCTTGCTGTATATGGGGACCTGATTTTGCTCTCAAATCTGTCAGCGGCAAAACCTCCCGCTGCTCGCCCAGGGAGCAGGCTCCGCGCTGGTGAAAAATGTTCTAACATTTTGAGCTGTGTCTTCAGTAGCAAAATTCACATTATTCCCGGCAAATCCTCCAGCCCCAAACACACTTTGTGTCTGAAGCAAAGCACTCTTCCTCAAAGGCTGTGTCTTTGGTCTTCAGGGGAGTCATGGGTTTTAAAAGGGTTGGTCTTCTCCATGTGGGAGGAAGAGTGAAACAGCTGAAGTGTGAGGAGGCACTGTAAGGAGAAGGGCCTGTCTGGAAGGGAAGGCAAATTTCTGAGCATCATTCATTGCCGAACTAGTTCTTATCTTGGTGACTAACCTTTTATCAGTATTCTTTTCTTTAACAGCTCGCTTTCCATTTATGCAAATACATTCAAAAGAAGATTTTTAATGTACAGTGTAAATCTTGACTTGATTATATAGTCTAAGAACCAAAAAAAATTACGAAAAAATACAAATGTAAAGGATTTTCTATTATATTTTAGACAAACATATACTTTTAAAGTGTTTTAAATACTGAATCTATAATTTTTTTTAATCTCCAGTTGTAATAGCTAAACGGTTTTGCTTCATCATGGCTCCCAAGAGAACTTTTTTCAAATATGCAGTCGAGAAAAATGTTCCAGCTGAGTATCCACGATGTAAAAAAACCCAAATAAGCATTTCCCCTACATCTGAATTTCATCATTCGCCATCAAAAAGGAAATGCCATTGCAGGGTTAATTTTAAAAACTTTCCCTCTATATGGGTAGCACTTAAGTACATTAAAAAATAAAAATCAAAGTTGTTGGTAATATTAGAATACCCAGTTGAGCTACACTGCACTAGAATTACGGTTTAGCTTCACTTTATTCAGTCTCCTCAATTAAAATATTTAGCTGTTAAAATGAAAGCCTCTACATTAAAAAGAAAAAAAAAGGAAAAAAATACAAAAACCTTGCCTAAGTTTTGTTAAATTCAGCAACTTGACAGTTTGACTGATGTGTATTATATATAGCTCAATTATTTCTTTTTTTAATGCTAACTAGGCAAGCCAACCACACATGTTGGCCTAAATGTGTAATTACAATGAAATGTCTCCTCTCTATACTATTGGCCTTTAGGTATAATCCTTGCTAGTGATGTGGAAATAAGTAAAGGATGAAAAGCTATTTGCTATTGCTTCTTGTAACTCTGTCGCAGGTTCACAGGCCAAGACAACACGCAGCATATTTATATCGGCTGTATCATCGGGAAAAGGACCAACCGTACCAGGCACCTTATATTGTTCATCAGATTTGCTTCCACATTAAAATGCTCTTGTTTTCCAGGGGAGTGATCCTGCAGCCTTTCCTCAAGCTGCTGGTCCAACTGGGCACTGGAGGCTGCCTGAGCAAGGGCTGCGGGAGAAGCCCCAGCCCTCTGTCCCCAGGATGTCCCTCTGCCACGCGGTCAGTGGCAGCAGCCTCTTCCTAAGCACGTCACTCTAAATGCACTTCCTGGGCTCTTCCCATCGAGGAGGAATCCTGAATTCCCACGAGCTACTTCTGGAGACTGCTCCACTTTGCTCTTGCCCTGCCAATCCAGCCTGTTGCCGGGCTCACCAGGCTCTGTGCCCTATCCCACTGCCAGCGAAGGACAACTCAGACCACGTCCATCATCCACGCTCCAGGGCACCTGCAGGGCGGTGAGCCTCGGCCAGCGCCTTGCTCAGGAGGAGGTGTTGCCAGACCGTAGACGGCATCTCGCGCGTGTGGCGGCGGAAGCAGGCTGGAAATCTCAGCCGCGGACAACTGCAATACTTGGATCAGAAAGAAAGGATGCTGCGCTCCAGCTCCGGCACCCCCAGCCCCCCTGCCCCAAGTCAATTTATGCAAGCCATATTCATAACGCTGCCTGTGGGAGACAAGTAGTTTGTGTGCTATCATGGTGTGTTTTATAAGGACAACGACGATGATGATGATGATGATTTATGGAGAATTTCACGCTGTTGGGAGTTAATTCCTGCTATGAAGCTAAATGTCTGCTGCCCATATTCTGAATAGTGGAAAGTCAATGGTTCAGTGCCTCAGTGCGTGTGGATTTAGTGTTAATGACTCAGTCCTGTTCACTAACAAGCCAGCTATAACTGTTGTTAAATGCCCGACTTTTGAGGATTCATATTTTTTTAAGCAACAATATTTAGTGTTGAAAACTAGCCTTTTAGTTTAGGCAAAATGTGCTTTTTAGCAGCTAATACCTTTTTTAAAAAAAAAGCGTATAGAGTGAATTTATGAAAATTCATGAGGACCAAAGCAATTTTAAAACAGGAATCTATTAATTTAGTATTCACATAGAATTTTATAAAGTATTTATTAATAAATGTTATTTTAACACATTCCATTTGAACAGTATTCTTGTACAGAATCTGTTTGTTGTTTTTTTTTTAAAGTTACAATATTAGTTTTGCAATAAACTACTCTAGGTGTGTGTGCATCTTAATCTTTCAGGGTCTCAAGCAGAAGTCATCCATCTAAGATGGAAAAGTTTGCTGAGGTCAGTTGTACAGAAATTCCTAGAATTAAATGTTTTCCTTAAAGCAGCATCTGCTTTTTTTTTCCTTTTTCTCTTTTTTCTTTTTTTTTTTTTTTTTTTAAAATTAAAAAAAATTTAAAACT
>VZRX01021032.1:22273-52773 GCA_013398075.1 Notiomystis cincta | reverse complement strand
TATATATATATATTATATTAAAAAAAGGTGCTGTCACAGTAAGTTTTGGGCTTGAGGTTGTTCGTATTGTATGCAAAGGTTTTGTGTTTGTATGTTTGTTTGTTTTATTCTGTAAAGCAACCACCTTCCTTACTGGAGGGAGATACTTTTTTTTGGTACATAAATGTAAATACTTGCTGCAGCATTTAATATGTTTAATTTTATGTTAAGCTTTTTGTTGCATTGTGAACCCATTATTGTTACAAATGGACAATGAGTTCATTGAGACTGTTCAACTAGGTCAGATTTTTACATCTCTTTCTAGCTAGAAGAGAAAGGAATTTTGTGCATTTGTACAAATGTTAATAATATCACTGCAATTCCAATATAATAAAGCACTCAAATACAAATAATTCCAATGGTTTGTCTGTATCTATACTCCAGACATTTTACCACACATATAACTCCTGCAATTAAACCAAGCTACTCTTCACTGACTTCCATTATGACCTATGACTCCTCCAGACTGCAGGAGGAGTGCAGGGCGTACTGTCCAGTGGCAGGAGCAAGGCGCGGCACGGACCTCACGGCTCCCCACTGTCCTCCAGCAGCCGAGGTGACTCGGTAAGAACGACTTCTCTGAAGTTCTTCCAAGCAGGGAGGCTGCAAAGCCTCCAACAAAAAGACTTACGTGGTGGAGCCTGACATGAGGCCTCCGCATAAGGATGAGACAAGCTGTTACTTTACTTCTCCTTGCAGCTGGAGTGTGCTTGTATCAAAATACACTCCATGCTTGTTATCCCGCCAACCTCTCCTCTTGCCAAAAGCTGCCTGGAAATGGATTTCCTGCTGGGCTAATTAGCTCTAATTGTGATGCCCCTGTTATCTTGCCAACCTCATTTCTCACTATAAATTGGTCCAATACAGACCTTGGCACAATAACGCGTAAACTGTAATCTAAAGTTAGTCGGGATGAACCCATCTGTCCAGTGGGAATTAGATTAGTTGTAGATTAATGCAACTTGATGTCTTGCTGGCAGTCCCAGAGCAAGGGCCTGACCCAAGTGGTGCAGCCTCGGTGACAAGGACCAGCCAGCCTGCGAGTGCTCTGGGCTGGTGTCACGCTGCAGGATATCGGCCCCATGTGGCGTGACCGTGCTGCTCCCTTGGGGGCCCTGGCACAGGCACAGCTTCTGCTGCTCTCCCCCCTGCTTTCTAAAAGGCTAAATCTGGCCAAGAGCATTCACCCTCCTAAAATGGGTAGGAAAAAGGCAGAGCCATGCCCCTGTTCCCATTCTCCCCTTGTAAAAGCTGGAAGATGGGGCAGTGGGTGCACATGGCTCACTCTTTAAGGGGCTGCAGCAGATGTTTTCCCCAAACATCAAGGCATGGCATTAGCTGGATCCTTTTCTGAGGTCATGGACCTCTGCATTGCCTTTAAAGCAGGGATGTCATGCCACTGCTTAACGTATTTATACAGCAGGGCTCTTGCTCTGGGGCCAAATACTGAAAGAGGATCATCATATTTGTAAAAATAGGTGCCTCTCATGAAGACATATCACAGGATAACTTTATTGTCTACACAGTTATATTTACACCTGACAGTATGAGCTAAGCAAGATGTATTCAGGCTGAGGTAACACTGCCCTTTACAGCTGATTCATGGTTTCCCAAACCTGATCATAGTATTTGTTCCTCTTCCAAGCAGTCCACTGTTACTGTTGCTCTCTCCAGGCTGCTCTGGACTTCATAACAAAGTTATTATTAGCAAGAAAATGAATCAGTGTGAGCACACACACTCCTTTCTTTCTCCTTTGCAGGGATGCAGCCAGAACTAGACTAAGCCAAGGATGCCCTGCAGCAGCAAGAAGGTTGCCCCAGCTTATATCAGTCAGAGAGACTCCTTCCCACTGCCACACCAGCCTCTTGTGCTTTGGCTCCTCAACGTGTCCCAGCTTTTTCCTGAACCGGGGCTGCAGCCTCAGCTACTTGCTATTAGGGCACTCAAAACTAATGGCAGTGTAGCACAGAGTTCAAGCAGGGATGATAAGCAAGCACAGAGCACACCGTAGGTACCCAAGGGCATTGGCAAAATTCAGGCAGCATAACAGAGCAACAACAGCAATCTGGAGAAGGCAAACACCTCCCAAAAAAGGCGTGTGGAGCCAGGGGAGGGTGGTGAACCCCCATGAGCGCAGATGTAAGCAGACACCAGAGCTGAGAAATTAGAATTGAACTGGTGCTAGAGAAACCCTTCAGCAGGAGGATAAAAAAACAGGCAGACACGAGTGCTTTTTTATTAGTTTTGAGGTGATTTTTAAAAAATACTGGGATAGAGGGAACACTGGACATGCAAGGATGCAAAGATCTTCACTATCACACCGACTGTCAGTATAAAAGAGACAAAGCATGTCTGAGCTTTTGGAGAATCTTCCCATATGCAGCTAGTGGGGAATCTCCCCCCACATGCAGCCCTTGGGGACAGGCTCAGAAATGATGTTGTTGGTTAGGTCCCCTCATTAGTAACACTTTCTACCCATGGCTCTAGCAAAGACTTGCAGGACAGACCTATCTCTCAGCTTTCCCTGCCCACCTGTCTAGCTGGAGGCAGGCAATGGATGGTTTAGAGGGAAAACCATTTTTTTCCTCCTACTGGCTGCTGAGGCCTCACTACAGGAGACACCAGCTCTGGGACTCCCCCGGAATTAACCTGTTACACCCGTTTTCTTTACACTTTACTTTACTTACAGGCATTTGTGAGCTTGCCCACAGGGAATAAGCACAAGATAAATTAAAAAAATTTACTGAGAACTTTTTTCTAGGGAGTCAAAAATTAATCAAGCACCAGAAAAGAAGGATCGAAGTTAAACCAGGACCACCAGTACCGTTTAGGTCAGAGCCAACAACTGAGGGTCTGAGACTATTTGCTCATTTCTTTGGTCTGCTTTGTTATTGCTATTGCCCTAAGTTGGTTTTTTTTTTTTTTTTTTGGCTCTGATCTGCTGTGCTGCAAACAGGGACATTTGTTTTAGTGGCTCTGAGAAGGGCATTAGTGCTGCCATGTGCTTAAAACTCTCTTTCTGTAGCCTTCTTGAGCACTATTTTTCCTCCAGCCTGTTCTGTTCTCCAGCAATGCAATGCCACAGTATGAGAGTGACCCAGCGAAGCTGATAAAATATTTAAGACGTGTGTTCTGATTGTGTTAGGTAAGCAAATACCACACGAGCCCGACCATTAGTGAACCTGATCAGTCCATTCCCCCAGGAGCTGCCAGCAGAGCAAGCCAGAGCAGTCTGACCCAGAAGCAATGAGGCAGATTCCTTTCCCAAAACAGAGGGAAGCTCGAAGGTGTATTTTACAGAGATGAGGAATTTTCAACCTGTGGACCCTGCTCTAAAAGCAAGTAAAAGATACATACAGGTATAGGCAGACATAAATTCTATAGATACATATAGATAATATAGATATAAAGCTGCAGACAGCAGAGATATGTGCCTGTGTATGTGTGTATACAGCAGGTCAGCAGGTGTTTTCACAGGACATTGCATTCAGCTGACAGCAAGTCAACTTAAAAGAAAGAAAAATATTTGACATAACTGGCCAGTTCATGTAGGAAATTGAGTTGAGAAAAAATAAATAAAGGCAGAAACCGATTAGTTTAAATTTGGGGCCCTCTGGATTATAATGGATCCCATAGGAAGACAGGAGGCTTTGTATGGAAGGACTCTATATCCTCCTTGCACTTTCCCTTTTGTTTCACTACTCATTTTCATTCTCTGTTATATGGTGGTTGAGCCAATTCTAGCTTAGCAGAAGTTTTTCTTAGCTTCAAGAAGCTGTGCTACAAAGACAACACATAGCCATGGATTAGAAAAAGGAACTGTCCACAGCGGGACAGGGCTGTGGACTCACTCCAGTTATGCAGGGTTGTGTAGGGTATCACAACACCAGCTATTGTTTTGACTTGGGTCTTCTGTTGTCAGTGTTTTGCTGTAGCTGCTCCCTGTACTTGGATCTATACATTAAATTGTGAGAACAAGTTAAAGCCAGGAAGTTTTCACAAGCTAGATGGGGAGGATAAGGAAGTGCTAGTTTTGCTGCCAGTGTCCTCCTGCAATGGTGGCTGCCTTTAGAGACAAGGTTTTATTGTTCAGATGGGGCAAGTGCAACCTGCCCTGACACCCCCTTGGTGCCTAATTCCTGAAATCCCAAACTTGTTCTCTAGAATAGCTGAGGGACTATCAGCCCTTTGTGAAGGTGTTTCTGCTACCTCTTTGTGGTAGTAATGAGTGGGATGAGGTGAAGAGCCTGAGGGGACACCCACAGCCCCACATTTCCACAGCAATACAATGTGGTAACATCCTGGCTATGCTGGCAGCAAGGTTTGCAGGGCTCCCACTGTGCTGACACACTTGGCACTGGCACTGCAGGTGACTCTTGCCACCACACTGCAAAAGCTGAGCTAAACCAATGCCCTGCCATTAGCCTGACTGTGCCTCAAGCAAATCTGACTGACTAAAACTAGGGGAAAATGCAGTGGAAAAGTACTGTGTTGCCAGTGTAGCTAAGTGGTGTGGCAAACCATGCAGCTCACTGTGTGCAGACCCTGGTGAGGGCAGGCAGGACAGTGGGCAGGTGGGTGGGCAGGCAGTGAGCAGAGAACAGGGAAGATGGTGGGGAGATGGCCAAAATGTTTGTGAGTTGCTGTGTGGTGATGATGTTCTCCTAGGCTGTGCCCAGGGTGAAACTCAAGTGAAATGGTGTCTGCATCTTGTGCCATCAGTGGCAGTGGTTCTGCCCTGCTGTCCCTGAGAGGTTTACCCACCTGGGTGCACTTCTAGTACTGACCCATCACCAAGGCTTTACCCAGAGTTGTCCTGCCCCTCCAAATCCCATGAAGACAAAAGTAGCTTTAAAACATGACCTGCTCTCTGCCTTCAAAGAGTCAGCAATCCTCATCTGCAGGGACTGGGAAACCCAAGCTACTGACTAGAACATGCTTTTAATTTTTTTTTACAGTGAATTTCCAGAGCAGAACTCACATTTTTAATTGCTTAGAAAGACCTTCATGCATATCTCTATGAGGGCAATTTCCTCTGTCATGTTATGCCTCACATCACTCCAGGAGAATTGTACAAAGATCCGTTTTTGCTAAAAGCAAAAGGAGGTACCATCTTGATGTACTCACAAAAACATTTCTGCTTTCCTTGCAAGCCCGTGCTGAGCAAGGGGAGCGTGCAGGGCTGAGCCCTATCAGGGGCAGTGCCACAGAAGGAAGCAGGACATCCACACCCCTGGCACTCACAGCTTGTTTCTGGGACAGGATGAGAAAAGTCTGTTTTTCCCAATCGGAAATTAAGACCCTTTGGCTTGCTGAAGACATGGAAGAAGTCAGGATCAAGGCAGTCCCTTTTCCAGGAAAGCTCTACTTCTAACGTGGTATGAGAGCAGTAGGAACCCATCAGAGCTGCAAAGCAGAGCTACATCACTGCTGCTGGGCTAATCGGAGCCAGCAGCTGGGAGGGAAAGCCAAGGACAGCTTTTAAATGCACACAGTGGAGAGAGGAATGAAAAATATTAATTTTAAATGGATCGACACTGGCCTTAGAACCAGGCAGGCAAACATCCAAACCTGTCAGGAGGGAGTAATGAGGGCTTTTAAATTAGATGTGATCACCTATCTGTGGCCGTACAGAGTGTTTGCTGTGTATCCCCCATACCTTAGGGAGAACCCCAGACATGTGAGGTTACAAGTGGGCTGTCTGTCTATGGGCTCTTTCATCTGAAAGTTTCAAGTGCTTCTCAGGCTTTAATTTAGTGCCTTAATTACCCAGGGATTTAGGTAAATATAATTGTCTTCATTTTTCCCAGCAGTACACAGAGAGGAATAGACTGACAGAGAAACCAGAAAGCGTGAGCACGCCCCCCACTTTCCTCCCCCCCTTTCCTGCTCTTGCCAACAGCCCGTACATCAGGGCCCTGCCAGGAGACTGCGGGCAGGCAAAGCTTTACCTGCTGAAGGCATATCCATGCAGTCCTCCCTAGGAACTGTAATCCTTGCCCTCAAGGAGAAATGAGCTGTTTTGCTTTCCATTTGTCTTCTTCAAAGCTCTGGCCAAGCTCGTCCTCATTAGGAGGCCATTAAAACACCGATGTTCTTCACATTACGATTTCCTCTTGGATTACATGGGAAGATTTTTATACGCTGTAAAAAGATTCTCCGGTTCTGACATCTCCTTTTTTATTTGCCCAGACCAAAAGCTTGCAAGGAACAGGAATGGGAAACCATACCAGCATTCAAATAAAATGCCACAATCATCCACAGAGGCGAGGGGAAAGCCCTACAGTCTCATTAGCCAAACTTGCACATGGTTCTAATCAAATGGGTGGGAGGGAGACATTCCCTTGGCCACGGATACCAACGATTTTTTCCTTAGGTTCCAATTCTGTAACTCTTATTCATCCGAAGATAAACGGGCTTTTCAGGCAGGGAAAGAGGGCTTTGGGACTGGGCTCTAAGGCTTTTCATGTATTCATGAAGTTGTCACTTGCCTTTTACATTCAAATTCTGATGGGTCAGACTTCCTAGACGGTGTCTTTCAACACCTAATAACTCACCCAGCAAGCTCCAGTGCTAATACAGACGTCTTCTTATCAAGCTTGAGACTGAGGGGTTTGAGGATTATTTTAAGGACACGTTTTGGATTTATACTGAATCCTTCATAAGGATTATTTATGTGGCATTTCTTTCCCATTACACAGTTGAAAACATCACCTGTTTTAGCAGGAGATTTCTGGGGTGAGTGCAGAAATATTTTGAGGAATTTGGTCATTGCCATTTGCTAATGGAAAATCTAGTAACCGAAGCAGTTTTTTTAAAACCACAATAAATTTTATATTTGTTACTGCTGGATTCCCATTAAATGCATTAATTACAGGAATGTTTAATGAAGCAAGTAAAAAAAAAAAAAACCTCCATTATGTATAGAGCACTGTGAAAAACAAGGTATTCAGCAGCGTGTGCTCTTATATACTCTTAATAAAAGACTTTACCTTAAGGTAAAAACCCAATAAAATATGCTATAATGTGCTATGGGACCCACCATTGATTTACAATACATTTACTCCTTTAGCACTAAGCAAGTTTTGCACAATACACAGCCAGCTTTTATATATTTATATATAAGACCCGTTTTCTTCTCACAAAGATTTATTGAATTTCCCCAGAGCATATTCATTTTCTTAAAAGTTCTTTGTTTTGCTCTATATTCATTGTAATAAAGGCAACAATCTTCTTCCTGATTGACACCCGCGATATTAAAACTACAAAAAAAAAAAAAAAAAGAGAGCCGATATCGTAATACTTTATATGGAAATATTACTCTGTAGGCTCTGTGAGAGTAAATGCAAACCGAGTTTTGCTAATATCTGGCATTTTGGAAAAGTGCAGCATGCTGGGCGAGGTCTAGAAATACATGGCAAAATTATTGTGAAGTCCCAGTTTCTAATTCCTCCAAGGAACTATAAATGAGTAATTTAAAAAATAAGTTCATACACCTTCTGTTCCCCCAAATTTAAAGGACGAACACATAAGACCCATAGCGGCAAGTTCAATATAACTGCTGAGAAAGTTAAATTGTGCACAACACAATGAACACGGGTTGAAACCCTTGAAGAAATGAAGGAGGATTCTCTGAAATGCACTTGCAAATCCTCTGCATGTCATCAAAGACTATTTTTTTTAAGCACGAGGTAATGTCTCATGATATAATGGAACAGTTCTCGGTGTTCCCTATTAGTCACACTGATTATTATGGTTGGCAGAGGGTCCTCTCTGCGTTCCTTCCCTAGAGGTACATTTGCTCTCCGATGCCCACTCGGTCCACTATAAAATTCAGTCCCCTGGTTTTCAAAAGGGCCCTGCAATAACGGGAGGGGAACGTGCAAGAAGCTCGTCCTGCAAACGCGCGCAGACCCGCGCCCAGGGCCCGTCCCCCGCTCTCCGCAGGGTTCGCCCCATACGCGAACAGAGCTGTGGCCTCCAGGCAGACCCAGTGCTAGAGGCCTGAGAGGAAAACGCCTCCCTGCGTGCCTTTTCCACCTGAGGAAGGTCAGCTTTGCTGAGAGCAAGTGTCGCCCTGTTTACGCACACCTTTGCCGCAGCCGAGCTGGGCCGAGACGCTGCTCTGCCTTCCACAAACCTGCCAGCTCCGGCACGGACACTGCCGAGGCCGCTGCCCCGCGCTCCCAAGCCCGGGGCCGGCGGTGAGAGTGAGCACTGCACAGCCGCGCTCTCTCACCGCCTCACCTGCGGCCATCCCACCCGGCGGGCGCCAGCCCCTGTCCCACACGCGCCAGACGGGCCGCTGGCCGAGGGCGAACCCGGAGAGGCCCCAGGTTCTGCTCCATCTCGGGCAGGTGCGTTTGCCCGGCCCCGCCGCACGGCCCTGCACAGACGGGGGGAGCATCTCCCCGGGCCCAAACCCGCGCTGCCGGGACCGGCCGCGGGCAGCGGCGGCACGGCGGGGCGAGGGACGCTGGGCGCTCCGGGACACGGAGCTCGGCCCGGCACGGCCCGGCAGGGCTCATTTCGCCCGGCTCGTGTCGGCGCGTTCCCGGTGCGGCCGTGCCCCCCTGTGGCGCGGCCGGGAAGCTCAGGCGGCCGCCGCGCCGGGCCCCGCTCAGCCGGGCCGCGGGCCGCTGTCAGCACCGCTGGTGCTGCTGCTTTGCTTTACTGGCCTGGCACCGGTGGCTACGGGGCAAACTGTCCCCGTGAACTGATCCGACCGACAACTAATTGATGAAACCGCAGCAAAGGCGAAAGTTACTACCAAGAGTTCTGGAATTGTTTCCTCCTCGCGTCGGCCAGCCCGGGTTGGTCACTGGGTTTCATGAAAGCAAGAGACAATGTAATGCACTTTTTGCCTGAACGGGGAACCGTTCATCACTTTGGTGGCAGCGGCAACAGGGAAATGTTGCCCTGACCCACGGCTTTTCTTTCTCACAGCTGTTCTTTCGTCTGGGGCAGGGCACTGAGTACCTCCATGGGTCCAAGGGGCTGGCTTCTCACTCTACTTGCAAGTCTCCCCAAAGAGAAAGAAATGGGGATTGCCCTGCTGGTTTCTTCTTTTTCCTATTTCAGAGCTGACAATTTTCAGCAAGAAACCAAATATAAGGCAGCAACTGTAGGAATGTGAATGAAGACTTTCAGCCAAAGAGGGAAAGCAAGGGAATTAAGAGTTATTAGAAGTCGCATCCTAACTCTTTATATATAACTATGCGATCTTCAAGATCTCTTCCAACCCTAACCATTCTATGATTCTATGAAATATATATCTCAACTGTTTTCTCTGTGGACTATCTAGACTATTTCTGTTCTTGTCTTCAACCATTTTAGAAATGACGAACTTAAAATTTGACAAGAGAAAGCTCCATTGAAATAAAGTTCTGGAGCTTATTAAAGAGCACACGCAGCCACATGCTGTGAATAATGCATCTCTATTCAGCACAGCAAGGACAGTATTCAGCTTTCTGAAGCTATTCCTGTTAAAATGCTAACCCTGGAGGAACTTAAATGAACAGCACTGAGTGAGGCCTCTATAAAGGGACAGCACAGCCTGCAGAGGGACCCTGTGCACTGGGGATAAATGGCAGGGGTTTGGTAGCAGGCAGTCATCAGTGTGGAGGGAGGGAATGAATCACAGAATCATTAAGGTGGGAAAAGACCTCCAAGATCATCAAGTCCAACCATTAACCTGTCACTGCTATGTGACCACTAAAACATGTCCCAAAATGCCACATCTACAATTCTTTTAAATACCTCCAGATATTTAAGTGGTGATTCTCTAGGCAGCCTGTTCCAGTATTTGACCATTCTTTCCATGAAGAAATTTTTCCTAATATCCAATCTAAACCTCTGGTGCAACTGTCACTTGTGAGAAGAGACCAATCCCTACCTTACTACAATCTCCTTTTTCAGGTAGTTGTAGAGAGCAATAAAGCTCTACCTGACCCTCCTTTTCTCCAGCCTAAACAACTCCAGCTCACTCAGACACTCCTCATAAGACCTGTGCTCCAAAGCATTCACCAGCTCTGTTGCCCTTCTCTGGACTCACTCCAGCACTTCCATGCCTTTCTTGTCATGAGCAGCCCAAAACTGAATGCAGGATTTGAGGTGTGGTCTCACCAGTGCCCAGAACAGAGGGACAATCACTGCCCTGGTCCTGCTGGCCACACTGTTTCTGATACAGACCAGGATGCCATGGGCCTTCTGGCTGGCTCATGTTCAGCTGATATCAACCAGCACCCCCAGGTCCTTTTCCCCTGGGCAGCTTTCCAGCCACTCTGCCTGTGCCGGTTTAGACACAAATCCAGGAGGAAACAACCCGGAAGGGAGTCTCTCTCCTCTCTCCTGCCAGCCAAGCAAGCAGGTCCCGGCAGCACCCACCCCTCATGGGTTTGGGAGAAAGAATTTCTCACACGAGAGTGAAAAAACCCCCGTTTATTCAACAAAACGAGCTCCCCCCCCCTCCCAGAGGTGGAGGCCGATGGGTTTCCCCACAGTTCTCTCACGTGTCCCAGGCCCAAGGCCCGAGCCCAGCCGGGCCCCGCCGGATCGAGGGGTCCCAACCACGAGTCCCAGAGATGGCGAGCTGGTCTCGGATGAAGGAAACGAGCTGAAAACCGTCCAGAAAGGAGCAGAAGCCGCAGAAGCAGATCTCCGTTCCTCTCCAGCCGACAGCTGAAAAACCAAAGTCCAGAGCAACCCCTCCTCCTCCGCTACCAGCAGAGGGAAAAAAAAAGTCTCCAGCCGGGCAAAAGTATGTAAACATTCCGGCTGCAAGGTCAGGCGAGCCGCCGTGAAGAGTCCTCCCGGCTGCAGCCCGAAGGCACAAAAAAACCTTCCAGCAGGCGATGGGGAATACAAGATCATCCCACGACACTGCCCCAGCCTGGAGCACTGCCTGGGGTTGATGTGACCCAAATACAGGACCCAACATTTTGCTTTGTTGAACCTCAGACCTTGATGGGCCTTGGCCCATCGATCCAGCCTGTCCAGATTCCTCCTGCAGATCAACACTCCCACCCAACTTTTCTCAGTACTCTCTAATTAGTAATCAGAGATTTATGTTAATTTGCAATAAGTAATAAAGTAAAAATTCCACAAATGGATCCTATTTTGCCCATAACACTCCAAGCACATTATGTTGGCTGACATGAATAAGGAGGCCATAACCCCTTGTAACCCATTTGCACTGTAGATCTACCCTAGTACAACATGCCCTGCACTCACCATCTTGGAAATTATATTATTCATCACAAAAGTTTCTCATGCATTTCTAGTGATTTAATTTGTCTGTGGACTTGTATCTTATGGGAATCTGGTAAATTATCATTTAGGTGATTGAGGCTTGGGGCATCATTGGGAAGAACAGGAAATAAGAAGAAACCCAAATCTTTTGGTCACATGGGACTTCTCAAAGAAGCCAGATAGATTTTGCATGAAAGTATTTGAAAGTTTTCAGGCCAAGTGCAAAGATTTCAGTCCAAAGGAGTGCTCATGCATTTTAGGTAAAACCACTAAAACAAGGGGGTTTAGGAACTAAGAGAAATCTCAAATATCTAAATAAAATTCTGAGTTGTACACATCTTACAGTTAAATCGCTGTAAAGTAAATAGGAAAGAAAAATATTGTTACTATTCACCAGGAATTTTTTTTTCCATTTTGCTGTGTTTCAGCAACTCATTTCTATTGAGGGGATCCTCAACAATTCAGCACAGCTTCTTCCTTCTTAATTCTGTTGTTTGGAATGAAAATCTGAAGCAGAAAATCCAAACAAATAAAGCAGCCCTTTGAATCATGCTACTGAACGTGGGTTTTGCTGGAAACTAAATTCTCTAAAAAATGGTCATTAGGTTAAAATCAAAACTGAAACTCTCCTTCTTCATACTGATACTCTAAAACAGTACAAAAGCTACCTGTGCAAGTGCTGATTTTCATGCTTGTGTTGAACTTTTAGTACCATGGGACTATTTGTGGTAGTGCAGATAAGCACACATGTGAGTGTTTGCAGAAACCGAGCTTATCTCCAGCCCATATTAGCTGGATTCAGGGTGCTCGAGCAGACATACACTGCTTTCTCTCAGGAGCCATGGGGTGAATACCCTCCAAGTTTCAGATCTCCTTTTCCACTCTAAAGTTAAAACTTCAAAAGTCTGCAGTAAGAACCTTTGGGGATTAATGTAATTCATTCTTTCCTGTCCAAGCTTTACATTGTGGGGTTATTATGCTGCTCACCACAACTGCAAGCTCTGGGCCAGAGACAACTGTTTCAGTTTATTTTAACAGGGTGTTTACCTTATTAAAGTAATAACAAAGAGGGATGATTGCATTAATTACTACATCAAACTAGCTGCCATGGCACTCCTCTGCCAACCCTCAAATCAATTTGTTACAGCTCTAAGTTAAGTGATTGAAGGTTTTTTATTATTGTTCCTTTCCCCCCCTGTTTTTCTTTTAATCCATTTTGCCACTTAATAGTGTCTCATCAAGTGAAAGCTATTGTTCTTCACTGAGAGGATGAGAAGATTTAGATGGACTCCTAACATGTGGTAAGAGGTTCAAAGCTTGATTCATGGTTATTCAGACCCATCTGAAGTGATACATACCCCACAAAGTGATTTTAAAATTCTTCTTTTCTACTGATAGCAGTTTAGATGTGCCTTGCCCTGGTGTAATTGGTTACAGGGGTGCAAAAAAGCAGTAAACCTTTGGGGTGTCATATCTCTATGAAGAAGTGGCATTAGTGGTGTCACACTAATGTAAATCCAGCATTAGGAACAAGACCAAATTATCTGCCTTTCTTGGTTTTGTGTTAAATGTGGTTTCTTAATGAAACAGTGCAAATGTGCTGCATGCAGGGCAGTGTGTGTATATCTTTATCTCCCTCCTAGTGACTTCTGAAATCATCAAACAATTTCAAAAAATCAGATGGGCAGCAGCCACAAAGCTCCAACCAGTTTCATGAAAGGAATGGGCAGGATAAAGAAGAGAGGGAACACTTGTCCCATCACTGAGGAAGAAGTGAGCAGAGACCTCCCCATCCACACGTGAGGCACAAAGCCACAGTTCAGGCACAGACCACTGGTCTGGGGGCTTTGGAGACATCCACTTCACTTCCCCACACAGCAACCATTGCAGAAGAGCACACAGGGGGTTTCTTTGCTCCCATGACATTGAAGGGACATGTTCAATCAGGGCTTTTTAGGAGTGGAGTTAATTTTTACATCCAAGAGACAGGGAGTGCTTCTTTATAGGAAGGTGCATGCCAAGAAAGCAGCAGGCATAGCACAGCCTTCTGAATCTCTGATAGGGAAAAGCAGAAAATCTCTCAGCATTTTTAGAAGTACCCTACAGCTGCCAGTTGCAGATATAAGGTAGAAGGATGACAATGGAGCTGGCTGCAGCTTCCCAGTTCTAATTTGATCTAAATCAGATCATGAGCAGTTAAAAAAAAAAAGGCTTGGGGCTGCTTTAAGCTAAACCAGCTGTTTATCAATAGCTTGCAATGACAGGGAACAGCAATACTAGTCCTGTCATCTCCTGTCTTCAGCATTCTGCCTGCCACCAGCTGCAGAAGCCACTGGGGCTACAGATTTCCCAACAATGGAATAAACTGCACTGTGGGAAGATCCATCTCCTTTTGGCCCCATTGTTCTAACAACACAAAATGTCTCAGTGCAGCTGAGAATCTAGCTCTTCACATCTCTCCCAGCTTTTAATAGGTTTCAGCAAGGAAATGTGTTGCTTGTCTCATTTTACTGAGAGTACGTAACCGCTGTCAGAGACATCCAAACTGATTTTTCTTTTTTTGTGAAAAGTTGTTGCACATTGTACATGTCACCTTAAGTTGCTTGAGATGGGAATAGGGGGAAACATAGGAGAGGCTTCTGCCTGTGCCATAGGGGAGTTCTTCACAGCAAATTTACTCTGGTGGGGGACATAATTTTTAGTGTTATTATCAACCTCAGTGTCACCATTGCAATCAATTAACAGGACTAGGAATTCCCCTGGTCTCTCTGGGCCAAATTCTGCTGGTTGATGCTCCATTTGGCTTCCATTTTCCTCAGCTGGGTCTTCTGTATGCATCTAAGAGTAGCATTTGGCCCAAAAAGAGGAATTGCCACTTCTGTTATAAGCAGAAGCATTTAGTACACCTCATGTGGGTTTTCATTCCCAGGTGGAAAAGTCTGGGGAGATCAACAGGGTTCCTTTGTTGCCCAGTGATTTAAGGTGTGTTGATTTGCATGACTTCATCTTCTACCTTCCAACACTCATGAGGCTTTACTGTATTAACTGAAAGGAAAGAGAGGCAGCAGAGGTGTGGGAGAATGGGACCATCTTACATGGATCATTCCTGTGTACTTAAAACATTAGAGAATTCCTGTGTTTAGGAAGCAAAAGAAGAGAGCCCACCCACCACCGCTGCACCCTGGTGCTTACAGTATTACGCCATGCAAGTAGTAGAGGGTATGTTTGTGTTTAAAAGAGTGTCAAAGCCAAGTGTGGTAAAGAAAATACCTGGTGTGATAATAAATCACTTAAAATGTTTGCAATCTCACAAAACAGGGATTGTTGAGAATTTTCGTGTCTCACTCCACATTTTCTTTCAAAGGAGTGGGAGGAGAAAAAGTTTTCAATTTGTCTTGCAGCCATGTAATTTTCATGTTCGTGTTATGTCTTTAATTATGTCATTGAGAAGCACTCAGCAGAATTTGCCTCCCTTGCAATACCTTCCGAGAGGAAAAATTAAATTCTGTTCTCATTGTAATAACAGGAGAATTTTCATCTTCAAAAGAAAAAAAATTATGTTCAGGCCAAGGCATTTAACCAGGACTCGGGACATATAAAGAACAATCCAAGTGCCAAAGCACAGGCACTTAATGCAATAGATGCAAACTGGCCTTTGATGCCTTGTAGCTCCAAGACACCTGCTTGAGGCTGGAAAATGTGACACAGCACATCTGTAGCCTCAGAAAAGGGAGGTGAAAGGCAGGCTAAGTGTCCAAAGTATCACTGTTTACCATTGCTTAGGCATTAGACTTTCTACACACTATTGCAATTTATTCCTGCATAGGTTTGACATTCATCTGATTATATATTTAGTGGGAAGCACATGTTACGTCCTAGTGACTCTAGAGTAGACATCCATGAGCAAAGGATGCACAAAAATTATGCCATAGTGTCCTTCTACGTTACTGACATGATGAAGATTCATCGGGAATTAATTGTGGGTGGGAAGCCCAGAGAAAAGCCAGGGATGTAAAGTATGCTCAAAGGCATAAAGATAAATTCAGGAGTATTGTCTTCACTGAAGTTACCTTATGAAACCAGTGTGTTCTAACTGACAACAGTCATTCAGCTTCTGGTCTGAGGAACAAAACTTCTCTGGACTTTTCTACAGTTGAGCATTTAGTGAAATAGTGACTCCAGAATGAGCGTCCTTAGCAGCAGTTACCCAAAGTGGACAGAATTGAAATCAGAATTGTATAGAATAACACTGTACATGGGCTTATATCAAAATAACAATTCTGTAATTGTTATCCTGGAGAAACTCAAGATTAATTAAATCTATGGCCTTGCAAAGAAAATAAAATAATAAAATAACTTTAAACAAAATCTATTGGCATAGTGCTTTAAAAGTTTCCCTCACCTTTTTGGTTTTAGTCTAGGAATTACATTTCAGCTAGAACTTTAGTGCTTTTGGAAGGTAGCAAATAGAGTACTCAATTGTACAAAATCATGGAAATTAGAACTCCTTTGGCTGCCCAGTGTGGTACTGTTCCCCATGGGCTCATTTGAAGGAGAGCTGCCCAAAGGCCAAACTGTACCCGTGACTGGGAGCACACACGGCTCTCACTCTTGCCAATAGAAATTCCATGCACAGACCAAGGCAGTAAATTGTGCTGCATACTTACTGTAAAAATTGGTGATAAGAAGAAACATAGGAGTTTTTTGAGGAGCTTGTGCTTTGTAAGAATGATTGATATCATCATGCATAAAGTATTGAATATTTAAATGGGCTGGGGAATCTCATCTGCTGATTACTTGATGTTAAAATATGTCATTTCAGAACTCAGAATACCCTTTCAAAAATTTTGTAACTTTCTCACTCTCTCTGGAGTCATTAATTATACGGTTTTGAGAATCAGTCAAGGGACATATGTGGTTTTTTTCTCCACTAGGCAGAGAAATACAGTTCAAAGTACTCTAGCTAGTCTCTGAGCAAATTAATAGACTGGCATATGTGCTTCCTTGGCTAACACTTTTCACCTGTGACAACTGCAGGTAATTATTTTGCCCAAGTGAAACTGATTCTGGGCATTCTCAATGAGAGCACTTTTCTTTCCAGGTTCAATAAAATTTGGTATGCGTTTCACCCTTGGAACTTAGATCTTTCATTATAAAGTTGCATGGCAGAAAGAACTGACTCTTTGCATTTGAATATTGGTCTCCAAAGAGACAGCGATAGTGGGAGCAAGAGTGCCAATGTTATTCTTTAAAGCTGAGGTAAGTTACATCCTGTCCAAACTTAGGAGATGAATGAGTTTGTGACAGTTATATTTATTGTGACAGGGCTGCCTGCAATGGTTAGAAAAAAGCTGCTGCACCAAGATAGTTTTTTTGGGGTAAAGTTTGGCAAAAAGTTGAGTAATTCTCTTATTTCAGGTAAAACTGCCTACAAATTTATCCTAGAATCTGAAGGCTAACAGAGCTCTGGCAAAACCTCTATTTTAAAACTACTGATTGTTACCCAAATATTTACAGAAATCTCATCAGAGCAACACTGGATGGACTATTATGTTTTTCAGGTAGACCTTTGTAAAACCTTTGCAAAACCTTTGCAAACATACAAAACCTCTGAAAACAGCAACACAACCCCAAACCAAACCAAATCAAACCAAACCAAACAATCCTACAAACAAACAAAAAACCCAAACAAATAAAACAAACCCAAAAAACAAAATGAAGGCCACAGGTTCAAAACTGGAAGCAAAGTAAGGGTTCTGTGGCCCCTGCAGACCACATTGGTAATGCCTGCCTTCCAGCATCACTCTTTTCAGCCTGACATTGCCACGTGGTGCCATTGCTGATGGTGATGCCACACCTCATGTCCCAGTGAGTTTCCCCATCTGGTTTCTGTCCTACTTCCTGAGCTGAATGGCCCTCTCAGCACCCTGCTGCAGAGTAGTTCAAATACACTCCTAGAAACGTTAGGGCTAGGGCAAGGAAGGAAGGAAACAATGGCTCTGCTCAGCTTAGGTTTTACACCATTGACCTTGGCTATTCATCTGAATGATCTGAGAAGAAATAAACAATATACTAAGGAGACAGTGTAGAAAAATCACAGTGTTCTGAGACTTGTTTATAAAGCACTTTCAGATATTCAAATGAAATATGGTGGGTGTTGGGTTATTGCTAATAAAATATGAGTAACTTATTGAAGTATTCGTGAGGTGAGTGCAAGACTTATGTCATTAGTCTTCTTAAAACTTTTCACAATTGAATTCTACAAATCACCAAACAATGAAATTGGTTATTGGGTGTGGTAATATCTACTTCAGCACTACAAGTTGCTTTTATTGGGCATTATTACGTCAGCTAATCATTAGCAGGTCTGCCCTTAGGAAATTTTGTTTAGCAAACCAAAATTATATCTTTTTTTAATGTGAAACAGTTGACATGAAGGATTATGGGTATTAGATGAGTGTTTGTATGTCGAAAGGGGGAGCTGGAATGTGAGAGGCCTCAAAGCACATATATTCCTGAGCCAGCTACACCAAAGCCAAAGAGGGACAGGAGCTGCTTGAGCTTGGGAGTGCTGCTATGAATACCAGGGGAAGAGGGACCCCAGACAGTGCCCTAACAGCCACAGACTGTAGGGCTGGGAGGAAAGAGGAGCATCTTAAGCAAACTGAGGATCCAAGCTGCATCCACTTTGGTTTTTGGACTCCAGTACCTCCCCACCCACATGCTAGAAATTGTAATCTTAAGAACAACGAGTCCTTCAGAAACCTTTCGGGGCAGTATTGGAATCTGGATGCTGAGGAGTGTTCAAAAAATTTGTTTGCCTCATCTCATGTTGAGGCTCTCTGCAAGTACTTTTCTTTTTCTTGAATGGCCAGCCTCTCTCACCCCTGGAAAAAATCTATTACTGATGAACACTGAGAAGAAATTTGAAAAAAAAAAAAGAAATAGAAAAAAGCTTTCACCTTTCATCCCAGGTTAAGAGGGACCCCAACTCACTTTCCATAACTGTCAGAAACACAAGAGCTGTTTGTTTTCTTTTTGCAATAACCACTGGAATTTTTGCTCTGTTATTTTACAATTCTTTAAAAGTTGGATTCTATCATAAACTACTGGAAATCAAGTATTACCCTCCTTAAAGGTCAAAAAGTACCTAGGATTCATTAAAATGTAGCAAAATAGACATGCAAAATAAATTTAAAATCACAGATGCATTTGATGGAAAACTTCTGCAGCAGAAGAAATACACAGTATTCACACCCCAATGAGTGGAAACATAGGAACTGTTTTTTTCAAACCCCACATTTTCCCTCACAAGACTAAAACAGTTCTGAATGCCAGTGTGGTTTTCAATAAGTTTTTAACTGAGATTTAGTCTTGAATCCTACTTCTGGGAAAAAACACATATTTCTCAGCTATTCTCTGACTGATTAGGATCTTCTTGATTCCTAGACTGGCAAGTGTAGCTCTGATGAGGAGCATTTCACTGCTCCTGTCATCTCTGACTGACCCAAAAGCCAAGAAAACTAAATGCACAGGGTGTTGGGGATCCATGGTTTAGCAACCTCAGAGACTCTGCCTCTATCCACATACTCACCACTTGCTAAGGACAGGGTTCTCACCATCATGAGTGATGAAGAGCTTATTTCTCACTTGTGTGAGAGTCATAATTTATTTACCAAAACCCCCCGCTTGTTTATTTTGGTGTATATTTACCATGATGTAACTGGTCCCTTGCTTCCTTTTACACACGTGCCACCAAAACTCCCCTCTCTTCCCAACATTTTATCCCCACTTTACTTCCCAGAACAGTGTGTGGATGCAGCTCAGCTGGGCACCCAGACTTTCTGGGGCTGGTATCTTGATATGAATGGCTTACAGCAGCCAACACTTGAAGATGCACAAGGTAGATTCAAAAGGTTGTATTTTTCTCTTCTTTCTACAGACAAGGATGCAGCAGTTTGCTGCTGCTGCTGCCAGATGGGTTACAGTTCATCTACTCACATGGAAATCAGTAGATAAAGTCACAAAAGAGAGACAGCTTGGCTCTCGTGGTGTCTACTGCAGCACTGTCACTGACTTCAGAGTGGCTGTGAGGTCACCTCATACCTTTTAAGTGAGCTAAATACATTGCATGAAACCTCTGCTCCTTATGGTCAATTTGTTATGTATCTTTCAAACTGTTGAAAAAGGACTTGATTTTCTTTAATTTGGCAAGCAAAGGAGATGGGATTTTCAAAATAAATTTGCCATCAGACTTAAAAATAAAAGTAAAAAAAAAAATAAAAACTACAAAAGAATTCTATTAGGAGAATATGAAAAGTAAGATCTAATGCGTTTCCACAATTTTATTTGTAGTTAACTTATGGTTTAGAGAAGTTAGATAAGGTGTCTAGATAGATAATGCTCCATATGGCATCACAGAGATTGTAGTAGAGATGTCCTCAGTTTTTACTGAACCACACTTTATTTAACCTCATCTATATAAATAACACAAATTATTTATTTGCTTTTCATCAAGAGAAAATTAGATACATATTAGTGAAACACAACATGACCTTTTGAGCTTTTGTTTACACAGTTTTCACAGCAATGCACTCTTATAAACACATGTTCTTCAGCACAGAGGCTTGATGTCTGAAGAAGTATTTGATCACTAAACTTCAAAGGCAAGACAGGGAACAGAAATTCAGAAACATTTTTCACATTTAAAGAAACCATTGACTAGGCTCTAATAATTGAGATAATTCAGATAAAGCTTGACCAGTTTGACTGAATCTCACCTGCATTTCAGGATTAAGAGATTGGCTGCAATTTCACTGTAAGAAATGCCCAAGGAATCTCAAAACAAGACACTTATTATCCCAGTGATAGGGCTATAAAACAACATAGAAAGATTGTAAAAATTTAGTACTGTAATAGTGTTGTGTATCTGAAGAGAAGTTTCTGAATATATCAAATGTATACAGGGTGTGTGGATATGAAGTGTTCCACTGGTTTTTCTGAAAGGATTTAGACCTTATTTAGATCAGTCCTGATGTTCAGCAAAATTCTAATTGTAGCAATTACTATTCATCTGAAGAGTAACAATAGAATTCAACTAAAAATAACTGCAAATGATAACACATCCCCCCAGGGTCCACCCAAACCATCTCACAGTTCCTGCCTATGACTGTTGTCATAGGATTAATGAAATTTTCTACATTTCAAAGAGCACTCCCAAATAAATGCCTCCTTTTTAGAATTACCTTAGTCCTGTTGAACTCCATTAATGAAAATCACATGTTGTGAACTCAGATTTCCAAAACTGAAACAGTGTCACACTGGTAGAAAGTGAAAACCAAAAACTTTATTTGGTGTCCCAAGCATTCATGTGGTTCCTGTGAAAAGAAGCCATACCTTCCCATGCACACACATGTCATGTGCAACTGACATTTTGGAGACTACTGAAGCATGCAAATTCATTTATCACAAGGGGCAAAATTACATTTTTATGATACTTTAGGAGATACTTATACTATTCCTTACTTTTTCCTCAGTAGGGGTTCAATTCATAAGAATCTTTTATTGGCCTTACTGAGTTTTTAGGGAAAGCCAAAGGATAAATTTATTGAGAGACCATTATTAAAATAAAAGCTTTGTTTACTAAATAGAGGCAGGCATTTCAAAGAGGCTTCTGATTCTGGGTGCACCATGCTGGCCTACTTTTCAAAAATGCTCAGCACCTGCAGTTCCCCCTGCAAAGGAGTTTGGAGAATGAGACATTCAACACTTCAATTAGTGTACTGAAAGCACAAAAGCTTCAATTAACATAAGATCCAATGCAGTGATTTATGCAGATTAACCTTATTTACAAAGTTGAGCTCTAACAGGTGTTTTGCTGTCCTCCCTCCAAATTTAACAGTGTTTTAATTTTTCACTTAGGCAATCAAACTCAAACAGAAACTCAGTTGAATAAATACGTGGATCTGCTTTTGCTGTTCTCCCATCACAAAGATCATTAAATCACAGAAGACTGAACATGATCATAACAAGAAAGAATGTCTTACAGAAAAGGAGAAAAGAATTATGAACAGTCCTGCACGTGTAAGAATGCCTTTCAAGGAAGACTGAATACTGAACGAACCCTTGCAGTCCTTGCAGTAAAGCTTCATGTATTGTAGCTCCACTCTTGAACTGTCAGCTTTATGCCTTGCCAATTCATAATTAACATCTGCTGTGGCCAAAGAACCCGATGCCAGATGCGAACTGCTACGGTCCGTTGCAATTGTGGCACCACAAGTGCAGAAAATGATTTTCCACTGAGAGGGAGAAAGTTTCAGAACATGCTTTACAGAGTGAGTCACTTAGAAGTCATGCATGGCATTGTTTAGCTAGTTTTCTTCTGTAGTTATCTGAAAAGTAGGGATAGAGAGTCCCCAGGTGAGAAGACTCCAGACTCTCATGCTTGTGTCACCATCATCTCAGTGGCCTGCCTTTGAGTCTTCATCTTCACCTGACACCTTAAATCAGAGAGGTTGTTATGCCTGTGCCTTACCCAGAGGAAAGACTTCAGCTCCATTTGACCTATTTGGCTATTCATGAAGGACTTTGTTAGGATCACCTGCAAAGCTTTCTAGATGGTGATGTGTAAACCCAAGAAACTGATGTAAGAAAATAACCTGGACATCTCCGGTCAAAAACATCCTCATATCCAGTAAATTAGGAGGTGAATTTAAGGGTGAAAAGAACCAGAACCTCCTCCAAAATTGAAATTCACTATGGTATCCGCAAGCAAAGCTGTGTGTGTGCATACAAAATTAACACTGTCTGTGAAAATAAATAGCCTTGGCAGCAACACTCCAGAGCTAGAGCATAATTGGCCTGCATTTTACTCCCCTTTTTTTCCTTGTAATTTCTTTGTGCTGTGTTTCTTTGTGTAAAGAAACCCTCATTCGAGGGATTTATAGCCTTTCAGAGAGAAAATTAAAGATTCAGTGTCTCTCCATCACTCACAAAGAGCAAGATTTGATTTTTAAAATAAATTATTGTTGTTATTTGTGACTGCAGTTTATCTGCATATCTTCAGACAACATTAGCTGTTCTTGCATGAGAGTTTGAAATACAGCAACTAGTGAGTGTGATGGGATGGAGTTAAAATAGGAAGCCTTTTCTTTTCCCTCTGAGGCATATTAGAGCATGGTGTTCACTGAACATCATGGAGACAGCCCATATTTGTACCTTCCCCCTCACACTTGTGTGGATCAGCCTGATGAAAGATCCAGATTTAGGTTCATAGCATTCCTTGCCCTACTCCTCCTAACACTTGATAAAAATAAAACTCAGGCAACTGATTATGGATAATCCAACCCCCCCGCCCCCAGACATTACATTGAAACTTCAAAAAAGCGTATTCTAAAGAGGCCTTAAGGAGCAGGATGAGAGGTTATTCATTACCTCCTGTGAACTGGACTGCGTTAAGTGCCTGGTCCTCAAATAGATCTGATCCTGCAAGAGGGGGAAGGCCTGGGTCCCACAATGGGCTCAGTGTGGCAGCCCCCCTTGCCTACACAGAATCCCATTGACAGCATTCAAACAATCTCGCCCACTGATGGGTGTTTAAAGGTCTACACTGGCCATGAGGTTTTTTCCAAGAATAGCTACGGTTATTCATCCTAAATGGACCAGAAAGCCTGGAGAAAGCTCACATATTTTTGTTGAACATGATGTGCACAAACATGAGCTCACAAGAGTTAGCTGCAGACTTCAGGAGGGAAATACCTTAAGTGCAGGTTTGTTCTACACGTTTAGGTCCATTTTCTCAGAAAAGTTTGAGAATTAGACCCGTCCCTGAAGATTGCAGCAAATGGAAACAATGAGAAGTGCTAAAGCTAAATCGACCCCTGGGTAAATGACATAATGCTCCCCAGCGCCAAAACGTTGTCAGAGGAATTCCTCAGTTTTATACTAACCTGCTGTAATTCTTTTAGGTGTCCCTTAGCTCTCATACCACTCCCCCAGGCACATGAAACCTGGCCATTTTACTGGACTCAAGTGTTGGGACTGTACAGAGAGCAAAAAAGAATTTCATAGGGAAAAAGGAGCAGGTATGTTATGAAAACAAACCAAGACAAATTTTCCAATATAAATAGCTTACAGATTGTCATTGTCTCTTTTCTGTGAAAGCTTCATACAAAAAGAAGATAGCTGCTCTCCTGACCTTGTTCACCATGGCTAAATTTCATTCCTAGTTCATTTTGCCTCATCATTCTGGGACAGCCATCCAATATTTCACCAAGGAGCCTTTCACTTTTCATTTGAAAAAATTAATTAGCAGAAGAAACTTCCTTTGGTTTAAATTCAACTATACTTGAATCTGCTTGATACAAACTTATACTTTCAAAATAATATTCTTCTTTGGGTATATATACCTACTTCATACAGCAACATCCCAAAATGCTGCAGTGATAAGGATTTCTAGTAGTTGAAATTCAAAATTCTACGAGTTGAATCCAAAAGCAGTTTTCCTGTGCTAAGGTACAGCTGTCACCTCAGGGATGATTAGGGAGGCAGATTCTCCAGACTTGACAGTAGGGTGGTATGCTACAGGCCAATGAAATCATTAGTGACAAGAATAAGGTAAATAGGGAAACAAAGATTGTTTATTGCCTTCTAATCCAAGAACTAAAAAGCAATGTAAAGATGAAAGCAAGCAATAGGTTCAGATAATCAAGGGGAAATCCTTTTTCATTTATCATATTCTTAAGGCATAGGACTGCGCTAAGTCCCAAAATGACATGGGTCAAATTTATGGAGATAAGTCTACATCACCATCTTGGGTCCAAGCAATCTCTGAGCATGAGCAGGAGCAGCTGGAAGAGCTTGTCAGGGAAGCATCACTACATGTTTTTTTCTCCTAATACTCTCCCCCAGGCATTTATTGTTGACCAGTGTCAGACACTAATATATTTGGCTTCTATATGTGAATTAAAAAAACACCTCATGAGCCAGAGCTACAGGAGAGCTGGGACTTAATGCAATGAGGCAGCATTTTGGAACTCAAGTGAAAAAAGCAGACATTTGAACAGTAAATAAAACAATGCATTAGTCATGGAACAGAGGCCAAAGAGAAGTTCCTAATCTCTTTTGTAGCATGAGCTTGAGGAGGCATTCAATCAAAGTTAAGTGTTGACAAAGCTCCAAGCTGGCTGAGGAAAACACCTTTCTGCATGATGTGCAAAGAGGCTGCAGCATTCAGCTGTCAAGGCCATGGACTTAGCAAGAGTCAGAAATGAACCAAATATTCATGTGGATAAATCACTGTTAATGATGATAACTTTGGATGGGACATGGAAATTCACACTTAGGAGGTTAAGCCTATCCTTAGAGGCTAACTCTAATGAGGGAGGCAAGTCATCCAAAGCCTGCTGATTCAGGATTCTCACACCTTCCCTTCTCATCAGGCAGGACACAGACACACATAGCTCCTTGGATGAAACCACAAGCTTTACAATGGGAAAAATACTGTAGCTTTTAAAAAAAGTTTTGCACCAGCTGTAGTTTCCAAACTGATTTATTATTATTCTTCCTGTTTCTAATAAGAATCAGTAAAAATATTTATGATGTCTTTATGTCTTTTCTGTTCTTCGGGGAAACTAAGAGTGGGAGAAGTGTGGAGGCTCCAAGTGTATTGTCTGTGACCATTTGCCTGGGCTGGGAAATTGATTTATTGACTATGTCACCACATACTTGATAATAATCGTAATAACCAATCTGTGGGAAAGGGATGGGAGTGTTCAGCCATATCAAAAAAGAAATCACAGAAAAACAACTAGATCAAAGTGATAAAGCATGGAGCTGTTACCCAGTGCCTACAGAGTGAGCACATTTATGGTACTCATAGAAGGAACTTTAATGCTAACAGAAAACAGCACCAAATGAATCCATCCAATTAACAAAGATCACCCTTAATACCTGAAACAGACTAAATAGCCTATTGAGTCTTTCACATATAAGCACTAGCCTGGATTATGATTCCTGGGCAGTGAATAAACCCCCCAACAAAGTTCCATCAGGCTTGCAATGGTGCAAATTATTTTCAAGCGCAGTTAACTGGTTCATTTAACCACAAACAATTTGTTTTCATAAAGTTGAAGTCAGTCTAAATCCAGAAATGTTTTCAGGTTAGAAATTAAAACAAAATCAATCTGTCCAGAAAGCAGCGTATGAAAAGACTTTTCTGTATCATTCTGTGACATGAACTGAAAAAGGAAGCAAAATAAATCCTATTAATATATTTGCATGTATAAACAATGGAAAAACTGAATACAGTAAACCTAAGTAATAAAAAAATGTTTTCATAATTTAAGGTGTTTCAACAACCACAGTTACTGGTAAGAACAGACATAATTCACACCTTTTTTTTTTTCCCACACATATGTGAAACACTTCAAGCTACTAATTTAGTCAATGGTGTGACCTGTTGACCCAAAGCTATCATATTTCATTATCCTCAAATTGAAGACAGTTTGACTCTGTGGCAGGAGACACCTGCATCACCCCCCTCACCACCAAGGCTTGGGCTGGGAGCAGGAATAAGCAGGATGTGGATGAAGAAAGGAGGACATGGCTAACTCAGGCAGGACATGGCAAATGCAGGGAGATGGAGATTTTCCTAGCAAGAACTATGGAAAGACATTTAAGGAGTACTCAACTTCAGTTTTGGTCCTTGTTCCCCATCCTTTCCCAAGTTATCACACTTGTTAACTCCATAAAGGTGGCAGGACGCTTCACTAACATCTGTGAAGTACTTTAAAATTACGTAATGTTATTAAATGTGCATTGTACAAGCCAAAAGTAAATCCTGCAACTCTGGCTTGCCCAAATGGTTGAGATAAAGCCAATGGGAACAATAATATATGGGTGAGCAGGAAAAAAATTCTCTTAAGGAATAACATGGAGCAAACTCAAGGCATTTATTCTGAGAAGAAGGGAAAATGCATATTTTAGTCATGACAACTATTGCACAAACTGCCCTCACTTGCTTACCTCCAAGTGGGCTATACCCTTTTCAGCAATAGTGGTCTTTGCCACTTGCATCAGACATTTTAATCTCAAGCTCTGCTCTTGTCAAAGTTAAAAGGAATTTCACAGGGTCCAACCAGGGCAGGCTCCCCAGCCTGGCTGTCATTGACATTTTGGGCAATCAATCTTATTTCTATCACTGCAGTGAGGAACCGGGTAACCTTCTGTGCACATCGTTATCAAAATAAGCATTTATAAATGAATATACAAAGAGCTTATTTAAAAGCAACACAAAGAGGACTTGAGAGGGTGCTGGACTTTATGACTCCAACACACAGCTAAAGGGGATGGATAAAGGAGTGGGAGGAGACATGAAAGAGTTAAAGAGTTGTAAGGATAGAGTTTTAATAAGTTACTTGGCATGGGAATTACCTGAAAGGGAGACTCAAAAGATTCCTTTTTTTGCAAGAAGACCTGTCCTGTGTCTGTTTAAGGAAGGCTCATGATCCAGTGTTTGCCTTAGCCCATCCTGCTGCACTCAGAGATGTTTCTCTCCCTCACCCCTCTTCATGCTGTAGGCCCTCATCACTTCTCCCATGCCAAGAATGGCTCAGTGGGATTGATCCAGCTGAAAGCCCCTCATTGTTTCTGGTTTACTCATCAACCAGCTCAGGTTTTAGACCTATCTTCCTCCATAGATATGGCACAAGGTGGTGCAGGCAAGGAAGGAGCTAAGCCACAAAAACTGATCTGGTAAACTGATTTACTAGGAATTGCAAGAGAGATCCTTTCCCACTCCAAAACGTGCAACAAACCAAGAGTAAAATGTTGAAATTTCACAACCTTTCTAATTTGCTGGCCTCAATAGCAATTTACAACAAGGCTTGCAAAGGTATATACTGCTCCCAAAAGAGCAGCATACAAAATACAGAGAGGCTCCCATGTTCCCACATTCTTAGCTCACAGAGGCTGAACAGGATAACTCCACCTGGATTTATAGTACAGTAGTAGAACCAAAAACCCTACAAGAGTAACAAGAAAGTAGGTTTTAAGCAAGTGTCTTATTAAGTGTCTGTTTAACCTAGTTCTGGTGGGAATACACTGCACGAAGCCTTTGTGAAGACTCTGTTCAGCACTGGTGAGAGTCCTCTGTAAAGCTTCAAGCTCCCCTGTGGTCAGCTGCTGAAATTTCAGTGTAAGTTCTGAAATGAGCATCTCTTAACCATAGCACAAAAGCAGAAATACAGCAGCAAAACCAAAGATTATTGCCAGTCTTAGTGGACTCAGTAGATTTCAGTACATTGAAAGAACAAGCTAAAGTTAATTGCATACTTAAACTTATAATATTAATCTCCAAGTTGTAACTTCATTTATTATGTCCTATATTTTAAAAAGTTGTTTACAAATATCTTCTGTTCTGGTGTAGTAGATGAATCTTTCCTTCTCTTTAATTTTATTTTTTTGTTATTGTTTAGATTTGTTTGTTTTTAACTTGCCAGACTAGAAAGTTGAAGCATAACACCAGGAATCATGTTAAAATATTGTAGGACCAGACCTGCTATTGAAATTTGGACTAAAACCTAATGAAAACCACAGGGTCTTCAGAATCCTATGATTCTAATCTCTAGTCACAGGTTGGAGGTGTGAGTAAATTCTGACAATCAAAAGAAAAGAAAAAAGAATGATAAAGTAATTGAAAGTTATAGATTGAAAAACCTTATCATACCATCTAAATAATTACTCACCCTACATTCTCCAACATTCTCCAGGCTCTACAACTTTGGCCCAAGTCTGAAATGGCTTCAATTGCAATGAAGGCCTTGCTGAAATACAGTAATTTTAATTGACTGGCTTTGTATGTGAGTAGGAAGACTTTAGACTCTTCCCAATGAAGATACAAAATGGCAAAAAGTCACTCTGTTAAGTGTTTTTCACTGTCAGTGGTACATTTCCTTTTTACTTTAGCTTTGTTTCTGATTTCATTTTCACAGTTCACACACACACCAACTAATCACACAATGAATACACTAGGTTCAAAGTGGAGTTTTTATACTTTTGCTGCCAGATTTTTAGTTCATGAAAACCACCTGTTGCATTCACGATTTTATTTTCACAGTCTATATAGGAATCAAATAATTATATTTTAAAACACTTGCTCTGGCAGAGGTAAAACAGGTTCAGACTTGAAGGACTTCTGTGAACATAATACAGAATTGAGCTTTGCAAATGTAAAGTAAACAGAATAATGCAGTAACGATAATGTGGCAACTGCAACATACTATCAGTTATATCCATTTTCATTCTTGCACCATTTAACAATCATTTTCTCCATTCTTTTTAACTCCATGGAAGAAATATTAAGAGCGGTTTACAGCACTTGAACAGCCTTTGAAACCTTGTTAAAGCCTTCCACACATTAAACGATATTTTCATTTCCCATTTTCAAAGAAGCTGTGATCACTGACAACATTACAAATTGTTTTGAAGACACACAGAACTTGTGGGTAACCAAACACCTGAAGTTTTGCAGAAGTATTGACAGAACCAGAGTAGGACAGCTTGAAACACCTCAAACACAAGCAAATCATTTGCATCTGAAGGAGGTAATGCCACATACCTTTCTGACTCTCTACTGCTTTTTTATTTCCAGCCCCAGGAAGGACCTGGGACTCTCATGAGGTTAAGCAAGGCCAAGTGCAGAGTTCTGAACTTGGAGCAGGCAATTCCCAGCATCAATACAGTCTGGGGGACGAAGGGATTGAGATCAGCCATTGAGAAGGACTTGGGGGCACTGGTCAATGAAAAACTGGACATGCCCCAGCATTGTATGCTTGCCACAGCTGTATCCTGGTCTGCATCCAAACCTGTGTGGCCAGCAGGTCAAGAGAGGTGATTCTGCCCCTCTGCTCCCCTCTCATGAGAGCCCACCTGGAGTGGATCCCCAGCACAAGAAAGACGTGGACCTATTGGAATGGGTCCAGAGAAGGGTGATTAGAGGGTGAGTAGAGGGATGTTTCATGTCTCTTGTGAAAACTGAGAGAATTGGGGTTGTTCAGACTGAAGGAGAAAAGGGGAAATGACTGGAGCCTTTCAGGAGTTAAAGGAGACTTGTAAGTAAGATGGGGATAATCTTTATAGTAAGGTGTGTTGCAATAGGACAGAGAGTAAGGGCTAAAAAAGGGTGGGGTTAGTTTAGATATAAGGAAGAAGATTTTGACAATGAGGGCAGTAAAATACTAGAATGGGGTGCCCAGAAAGGTGGTAGATTCACCATCACTGGAAAATTTAAGGTCAAGTTGAACAGGGCTCTGAGCTACTGGGTTTATTTAAAGATGTCCCTTCTCCTTAACAGAGGAGTTGTATTAAACGACCTTCAAACCCACCCTATCCTACAATTCTGTGATTTCACAGCGACGAACCTGGAGATCTTGCCTCCGTTTCTCCACTCCCCAGCAAAGCGCGGCGTTTTTCGGAACAGGAGTGCGATCCCCCGTGGCGCTGCAGTCGCCGCCGGGGCCGCTGGGTGGCACTGGGTGCCCGCGGGAGCGCTCCGCAGCCTGCGCATCCCGCAGCATCCACACGGCTTTCCCGGGAGCGCTCCGCAGCCTGCGCATCCCGCAGCACCCACACGGCTCTCCGGGAGCGCTCCGCAGCCTGCGCATCCCGCAGCATCCACACGGCTCTCCGGGAGCGCTCCGCAGCCTGCGCATCCCGCAGCATCCACACGGCTGTCCGGGAGCGCTCCGCAGCCTGCGCATCCCGCAGCATCCACACGGCTCTCCGGGAGCGCTCCGCAGCCTGCGCATCCCGCAGCATCCACACGGCTCTCCGGGAGCGCTCCGCAGCCTGCGCATCCCGCAGCATCCACACGGCTGTCCGGGAGCGCTCCGCAGCCTGCGCATCCCGCAGCATCCACACGGCTCTCCGGGAGCGCTCCGCAGCCTGCGCATCCCGCAGCATCCACACGGCTCTCCGGGAGCGCTCCGCAGCCTGCGCATCCCGCAGCATCCACACGGCTGTCCGGGAGCGCTCCGCAGCCTGCGCATCCCGCAGCATCCACACGGCTCTCCGGGAGCGCTCCGCAGCCTGCGCATCCCGCAGCATCCACACGGCTCTCCGGGAGCGCTCCGCAGCCTGCGCATCCCGCAGCATCCACACGGCTGTCCGGGAGCGCTCCGCAGCCTGCGCATCCCGCAGCATCCACACGGCT
>VZRX01021032.1:1616-21991 GCA_013398075.1 Notiomystis cincta | reverse complement strand
GCGCATCCCTCAGCATTCACACGGCTTTCCCGGGAGCCACGGGGCACCGCGCATCCCTCAGCATTCACACGGCTTTCCCGGGAGCCACGGGGCACTGCGCATCCCTCAGCATTCACACGGCTCTCCCGGGAGCCACGGGGCACTGCGCATCCCTCAGCATTCACACGGCTCTCCCGGGAGCCACGATCTCAGGTCCTTCACAGGGCCATGCAAGCGCTCTCTTCCCCTCCGGGTAGGCTCTGGTTCGCTCCACAGGGCAGAGAATGTGGCACAGGTACCGCGGCTTTCCTGCGTGCTTGGTGGTTCCAGCACGGCTGAGACCATCCTCTTCCAGGTTAAAAAAGAAAGTTTATCTAGATATAAATATCATCTGGAATACCATGAGCAAAGATGTTATCACTGAAATATATCATAATGTTGACACATATGCTTTTATTCATATTTTTTGCAACCTCAATTTCTTCACGTAAATAATCAGCATTGCTCCTTAACCCCAAAGAAACTCTTTTCTTTTAGTAAGTGCCAATCTTAACGAGCCAAATACCTCCAGTTATTTTAACCACTGCTGGGTCTGGGAAGACAGCTCACTTGTAAGCAGACAGTGTCAGTGTTACAATCACAAGCAGAAACACCGAGTAAGCTTTGCTGAGCCCCAGTGGGGTCAATAGGGCTCCACAGGTATTTTCAGCTTGCAGAAATCTTATAACTAGTGATAGATGAGCTGGAAAAACTCAGCTTCTATCTCAAACACAGCTGAAGCCTAAGACCAGAAATTACCAAAAGCACCTTTCTGCTTCTAAACTGAAGAAATACCTTATAAAATGATTGTAGAAAGCTGAACACAAAAGTAATGTACCTCCTTTCAAGCCTTCTAAAACGGACCAATGAGTCTTATTACAGCTTGTTGGGTTTTCCCAAAATCACATAATATTCTTTCACACTTCTGGAGCAGTAAGCAATTTCTATAAGCTTGACCACACTGGCTCAAGTGAGGGCTGCTGGTTTTTTCTGCCAGAAGCAACACACTGGGGAAAAAAAAAAAGTGAACTACATAGGGGAGATGCTGGATTAGCAGTCACTGAACTGTTGTAATGATCCATTGCAGCAGCTCTGTGGCCTTGCTATCTTGAGCCATTAATCACCAAAGTTTCAGCATCTTCTGTAGCACAGGTCAGTCAGCTGATGCTTAAAACACCATATAATCATGCTGTGCAGGCTTGTGCTTCAGGGCTGAAATTTGGGATTACGGTCAAAGATAATCCATTCAGGCTTTGGAAGCCTTTGTGCTTTTTTCTCCCTACTACAGAATGCATTTATTTGGCTGCAAACTGAGCCAGAAGAAGCACAGAAACGCTGTGACCATTGCACTGATTTTGGCTTCCTCTCCATCTCTGGACACTGAAACTGTGAGCTGCACTTCAGTGAGCTCAGTATTTGAAAGCCAAATTGTCTCACACAGCTCCTGTCTGCATTTCAAGAATGGTCCTAAGACTTATTTTCAGTTTTACACTCCAGAGTCAGCAGCAGGACTTCTCCTCTTGAGATCCTATTAGAGCTGGATTTGGTGGGGTTGCAGCAAATGTACTTAAAATGCATTTATGTGATTTATTTTCTGTGCAATTCCCCCCCTACCGTGCACTCTGTGCAAAAAGGGCTGTAATTAGTACTACTCAATGCACTGTGGATATCTTTATTTAATTAGTGCTGTTAAATTACATGGCAAAAAAGCAAGTCCTCCTCTCCTTTCATGTCCATGAAGAGTCCCACAGACAGCAGAACCAGTATCTTCCTGGGAAGAAAAGTTTTATAACATCAGGCAGGAATTGCATATTCCTTAAAATACTGCAGATGGGCTCGATGGGCTCTGTGTGTGACTGGAGACAGAAGCAAGGGCCTGAGGAGAGCAAACTGCAGTTCTCAGTCAAATTCTTAGTCTGTTGATTTCTTTCAGCCCTGTTGCTGGATCACTAATCTCTTGAACAAGGATTAATTTTTGCCCTGTTTCTGTCCTCACTACATTTATTTCCAAATACTAAATTCGGACAAGGTACAGAGGAGTCATTGTTGAGTGTCCAATTAGCACAACAACAGGAGACATACTATTCAAAACAACCTCTAGGAAGTAACTTTTGGGCACATTTTTAGATTCCATGACCTTAAAGCACTGTCTCAAAGCATGATCTCTCACTAAGGCATCCCCCTTTCAGAAAGATGAAGATTCCAGTACTTCATCAATGTTACCAGCTTGCTTGATACCCAAATAAAGTAACTTTCCTGCAAGCATTTCCCTGCTGAAGCTGGATGTTTTTACTGGTTTTTCCTTTACATCAAAATGACCTTCTCTAAGAGCTGTATATCTTTCCCTGGTTTAGAAGTACTGGGTCCACTCCAGCCCATAAGAGTGGTTTTATTCTGCAACAAAATTGAACAGTGCAAGGAAATGAGAGGGGGGTCTTCTCCATCTGGCAGATGATCCTTAGAAGTGGAAAAGAAGATGTGCAGGCTTATGCTATTAAACTTTTTGAGTTCAAATGGGATCCAGCTGTTTGGGATCCATAGCATTCTTGCAGTTTAACTGTTCACAGTATGTATACTTTCAATCTCTTTATTTTTGTTTTCTTTAATTGTTGAGGCCTGAGATCATAAACGCCTCAGTCTTTCAAACGTGAAGTGCAGCTCTTGGTAATTTGTTCTAATCAACTGCAGTAAGAAATGTCTGCTCCATAACCTTGAATGCTTTTTCTCTCCCTTGACAACAGAATAGACTTCTTACCAAAAAAATAAACATCTGGTTTGAATTGAACATCAAATTGCAATTGCTTTAAGTGCCAACTATTAAATTACCTCAAATGTTTTATGTTTGAACATGATTTTTCAAGACAGCTAAATTTTTTAACTGTAGTGCAAATGCACACTTAAAATTGCTTTAGAAGGTTAAATCCCTTGAATATAGGGAGGTTTTTTAAATTATGTGTAGTTTGGTCAGTTTTTTTGCTTTCAATTTACAGAAATTATTATTGAGGCAGGTTTTTATACTACCAAATATGTCTCATCAGATGGTAAGAGGAAGAAAAGCTTTATCTAGAACTCAGGGACTTAATTCTGAACTCTGGAGCATAGAGATGGACTGTCAAGACTGTCCAGAACTTACTAAATCAAGCCAAAAAATTCATATGAACCAAGATTAGAGCCTGCATTTTCATCAGCTAAGCATTAAAACTCATATATAAGACTTCCCTCACCTGAAAAAAGCCAACCCTCTTTCCTTATCTAGCATTATTTTCTGGAGATGAGTTTTACAGTCTGATTTGCATGACAGCATTTCAAATTTACAGCTTTACATAAATGTCGCTATTTTCCTGAAACTACCCAGTTCTTGATCCACCACATTTTTGCAAGAGAGATTTTTCTTGTAATATTTTTCTATTTTTCTCTAAGTTGGTTTCCAGTTCTCTCAGAGGGATTTTTTAAGATAGAGAACAGTACAATTTGAACTATTGAAAGCAAATTAAAATGAACAGCAAATTTGCTGTTTTGCTAATGCTTGCAATTTCTGTATGACTGGAATTGACAGCGTTGCTGAGACTTTTTTATGATGTTTCAGGGAGAGGAAAAAGAAAAAAAGCATGTTTTATTCATTGTGAGAGGGCTCTAAAAGGGCACCAGGGAAGTGTAAATGAAAACCATTTTCATATTCCCTTCAGTATTTCTGCAAAACCCTTCTCCAAACCAAAACAGAGTAACTACAAGTGCCGACCAATAATAGCATTGTTTACTTCTTCCCTGATCAAAGTGAAACCACAAGGAGAATTAACAGGAAAAAAAATAAAATTAAAAGCACAGATGACTGCAGCTGGGCAAATTACTGGCAATTACTCTGGTGACTTCTAAATTGGATGTGACCCAGTGTCAGTGGTTGTCTATGCTTGTGTTTTCACCAAAGGTGATTGTAATTGTTGTGATGATAGAGTTACTCCAAGGAGAAATTAGTAATTACAAGGGTGGGGCCACCTGATTGAAGTTTCCATATTATTTAGATGGCTATTCATAATACTGACTGGTTTTATCTAGAATATTTGAATTCCATAACACAGCTCAACTCTCAGATTCAATAAAAACACTGATCATAAAAAAAATCTGCTGATTGTTTCAGGTCCTACATGGGAAAAACAGTGACTGGTTTTGAACTGTAGATAGATAGAATTACTTTATTTACCACATGTTTTTTGCTGAAAGTGATCTGAACAGGGTCAAGGGACACAGGCCCAAGTGATCTGACAGGTTATTTGAAATCCATCATAGACAGCAAAGAGCACATTTTCATTCCAGAAAACACCTAAACCAAACCTGATTAACCAATCCTACTATTGCTGGACATTCAGAGTGTCTGGACAATGGATGTATTTGATTTTCACTTACTGAACTTCATCAGCACATATATTCACATGGTGTATGTGATCAGGGAAAAGAAAACCCTACATGTCTTCAACTAGCAGTTCTTCTTGTAGCTTGATGAAAATGGCTTCAGTCACCACTTAAATAATGCAAATGGATAAGGATGAAAATTAAGTCAAAAAATCACAAGAGGTGAAGAGGTGAAATTGGAAGAGACCTCTGAGGTTATGTGGTCCATGACCCTTCTCAAGCAGGGACACAGAGAGCCAGTTGCCCAGGACTGTGTCTAGATGGTTTTGAAGTCAATCTCTCACTAATTCTGTTCTCTAACTTCTTTACTCTGACAAAGTTATTTCAGTTTATATTACTTCTCAGCAAAACTTGATAATAGGGATTTGCTGATAGGAAACATGATGAAAAACTCTTTGGTTTCCTTCAATACATTGAAAGAGGTGACACTATTATTTAGGTTCTAGAGGAAAAGTGTATCAGGAAACATGAAAATTGTTGCCACAGAAACAACAAAACTTGCAGGAAAAATATTAAATGAGGAGATAAGTCCTGGAGGCAATGCTCTTTCTCATCAGAAGTGCCATAGGGCTTTTAGGTGAAGAAGAAGCTGAGAGAGCTGAAGAAGCACTCTGAGATCAGATGTAGTGACTAGCATGGGGTACTCAAACAGAAATGCAGTTAATACTGTTTGCACCTACATATCTTATCAAACAGATATATTCCCAAATACCTACTCAATTACCCAAGACATTTTTTTAGAAAAGTTGTTTATTACTGTCCTTCCACTTTTCCCCCAAAATTCACCTGCCTGGTTAATGTTAACAGTAAAAAACCAGAAGAACCAACAACCTTCAGCTAGTTTTCAGCTGAGATATGTTACTGTTTTTGAAAACTGCTGAGGAAAGCCCCAGCTTCCTCAAGCAGCTTCCTTTCAACCTAATGCATGAGGCCAGACAGGCCCTAAGGATCTGAGGTATGTTAACCTGCTAAAATGTTCTCCTATTGAAATAATTTGTGGAAATCTACTCCAGTCGAATTTATGACTTAATAATGGAATAGCAATCAATATCAAAGCAGGATTATTTCATTACTTTACCACCCAGGAGTCTACAGTCAATCTTTAAACCAAACATCATCTACTGAACTTCAGATGCCTCCAGCAACAAGGAGGGTGAAACCTAAGGTAGCAGTTTTTTTCTATGTCTGTGAAAGCGGATAGAGGCTAAAAAGTACTAATTTCAGAATAAACAAGCTTCCAAATTTTATGAAGGAGACATATAAACTCATTCAGCAAGTCAAATAAGGATATTTGAAGAAGGAAGGAAAAGAAGTAAGTGTGCTTTTGTATTGGGAAAGGGAATCAAAGTAAACAGGAAGAAAAGGGTCAGAGAATACTAGCTGCCTTAGAAATGTTCCACTGTTTTCAGGAGAAACCATGTACAGCAATAAAAGGCCTGGAGGCATGGAAGGTGCAGACTATGAGGGCAACTCAAGCAGAGAATACATGTGCCAAGGTTTTCTGTGTCATTCAGTTTTGTTTATACATTATCAAATTAATTACTGGCTTGTTTATAATCTTAATATATCAACTCTGTAATTAGGTGAGACAGCATCGAAATTCTGAGGAGGTAAATTGTGCATCCCCAAGGATGAACTTGTGAGGAAACATGCTTGAACTAAGACTTTCAAAGGGGTTTAAATGAGTTGAATTTTAAGCTTCACAGCTCTTTTGAAGGAGGGAGAAGAGAAGCTGTGCTCAGAAGAGGGGTCAAAGTTACCATGAGAAAATCTGTCAAGAGAGATGCTGGGAATCTTCACAACATAATTAATCCACTTTTTTTCAGCATTACAGCATAAAAGGTTAATGAACACTCAGCCAGAAAGAACGCTGTAAGGGCTCTAAAAGATGTGTGGGAACAAAGTCAGTAAGAAGGAGTTAAGAGAAAAAATAGAAGGAAAAAAGAGTGAACATAAAAAGAGAATGAAAGAGAAAGAAGCAGAAAAAGCAAAAACTATACAAAGCCAAAAGAGCATAAGGGTTGAATTTTAGGAAATGTATGTATGCTTGTGCTCCCTTCTCTCTATCCCTGGCTCCAAAAATTCAGCTACTATTTTGGACATCCAGTACGGTGTTCTCCTTCAGTCAGCGTCTCTGGCCTTACAGAGTCTGTAGGGGTTTGGTACATGCAGAAAATCTGCACAGTGCCTGCAGTGAGCAGCCTGGCTGTTTAGATGGATGATTAAAAAACTGTGTGCCTTGTGCTCTTCTCAGGGCTGAGCCTGCCACAACCTCCAGGGGTATGCACCACTGCCAGTCAAACCCTCTGTCTAGGGAACCTCCTTCTCCTGAGGCCAAATCTTCCCCCCAGAGCTGTTCTACCAATCTGGGCAAGTCAGCTGCAGCAGGGGATTTCTCCACATGCAGTGAGATCTCATGTGAGAGCAGAGGAAGAAGATCACATTAATACTAGAACACAACCTACAGGACTCAATTACCTTCTTGGTTTGTGGCTGAAATAGTAAATGAGTTTAATTCTACATACCTGCCCACATATCACCACCTCTCTTATCAGTAGAAGAGAACTCCATGACAGTACACCTTCATTTGTTAAAAATTATCCTACAGCATCCAGCCAACAGCAGTATCACCCTGATGGGAGCTTACACATAGACCTCATGCAGCAATGCAAGTTTCCCATGACTTCCAGCAGCTTTTAAGAAATTGCTTTTATTTCCAAGAAATGTGATATTTGCCATTACTTGTAATTTGACAGCATCAACTCACAGCTGCAAGTCTCATGCCAAGAGCCTGGGAAAGCGAGTGTGACACATGGCAACCTGTTCAGGGAGAAAGGGAGAAGCAGAAATGCTGCATGGCAAAGATGAAACTTGGCCGTGGAACCTCTCCTTCCAGCTCCCCCAGAGCCAGGAATAGTCTGGGATCCTATTTAAACTGCCTTTAGGCCTGCTTTCTGCTAAACAATGATACTTTTCTGCCAGAGGCAGCAGCCTACAGTGTGGATTTTTCAAGAAAATTCTGTCCTCAGTGGACTCTGACTACTCAGTACACAGATGGGCAAGGGGGTTATGGGGTGGTGAGAGAGTTGAAACACTCATATCCCTTCCTTCTAAAAAAGCCCAAGCAAACAGGAAAATCTGTCTCCTGACTGTTAGACAGAGATGGAAGAATGAAACAATTCAGCTGGCCAAAACAACTCTATGAGCACTTCTGGCCTTGAATTTTCATAACCCGGTCAAAGGTTCTGCATGCTGCAACCCTTTTTTCCTCACCAAGCCCTTGTTTGGCCATCATCCTTGTCATTGCTGAAGTTTTGTCTCCAGGCAAAATCTCTCTTTTCTTGTTTTCCCACCCCTGCCTACTGGCTACACAACTGGTCTGGAAGCTACAGTTTGTCATCTGGGCTTCTTGCCCACATATGGCTGTGGTGGAAATCCAAATGTCCTCATGCCTTCCCACTCTTCTTGCAGCTGCTCCCCTCTGGAAGGAGAAGGAAGGTTGTCCATGGCATCCCATTCAGTTAGGAGAAGCCTGCAGATGTTAAGCCCTTGCACGTGGGGAAGGACTCAGAGATTTGAACGTGCTTGGACAGAAAGCAGCACCACGGAATGAGGCACCATGGAGGCAGGCTGTGAGAGGCAGAGAATCACCTGTGGTATTGAGCAACATTTTGAGCAAACAATCTATCCCTACTGCACAGAAGGTCTAAAATTTAACCTCCTTAAGTGAGTCCTTCGTGTATAGACCTACTGCATAATAATGCAAATCATTATAACAGATAAACATTCGCATTTACCCTCTTCCCTGAGGACGGCTTTATCTGTTCACCTCTCAGAGCAGGATGTCCTTTGATCATAGATCTGTAATTTGCTTAGTAGAGCTGACTATTCCTATTATTTATGTGTTGTCAGATGCAAATAAATAACCCAGTTACCTTGCCAACCAGCAGCAAGGAGCAGCAATATACACTATCAGTAGTGTTATTACCCAGCATGTTCTGGATGGACAGATGGAGGGGATGAGCATCCACCAGCAAACAGGACTGTCATTTTAACAGCATTCTGGTTTGTGCCAGCTTAACCTGACTAGGAAACTACAGTTTGTCTTCCTCCCCCAGCTTTGCTTAGCACACCAACAAACAAGGGAGTCACAGAAAAACTGAGGTACAGAAAACTTTGAAATCCAGTGTTTTAAAGAAATATGTGAAAAAAATATTCAAACCCACTATGTGTTAACATGCAACAAGAACACTGGTACCAAAACTGCAGTCCACTGGGACATTTGCCTCCTAAGAAATAGCTTTTGAAAGAAACACATTTCTCACAAAATGTTTTCTAGTCCTTTGTTTTTCTCCATCCTCTCACATATTATTGCTGCTTGAGATAGCCCTTGTCAGGACAATCGAGACAGTCTTCAAGAGGTGCCAAATCACACAGACCTCAGGTTTTTTACAGTTAGTTGTTCTTTTCACTGCTGGACTCTTCCAAGGCAAAAGAGATTGAATTAGTATGTTTTTACTGTGTCTGTTCCTCTGCTCTGCTGTTTCCCATGGCCTAGCAGAGGAAGTGTGATTGCCAAGTGTTTTCTCATTTTGTTTAATCTGATACAAAAGGTCACCCCAAGTATCCTTTTGGTATTTGCTCCAGAGCTGAATATAATAGGTGGCAGGCCCAAGAAGAATTCATGTTGCTAAACTTCAGAAATATTTGGTGTTTTAGATACAAACAGATGTTTCCTTTTGGTAGCTTCATTTTCCGTGTGATATTCCAAGAAGCGTAACGGGTGTAGCTAAATTACAGATTAATATTTTCCAGAAATCAATTAGTTTCACACACTGCTTCACCAATTATCAGAGTATAACTTCACAGTTATGTGAAAGAGATAAACAATTGATTTGTTTAATCAGACTTCTATTTAAATAGACCACCAATTCTTCTTAATATTCACAGCTATATTTTGCAGCAGAAGCAGGAAAATAGAAAAATTGGCTCAAGTTCAGGTCTGATGTAGGATCCATCAAAATTAGCAAAAAACTGGGCTGCCTTGGGGTCAGTTGTGCTACACCAGTTTGGCATAATGTATTTGCACCAATAAAACAAATAATTCTAGGAATACCTATTTAATCTGGAGGATTCGTAAACAACTGTGGGTTCATGCTCTAATCCTGTAGTTTAAATTTGTTATTAATACATCATAAACATAGTTTTAGCTATATCCAGTGCTGTTCTCCAAAACAATCCTTTTTGCAAAGTGATATTTAACTTCATGTAATTTTAAATGGATGGTTAATAAAGTCTTCCTGAATATACTGAGAGGGCTTCTGTCCCCTCAGGAAAATACATGCCATTCCGACCTTTTCAGATGCAAAGTATGTGCTCTTTGGAAATTTATATTTATGGGTCAGACATAATGACTTGAAATGGAAAAGATGAGTCAGGAAAACTCCACTTACTTTTTCAGAAGAGTAAATTGACCATTTGAAGACACTAAAAGGGCAGAGGAATTATGAAACAAAGGTTTAAAATGTTTCAGCATTGCAGTTAAGCAGATAAAGCATCAACTCTAACCCCTGACTTCAAAACACACAGGTCATGACACCAGTTTTGGCAGCTCTGCTGTCATGACCCAGTTGCCATAATCCTGATGTTTAAAAACTTTACAGGGCAAAGAAGGAGGAGACATGGACAAGGCCTATTATACAGCAGAGAAAAAGAAAAACCAGACCAAAACCCAAGAAGCAAATCAACTTCTAGAGTCTTCTGAGAAATGCAGGCAGTGCACAGAAGGGTGGCATGGGAGAGAGGGAGAGTGCTGCTGGGGAGACCAGCAAGAGAAGCTGCCTAAAACAAAATTAGTGCTGTAGAGAATTATGCCAGATTCAGAATTCCTCTTTCTAGTGTATAAATTACTCTTGGTTTGAATATTCAGATTCCTGGACAAAAATTAATTTCTGACTGTTCCTGTCTGATTTTGATCACTTTTGGTCCAAAGGGCACTGTCTGAAAAACAGGCAGCTACAGAAGCTCTTTGAAGTGAAAACATACACAGGTGATAAAAGCTCCACCGCTGGACTGTATGTCAAGATTTTACCTCCTTCTGTCAAGAAACATAAGAAACTATTTTCAAGCAAAATGAAAAGATCACAAACACAGAACAGGAGAAATCCAACAGCTTTTCCCTCTTAGGAGGGGCAGCAGTTATTCTGAAGAATCAGACCAAATAGATCATGCAGATCACTGGGGCTGTCTGCTTGCATTATTGTCAGCTGAATGATAAAGCTTTAGGCAAAAAGCTCATTTCCTACATCCATAATTCTTCTTCTCTTGTACTTTATTGATACTGCACAAAAACAATACCCAATATCTGTACTGGCCACACTGGAGAAAAAGGCAACTGTAGTAGCAGGTCAAAACACAGTGTAAGAGACAAAAAACTTGACACCTCATTACAGACCACAAAGAGAAACAAAAAGCAGCTAATAGTGACACACAGGGAGGATAACAGGAGATACACAGGGGGGGTATACAGGGAGTATAGCACATGAATTTGGACAGCTGTCCATGTAATGACCATAATGTTGAACTTAGATGCCCCTCAAAATCTATATTTTGGAAGGCATCATATTTTCTAAGCACCTCCAGGTTCTCAAATACATTGGATGCTCAGCATCCTTAAACACATATTCCAGTCATTCTTACTGTATGAATCCAAAAGCCTCTAGCCAGGTGGAGAAGCAAAATAAAATAGGGAAGAGGACAAAGAACATTTCTGGGCAAAACCCCACAGTATAATAACTGGCAAGTCCTAAAGTATAAAATCAGTTCAAGTGATGTTTTTCACATGCTCCAATTTTGTAGCGTTCCAAATCTGAAGAGCCAAATGAATATTCCAGTGCATACATGTTTGAATCCTGCCACTACTCCAACTACTGGTACACTTTGGGAAATGTAGTATATGGCAAAGCTCTAATCCATCATGGTTTTTACCATGGGGGTGTGAGGAGGGGTGGGGGGTGGGAAACTAAAACAAACCAGTTCTGATTTTTAGAGTTTGACTGTGTTTGGAAGGTTGGAAATATTGTCAATGCTCCTGTTTCATAAGCAAGGGCATATTTCAAGGCCTAGGAGGTTGTAAATTAAGATGATTTTCTACCATGGTGTAAGTGAAAAGGCTAAAAGTAAAAACTTATAAGTGAGAATGGCAGAGATTTACTGGTACAGCTGTGCTAATTGGAATGGTAGGTGATTTTAGCAGGTTGGATAAAAGCATATGATCAGACTGAAATTCAGGTGTGCCTCAGGTGCACTTGCAAGTGCAAATAAAACCAAATGAATCCAGCATCTGAGTAGGTCAGTACCACTGCAAGCTAACAGTTTGGAATTCATTAGTATTTTCTGCCTGGGACTTATTTTAAATACTTCTGAATAAAATATATGAGAGACTATTTGAAAGTGTACCCAATTATATACTACAGACATCTCAAAAAGCTGTTAGCACCTTCAGCAAATTGACAGTTACTTCAGTCTGTGCTGACTTCAGTTTTACAGAGGAAAATTAAGGAGGCTTCATCTTCAAAAATGTCAGGGTTTTGATGCTCTCTTTAGTATGAATACTATTTATAACTCTCTAGTTACAAATCAGCTTAGGTCAATACATATGTTATAGAATAAATAAAGTTCTTAGCCATTCTGGTAACAAAGATGCTGAGCCTGAATCTCTTTTCCATTTGAGCCACAGAAATGGAAAGAAGGGATGTCTTTATTTTCTGCTGGAAAATAAAGTCTCAGGTTCTTAGGGATATATATCCTGTCAGGAAAACCAAAAGGCTCTGCACTTTGTGCAGCAGAATAGCATCAGTGGAATCCCAGTGAACCATTCCAGTCACAAATCATTCCTGAACAAAATAACTTCCATTTAAGCAGGATTTATTTAAAATTCAATCCTCCTTCCTTTTCTTTCTAAGAACAGACTGTATTTTGGCTGTAAGTTGTAGGCTGTATATGGCTGTTACTCGCATTTCAAAACAGATAAAACAAACCAAAACGAACTCATATCATACAGAATTTTAAAATGAGATAGGAAAAAAATAAACATTTGCTGGCCTGAACACCCCAAATGTCTTGAAAAAAACCACTGTGCCAAGGACAAAGATGCTAGGAGAAGGTAGTGGCTCACCAGGAAGAGCACTCAAGTGGAAGGCACAAGTAGAACTGTACAGCAAGGATCCCAGCACCTTCACCAGGCTTACAGGAACTACTAGGAGGTTCCAGATTTTTGGCTCATTTGCTACTTCACTCATTTTCATATTGAACTCAGTGAGTACAGATAGCTCTGAGTTATTTCTGCCACACTTGCATTAAACATTTGCAACAGAGTTTTATATGGTCAATACCTAATACAGGAGCGGTGCTGGGAGAAAGAAGAACCAGAGGTTTTGACAAATTGTTTTAAATAATATATAGATGGTTTTAGGCAATAAGAGGAGAAATTTGGTTCAGTGGAAAATTAATTAATTGGGTCCTTATGGTGATGTCTTTAAATTTCTGAGTTAACTGTAATGCAATAGTCATGAAAATTCCCCCTCTTTGGTGATTATCAGCTGAGAGAGACATTTCCATGTCAATTAACACTGAGGTTCATCTCTCTAAGTCGATCAGATCTGAGAAGTCACATTTCTTTTTAAGATGAACATCTCAGAGCACAGTCCTCCAACACAATTAATTCCATCACCACAGACCTATTACTGCTTGAAGTCTTTTCACTCTCATGGAGTGAAAACAGAAGAAGGATTCGGCTGTTGCTGAAGAAATCTGGCATGCTAGAACATCTGCTGCATGTACTGAGCAACACTCCAAAGTGTCTCCTAAGTCTAACATATGCTCCTTGTCTCGCAGCATGCTTGTTCAAGATTTAGATCATGACATAGTAACAGCAAATAAACCCTGTTATCCTTCAGTTATAAACAACTCTTTTACTTTTTTCTGAAACCATGCTTTTCCTGAGTGTGTTCCTCTACAGGAAAATGTTTTTTGACCTTTCATCCAATTGGTATCACTACTGTGTATCCTCCTCTCCTTCAATTTGTTTTACAGCAGTCAGATAAAGGATGCTACAGTGCGGAGCAACTTTAAAATTTTAACTTCAATATTTAAACATTTAGCAAGCTGAGGAAAATAAATGGTACAATCATAGATACGACAATGGTACAATGACAGATGAGAGGCTAAAGATTGTACTAAAATATGAATTTGGACATATCAAAAGAGGTCTTTCTCGCTGTCAGGATGAAGTACAGCAGTGTAGCAATGAATCCCAGATACAATTTCAGCAAACTTTTCTGGATCCGGATAGGATACACGTGTATCTCCATGTAATATAATTTGTTAACATAATGCTGATCTTTGCTCCTGTTGGCAAGGAATTAAGTAAGAGCACCACGTCACTATTTGCAACCTTCGTACCTTCTCCATGTTCCAGCAAAAGCATACTCCTTTCTTGACTTAAAACTGGCATTCAGGTTTATTTCAGACAACGTCCCTGAACTGTTTGTCTCTTAGGAGATAAATCAATCTCTCAATGAGAAAACTTGTCTCATTATCTTTCTGTATATGATTTTTATCTATTATATGTATCCAGGCCTTCTTGAGCTATTCAAATTGCTTCTAAATATTTACTGCAAATAAACATACACTGAACTAATGACAATGAAACAAATTGCACACATGAGAAGTTAAGTGAACCAGGAAAATGCTGGCTAACAGGATTCATGCCAAGGACTTCACAAAAGCTTATCTGCTCTATTTCCTTGAATTCTTGTAGTCAAGTGTTTTTTCTAGTCTCACATGGTGAAAAAAAAATGAACTAGACCAGCCCAGACTGATGTATAAGGTGCTACATTACAATAAGACATTTGCCATCACTAGAAGGCACAGCTGTGACTCTGCATGAATGTTTTGTTGGGCATTCATTCTCACAATATTCCAGAAAATACACCACTCACTTCACAAGCTCTGAGCACTTGCTACATTACAAAGTGCTATACATATGCTGACACACAGATTGCTTTAATGTTTGTTCAGATTCTCTCTTGGTGCAGGTTCCACGTGGATGGATCTCAGAAGTGCAATAAAGTATTTTGAAATACTGCATATATACAAAATTGAAATAACTGGGCAAAAAAAAAAAGTGATTAGAGATTATGTATGTCTGGACATTAAAAAACACACCTTGGTAAAGTAAAGAACAGGATTGTGCCTATATCTGAAGTCAAGAAACACCACAATTTATTAGTTAAGGACTGCTTTACTTGGCAACAACTTCAAGTGCACTTTGCAATGAAAAATCAGGTAATGCTTTGGTGAGAATAAATACTTTTAACAGTGTCCCAATTTGCTTTTTAACACTCAATAGCTTTTGAGATTTATATATGCGAGGGTCAGTCTTCCCATTTTTGGACAACAAGCAGTTTATTTCTACAACATAAAACTATTACACATAGATTATCAAACTATAAATAAATGTACCTTTAAAAATCCAACAACAAAGGAGATGTGTGTCACAGCATAAAAACTCATAAAGTCTCTTTAAAGTGTCAGATTCTTCTTTGTTATTAAATATTTCTATTGTGTTTGAAACAGTTTTCTTCCAACTATTTATTCATACTGTATTATTCATTCTAATTCTTATGGTCTCGTTTGTAAAAACAAATGAGATATCAATTTATTTAAAAAGACTTATCAAGGAGCATCTCTAAAAATAAAGTAATGTACAATGATACTAAGATAAATATTTGTGTTTAAAGACAATTGACTATTTTTCTACAGGAATTTAATTTCTATGGGAATTAAAGTATGCACTTGAGAAAACTCAACTTTTTATGGAGAAAAACACAACAGCAGTATTTGGACAGGCTGCCAAAACTATGCTATATTTAGCATGGAGCAAAAAGAACAAATCCAACATCCAGCACACACTCTTTCCTAATACTTATTCCTCATTTCTACTTAGCAAATATCAGATTATAGATTCAACATTTATGAAATAATTTGTCTCAAAGGAGTTGTCCACATGAAAAATCAAGTGCATCCCTACATAGACATAATTTGTCTGAATTTAATTAATTTTAATTTTTAAAGTATTTTTTTAAACCAAAGCTTCACTTGTGGACTGCACACAACATATGTACACCCTTGGTGGCCAGAGAAACATTAATTAGTGGGAGCAGCCAGGTTTTTGGGAATGAAGTAGTATTTCTCTTGTTCACTGGTAGAGTTTTCTACAAATATGTACACTGTCATGGAAACGAATTATTACAATCAAAATGTTAGTTAATTAAATATCCTGATGAGTAGGCCAACAAATATCCTGGAGCAGACTTTTTTTCCCTCCCAATTCCTCATTTTTCAAATCTCTTCCAGGAAAGAGCAGAAAGGAGAAGGCACAAGAAACAAACATAATTTACCCAGTCCCTTCTGAGGGTTCAAACGTTGATAATATTTTTAAATGTGGCACTTGCAGTACCTTGTGAAAAGTAAACAGCATGGCATAAAGAAATCAACATTTTTATAATTTAACTGTATTTTTATAAATTTAACTGTGCTGACTGAGGCTCTGACAGTCAAGTGGTGCTTTGTAACAATGGGTGTTCACTGACACCGTTACCCCTCCGCTCTCCTCAGATTGTTTCTCTCCAGCCCCATGCTGCAATGTCAATATCTCTAGGACCTCGAAGAGAAGTTCTAAGCATTTTCAATTCTGCAGATCCTTAATGATTTCCAGTAAAGTTACATCACCTACAGAGGAGTTTTCTCTAGTGGGAATTGCCTAGATTTTCTTAGACTGTGGACAAACTGAATGTCAAGACTAACAGAGATTGTTTAAGCAGCTTCCCATCTTCGACTGATTTTTCCTGCCTCTGAGCTCCACACACACATTTTGCTACTTCGAGTACTTCTGTGAGTTAAGCAGAATCAAAGAACCTGAGGTGGATGGAAAACAGGAGAAAGGGGAGGTACTAGGAAAGGTTATTTTCCAGAAGGATCTGTTTCACAGTTCACCTTCCAGCTGCACAACCAACCATGCCAGCTGGATGAAGTGAAGTCAGGAATTGAAGAGGAGGTGGCAGAGGGTGCCAAATCAAGCAGTGCTGACACTAAAGAAGCCCTTGCAGACCCCACAACAGCAGCCCACTTAATTTGATGGGGCAGTTATTTCGATGATTTTCAATCTTTGATATATACCATGTTCAGTAATTACTCAGCAGGAGAACAGCATTCAGCTCACTCTTCCCTGTGCTGCACAGATTCCATGAGGACAGGGCAGTAAAACCATTTCTGCTAGAAGGATAAACATTCTGAGCACAAACTGAGGACAGATTCATCCATCTAGAAAGAGCTGTTTTTACAGTCATTCTTTAGAAAGGAGATTACTTTAAAAAAAGACCCAAATGCATATAAATACTACTGGTAAACAGAGCCAAGTTATATTTACATTTTTCAGTCATTCAAGGTCACTGACATTTCTTTCCTCAAACACCTGCTAGTACAGTCCCTTTCCTGCAAAGATGCTGCAAGTAATATCTGCAAAGCCTTTAAGTATTCCTAGAGTTGCAGAAGTTGTAGCTTTTAAAAAGCCAACAGCTTCATTCTGTTAACTGTCTTTTTGTTGTTGCTGTTGTGCAGATCTATGTATCTACTTATCCTAGGCTGGAACAAAAAGCCAGTTCCATTTCATTATAGTATTTTTTCAGATGTTTGCAAAACTTCAAATAGAATCAGTGAATTCTTAATTAGAACAACATGCATATGCTGAACAAGACACACTGATACCATTAGCCTGATAATGCTGAAAAACCCTCAGAACTGTAACTTCCAGTGAGCATAAACTACTGATATGATCCCAAACACTCATTATTTCTCAGTTTTCCTCATAAAGGATCAATTAGTTCACTGATGTAACAGCACCTTTTTAGTCTCTTGTGACAGTAGTCTTCCTGTTTCAGAACTGCCCATTTTAGTTATTTTTAGAATTTTAGAATTTGCACTGTCAAAACATATTAAAAACAAAATAGGAAACACTATGTATGATGAAAATATATGAAAGAATGATGAGACACTGTCCACAGTCCTCATGCTCATAAAATGAAGAAGCTACAGCCAATCTGTGATTGAAGAGGGATGCATTATGAGATACAATGTAAGACACAAGTTTTCTTTCAGCAAATGGATTTATTGACAATTGATTATAACCATGTACAGCATCTATGCATCTCCCATTGGAAGAATATCCAGTGATAGAGCTAACGTTAGTGTGATACACAGCTTTACTCAATAATCCCACTGCATTTCTAACAACAAACAGTGGTGTATTCCACAATCATAAATGGCCAAAAGCACCCAGGTGTCCAAAAGAACAGAAATTTAAAATTCTTAACAAAAAAATGAAACCTGATACTGCATTCCCTCAATTTTAACTCCATTCAACATTGTGTCTATTGCAGTGAATTTTAATCTATACACTGACAACCAAGTTTGGCCCCTGATATCCATGAAAACTACAGCCTGTCAAAATGAAATCCCAAAGGATTCCTTGCTACTGACCCAAGAAACAAGACTTTGATTTTTTTCTTTCTCCATTTAAAAGACAAAGATTAAGGCAAATGATCTCTACACTCTCTCCCTCAGAACATAAAGTCTTTTCTCCCTATTCAGTCACTGAACTCCAACTGAAGGTACCAGTTACTATGGTATCTTTTGTAAACACTTGTTCATCTGAAAAAAAATTTAAAAAAAAAAAAAAAAAGAGAGAGAGAGAAAACCCCCAAATTGCCTGCTTGCAATTATGGTAATAAACAACTTGTAGTCACGAACACCTCGGGTCAGCAATGAATGCATGATATTGAGACAAATGTCTCCGTAGTATACTAATGCTTCCTTCAAGCCATTCAGTTCCACAAGAGTTCATCTGAGGTTGCACATTAAATTCAAAGGAGCAGAAGTTGTATCAATGGTCTCAACAATTTGCCAAACTCCATCTAAAACATTTGCATTTAAAGTGCAATCCTGGTTTGGACCTCTTTATCTAGCTCATTTGTAGACCACACAGAGAGAATTATTAATGTAAACTAAACCACCATATTTTGTAATAACAGAACCACATTCTGTAAATATTTAGGAAAAAGTCTGAGAAGTAGAGAGCAACTGACCATAAAATGATTAGCATTGCTCTGAAACCAAAAGCAAAATCCTAATTTAAAAAAAAAACCACAACAACCAACAAACCAAAACAACTCAAACATTATATACTACTGCATAAGGGTTTAACTCTAGCATTACTCACTCAGCTACACAAAACACATAACCTAGATTAATACACAAAATATTTTATTTCACAGTGAGGTACATAAAGCTTCTAACTTTAGTAGGCTAAGGCTAAGGGAGAATTGCCCATTAGGATAAAGATTGTTTCACATTCCTGAAATATTCTCACCTATTATTGTTTCTGAAGTAAGGCACCAATGATTATTTATCCATCAATAGTTCACCTCTGCACCCACCCATTTAGAAATGAAGATGGATTATGTGAGGGTCAGCGACCTGCTGACCATCATGGACCCAAACAACTACAGCACACATTAATGTGTACAAGTACCAAGCAGTATTTATTCAAAAACAATTTCAAAATAGCTCATTTGTAAACTTTCTACAAAAATCTGTTAGTTTTTTCTTAGTGGTGTCAGCAATATATTCCTGTAGAACTAACCAGCTGCATTACAGAAAAGTACAAAAGCACACTTGTGCACATTAAATCGCCTCACAGTCGGTTTGAGTTGAAACGGCACAGCCTTCGAACTATTCAGCAAAACCCCCTACATTTCCAGCCCTCCAGACAACTCCCTGGTTGCACACAGATCATTTGAAAGATGACCCTCGATCCAAATTTTTGATTAGGAAGGGCTGGTGTCTTGGAAAGACCTGTTCAAAGCTCCTTACACAGGGCCAGGCCGCTCACTGTAACTCGTTCCCAGCTTGCAGTCGGAGGAAACCACCTGTAAAATAGCACACTTAAATTAACAGCTCTGAGTTTCCTTACGGGAGGCACTGGCTGCTGTTGGCAGTAGCTCCTGCCGTTTGCTCCTCGCGGCAAGGCACAGTTACCGCCTGTCAGGGCTCTTCCTTGGGTTAGTGATGATTCCTGACAAAACGGTGAGGTTCCAGCAGAGGTAGCCCGGTCTCAGGGGCAGCCGCAGCCCCGGCCCGCAGCAAGGGCGGCTAAACGCAGCCGCTCTGCCGCAGCTTGGCCCCTCGGAGGCCGCAGCATCCCCTCGCAGACCGAGGCGCGCCTTCCCCCGCCGCCGCCGCCGCCGGGCCCGGCGGCTCAGTCGGTGAAGCGCTGCAGCAGGTGCTCATCTCCGTGCCGGCCGCTGCCGCTGTCCATGAAGCGCTCGCAGGGGAACTCGATCAGGTCGGCCTCGCTGAGGGCGCAGGCGGCGGCGCCGCGGGGTGGCCGGTGGGACTGGAAACCCGAGAAGTCGGCGGAGACTCCGGTGCCCATGGAGCGGAGCGGGCGGCGTGTGGAGTAGAGCTGCCGCACGTGGACCGGGGCCGCCTTCCGACGCCGACGCCCCAGCACCTTCTTGCGCAGCAGGCGGGCGGCCCAGGCGGCCAGAGCCGCCAGCAGCAGCAGCGCGTTCNGGTGTCCGGGCGGAGCTCCCGCAGCGTGGCCGCCGGCTCCCCGCGCTCCGGCAGGTACACGAAGCGCTGGAACTTGACGGCGGCGCCGAAGCGGTCGAAGAGGAGGCGGAATCGCGCCGGCCCCAGCAGGCGGGGGCTGCGGTGCGGCCGCACGGCCCAGCGCACCGTCACCCAGCTGGAGCCCACCGCCTCCACCGACAGGTTGTGGAGGAACAGCTTGTTGAAGTCGCACGGGTCGGACACCAGCGGCGGGGGGC
>VZRX01021031.1:0-32969 GCA_013398075.1 Notiomystis cincta | reverse complement strand
AACAGACCAAGCGACCTCAGCCAGTTTTGTACAGGTTCCCTTTTGTTGCCCTCCTTTGGATGGTCTCTAAAAGGTTTATATGTATCTTATACTGTGGTGCCAAAAATACAGTATTCAAGGTGAGACCACCCCAGCTCAGAGCAGAGCGGGACAATCCCCTCCCTTGCCTGGCTGGTGATGCTTTGCCTGATGCCCCCCAGGACAGGGTTGGCCCTCCTGGCTGCCAGGGCACTGCTGGCTCATGGTCAATTTGCCATTGACCAGGACCTCCAGGTCCCTTTCCAGCATCTCATTCCCCACTCTACATACACAGCCAGGGCTGCCTCATGTGAGGTGCAATTCATGCTATTAAGCAGGGAGTTCTATGTACACTCTTCTCCCATCAGTAATGTAATGCGTCTAGATTTGCATGCATATTAGAGGAAGATTCACACTTTTAGATGGACAACACAGCCTATTTCCACCACTTTGTGCTGGATCCAAAGCTCAGTGAAGACTTGGACATAGTGTTTGACAAATGTGCACACATCCAAAACCAGACCAAGCATTTTTACTCATCATAATGAATGTAAGTAGAATACCTGTGGGCTGTTTGCAAGAGGATATGGTCTTTTCAGAGCATTAGCTTTTCTATGTTATCCACTTTAACCAAATTGCTTTCCTCTGGAAAAGAAAATTATTCCTCTCATACCAAGACTTTATGTTCCCTTTTTCTCTCTGGAACACCAAGCCAAAGGAAACACAGTCACAGGTTATTTATATAAACTGTAAATATATGACTAAAGAAAGTGATAAGCAAAATTGAAGAGTAAGTAATTTCAGGCTATCAAGTCAACCTTGTGTATCTTGCCCTTGCTTTCTTATTTTACGCTATATGTGATGATAATCACATGTTCACAATTAATCCCAAATAGCAAGCTGACATTAAAATAGCCTGGAGGGAAATCATTTTCACAGATGTTAGGATTAGCTAGTAACTCCATCAGTTAAATTACATTTAGCTGTATTTTAGATAAAGTCATTTGCATTTCAGACATATCCTATAGGTGATCTCACTGAGAAGCAAGAAAGCTCCATCCATCCATCCATCCATCCATCCATCCATCCATCCATCCATCCATCCATCCATCCATCCATCCATCCATCCATCCATCCATCCATCCATCCATCCATCCATCCATCCATCCATCCATCCATCCATCCATCCATCCATCCATCCATCCATCCATCCATCCATCCATCCATCCATCCATCCATCCATCCATCCATCCATCCATCCATCCATCCATCCATCCATCCATCCATCCATCCATCCATCCATCCATCCATCCATCCATCCATCCATCCATCCATCCATCCATCCATCCATCCATCCATCCATCCATCCATCCATCTTTAATTAAGAAGAATATTCTTCTTAGTGGATTATCTTCATGCATTATCACAGAGTAGATAAATTATAAATGGCCACAATCAAAAGTTGAAAACAAAACATTAAAAAAATTTCATTAAATCTAAAACACAAGAGTTCAATACAGAATTCTCTGTGATAGCCATTTACTTTGGAATGTACAAATAATTAAAGAATGAAAACTAGCATAATTAACTTGATGTTATAATTACACCTTATAGTTGTTTTGTAAAACATAATGCCTCAAGAGGAAAATCTAACACATTTCATATTTTCATATTTTCATATTCCACCTTTATTCTGGATCAGAACTTATAAATGTGTATGTTTAAATTATCAACCACATTACACTGAGATGCTACCATTCTGTAACTTGTCAGTTACCTTTTTCCTAGATCTCAATCTTAACATGACAGTGACAAAATCCACACTTAACCCTTTCCCTCCCTCATCCTATCTGCTACTAAACTTCATCTTAGCCTCTTTATTACCTCTGTTAGGGAGGAAAAAAAAAAAAACAAACCCCAAACTAATACATACACATGTACACATTCTGTCTTCCATCTTACTCTAAGCATGCCCTTCTTGGTAATTAACGTTTCTGGCTCCTATGTTCTTAATGTTTCGAATCACTCAGGGTCTGAGGATTTTATTTTAATTAAGGACAGATAACTAAGGTGTTGATCTAGTTTATTTCTGGCAATTGTTTGGTCTGATCAAAAAGTCATGCCTTTTGAAAAGTTGCAGCTACGGGAAAATGACAGGATCAAATTGTGCTAGCTATGATGCACATTTTAGAAGGGCCCCAAGCCCTCTGTCTTCAAGACTCATACCAAAATAGTTATCCAGGAAGGAGATAAGAGTCGAGCCTTACACCTCAGGGAGCCAAAGGAAATAGTTTATAAGATGTGGATAACTCTTATCGCCACTGCCACATCTCTGCTTCTTTGTGAGGTGCAAATGGTACCTTGGGGTAAGTCAGCTTCTTTATGCAGCTCTGCTTTTGGGTGATCAGATCACACAGATCTGATCTGTCCCCCAGACCAGGGGACAGCATCATGGAGCAGCTTCTGAGCCCCTGCAAACCACACCTCATGGGAGTCACACACGCGATCCTCTGCCATGGCACTGAAGGGGTAAACAACCAAGGTGAAAGTGAAAGACTCCATCAGTGACACACAGAGTGGCAGAACAACTTCCTAATTCATAAGGTTCATACTATGAGAAAAATAATTTGTCTTTGGTCTTCTTCATGAGGGAGCTCTCCAAAAATTGGACAACTTCTTAACAGTGCTGGTCACCAGAGTCTGCTGTTCTGCTCAACCACTGCTCTCCATGTTGTGTTCTTCTCCACTAATGGTGGGTATGAGATAGTCATTAGCTGGAGTAGGTAGATTGGCCTCCCCTCACCCCTTCCCTTAATCTTGTTACAAAACAACCAGGAAATTGATACTACCCTGAATGTAATCCTTAATTCTAGAGTCTCTCTGCAAAGAGAAAAAAGAGCAAATCATAATATCTCTTCTTGTCTGTAGTACATGGGGACAGATGACAACAAAAATGCTTCCATTGTAAGCCTGCTTAAAGATTTTATTTTAGTTCAGTGATAGGAGTATCATCACAAACAGTAGTAAGAGCACAAGAGCAAATAATACGACCTGCCCCAAAACCCAAACAAACAAACCAGCAAAATCCCAAACAACCCCAAAACATGCTATCTGGCTTCAGGTAAAACAATGTGAAATTCTGCTGGAATAAGTGTTTAAATAAATATCCAAAAAAGACAATGTGGAAGTACAGTTTTAAAATAATTTAAAAGGACAAGAACCTGAAAAAATACATGAAAATAAAACATTCGCACGCTGGATTCAGGAACCAAAGGAAGAATATATAAAGAATAAAAGAGACTGAAAAGCAGAGATATTTGCAGACAATTTACCAGAAGCTAATAAACCAGGTGACATTCTACACAGCTAAAAGCTGTCATGAAAAACAAATAAACAAACAAACAAACAAACAAAATTGAACAAAACCCCAACATGTCAGTAATATCAGCTTCCTGGTTTAGAAATTTCAGAAAATGTCTCTGAAATTGAGAATACATGAGTAGAACAGATAACTGTGTAGGCCAGCCCAAAGGCTGTAAGTGTATTAATGAAGAGATCACCAACTTTCTAAGGATTTTACTTGATCCTTGTTTAAGTTTCCACTCTATGAAAAACAGTAAACAAATCTGTAAAAGGTTGATGCCCAGGAGGATGATATGATGGTTTCCCAGGATTATGCATTGAACAGATTTCTAAAATCATCAGAACCCACAGGGCTACAGATTTTAATATAAGTACTATTTGCTTCAGTCATTCCCAGACAACAGAGAATTAATTTAAAAGGGCAATGAAGGACAGGATTAATTTTTTTTCCCCAGCAAGCCTGTCTGTCCCACAAACAAGATTGGGAAGGCAGGGGGAGGGAGGGAGGGAAGGAAGCAGAAGGCTGTGGAAGTAAATCAGCTATGGAAGGAAATCTTTTATAAAACAGAAAGCTAGAGCTTGGTGTAATGATAATCCAGTTTGTACAGAGAAGTTCTGCGTAATTTTGATTGCCTCTTTCTTGGCAGATAAGGAACCAATCTGCTAGAAACAAGCTGGCTAGGCTTGTCAGGGCGGTAATTAAAAAAACCAAAAAGCCGAAAAGGGGGCAAAAACATCCATTCTTGCAACATAAAAACAATGTCAATGTGAAAATGCTCAAACGTCAAATTTAAAAGAAAAGTATTCAGACTTGCTGATATCCAGAAGCATAAGGGTAGGTGAGGAGCAGGAAAATATCATCATAAGCTGATCAAAGAGCCTGGGTTGAAGGTCTGACATATGCAATCTGGCAAGGAGTTATCACTAACCAGTCAGAGCAGACATAATAAGCCAGGTTCTGCAAAGCCAAAGAAAGAAGTGTGCAATGGTTCCATGTCAAAATTTATTCTGTCCCTTTTGGTTTGCTTTGATATTGGAACTTTCCAGATCCATGTGTCCACAGATAGTATTTCTATACACCTATACATCTATTTGTGTGCTTTACACTATTGATTACGCTCTTATTTACAGAGCAAGAATATTTCACCAGTTAGTTCTCTTACTGTTCAAGTCCTACTATGCACACTCCTCAAAACCACTGAAGTGAATTCTGAGTCCCTCTGTACCACTGATGCTGTATATCCAAAACCCTGCTGACCAGTAGCAGTTGATCTGCACTTAGAGTAACACCTTTCTCTAATTAATTATGTGCTTTCAATAGCACTGATGAACATGTGGGCTTCATTATGTTTCTCAATTATGAGCTTTCTGGAGGCAGGTGAAGAAATAGGGAAAATGAAATAACTAGGAAAAAAAATACATTAAATGCTCAGATTGCCCACATTATGAAGCTAGGAGATACATATTCAAAGAATATTCAACATCTTGTTCTTTACTCATCATGATAATCCTTTTGGTTAATTAATTGTATTACAGTCCTTCCAGCAGCCCCCTGGAGTGCTCAAGATAAACCATGTCTACTACTCAAAGCAGGTCAGTGGAAAACAGTACAGCAGAGTACTCGATTGTTTTTGAATACAATCATGTATTTTGGAAAAAAATGCATGTGTTCAGAAGACTGCAGGTCCCACTGAGATCTTGGGAGCACCAGCCAGTAGGCTATGGACAAAGCAGGCTCCAATTCTTACATCATCAAAGCATTTTGACTGGTAATGCCTTATTCTGTGAAATGAGTGGTCTCCTGTTGGAATTAGCTCCATCTCTGAATTTCTGAAGGATCTAAGAATTGCTATTGTGCTTGAAAACCAACAGAAGTGATGAGCTAGGAGAATCCATATCCTGCTAAAGATACCTGAAATACTTTCCTTCCCATTTTTTGTGTTAGCAATGCTTCAGGATTAGTGATTTTATGATGTAGGAGCCTTGAAAGCAGCCCAATTTCAAAGCATTAAATACTACAGTGCTGCTTTGAAAATTTAGTTTTAAACAGAGAGACAATTACATCAACTCCTGTATAAGGAAGAGCACAGTAATAGTGGTGTTTTTGTAGTGTGCAAAATCCATGTCAGATCTCAGGACTCATAATGAAAACACAATATATGATAGTAAATGAAGCAAAGAGCATATGGCATGTAAGGAAGGTAGCAGAAGGGTAAAGACAGTCAAGATACCTCAGTGAGTCAGACAGCTTTAACCCTGGTCAGCACAGGACACTGCAGCCTCAGCCTGCCTGCTGGCACACTAGCCACAGCCTTGGTGGGTTTATGGGAACATATGGAAAAGGCCAACTTAAATAAAAATTGTTCCAGTGGAATAACTTCTTTCCTGTGCATGTGAGCTGTAAGAGCTTGTGTGTTTTTTAGCAGAGGCAGGGCAAGAGCAGAATCTGCAACAGGGCAGGGGGGTACACAGGTCAGCACACAGCCACCGACCGCTCACTTGCGATACTTTATCGCCTGAGAAGCAGGCTGACTCCTCGATAAAGCATCCGTCTTTCTAGGTCACTTGGCTGAAGTTTGCTTTGCCATACTCTGCTGAGAACAGCTGACAGCCTAATAGCAGTGTTTCTCCAGCTATTGATTCCCTGATTATTTTTTTTTCCCTGCAGACTCGCTGTATATCTACTTTATTCTGCACATCTAATGAATACATACAGCACTGTAAATAAATGGTACAGCATTTCACTGATGTTCCATCAGAGCAGCAAAAAGAAGGTAACAAAGTGAAAAAAGCAAGATGCAGTAAAGGGTCCTCCTTCCCCCTCCTCTGGATCACACCCAGCAAGGCACAAAGACATATATGCCAGAGCTGTGGCACTCTGGGCTTGGGGCACCACAGAGCTTAAGCTGTGGCTCCCTGAGGACATTGTACTCAGAAGGTTTTCAGGTCAAAAGCAGCAACGTTCTGCTCTGTGGCCTTCCTGCCCTCAGCAGTGGCAGCAGTCAGCCCCAATTTAGCTCTGAGCACTTACGCTCACAGCAAAAATCAGGTACTTTAAACAGACATATGAAGGATGGCAACAGCAAAGCTGCAGAAAATGCACATTATCATAAAATTATCACCAGATCCTTGTCAGGATTGCCACATGTTGCCAATAATATCCACTGTAATTGATCACGAGTAGCATTGGAGGATAGCAGCAAAACAGAGCCCCAAAGGAATGGCAATTCCTCTGTGCTAGAAACTTAACTAGTGCAAATCCATGAGCTCCAGGATCTGATCCCTCATCTAATGTAACTGTCTACAAATATCTTTTAGATATAAATTCATCAAAACACTTGTTCTTTGAATGTTTTCTTATTGTTACCCTAAGGTCCATTCTACATTCACTTCTGTATTTTTAACTTCTTAATTCAACACATCCTGTGCCACCCATTGCCTTCCTTCTTATCCCTGCTGAGAGGGAAAAAAGCCTGAATTACATACACATTCAGTGAAGAGTAAATTTCTACTCTCTTTATCATCAATGACTCTCAATGAAAACTGCAAAGCCATAATTCTCAACTTACTTCATAAGTAGGCTACAAAATGCTTTTTAATTTCTATAAACTACAGTCCCATAATCAGAATTTGTAAACTCCACTGGAACAAACTTTCAGTGATGCAAATTAGCATCATAAACTCTTCTTGCAGTATATTTCTTTTACTTTTTTTTGAATTGAATAAAATGCACATATTGCACTCAGAATCTAGTAGTTTTTTCCTAATGCCATTATATGGGAAGTGGAAGCTCATTTTGGGCCAGTACTTTTGCAAAGAAATAACAACTTCAGGATCCCACAAGTAAATCTGTGGTTTTAAAATCAACTGTTGTATCCAAAATTCAGAGTACAGTAAACAGAAACTGTGGCTATAAACCCCACTGAAATTATATCCTGGTGTATTTCAATTATACATTTAAAACTGAGCTATCTGAAAGCAATGGCCACATCCGAAAACATGGTCATTCATCCTTCTGAACCATTTTTCTAATGCTTACAAGTATATCTACCAAAAAAGGGTACCAGAAAGATGAAGGGATGTGTTTTTAAATATACAGAGCATACTCTAACGCATCAGCTGACACTAAAACTTGCTTGTGCTTTTGAATCACTTGAAATCCTCAGCTGCTCTCAGCTAATTGTGAAAGACCTGTGTTAACCACCTCCACCTGCCCTGTTCCCACTTTCCCCTTTCCCCCACACTAAGCACTCTCACTCTGCTCTTTTTCTCCTGCATCCTCCCTGCTCTCACTGTTCTCTTTTCTTTCCTTCCTACCTGGGAAGTCCTTCAAAGGATGTTTGATATTTAATTATGCTGGGAACACTGAGAGGAAGAGCACTGCCCTGAAGGGCTGCCAGAAATCCAGCATCAAACTTAATGTCAGGCCTTTTAGCTGTTTAACTTACCAATTAATTATACAGTAAATAAAAACTATTTCCATGGGGAGTCAAAGTGCAGTCCTGACAATCTTGCTGGCAACTACACATCCCCAGATCAGGGACAATCACATTACAACAAACTTTGTGATTAATGAATTCATGGTATTCAGATAGTGTGACAGCTGTGGTATTGCCTGTGGCCATTCCATAGCTGCTTAAACCCCTAAGTGACTCATGGAAGGAATGGTGACTACAGACCTTGGGCCTGATGATGAAATTTTGGACTCAGGATCTTTTTTGCCAAGAATTAGACCAATCACTTCAACAGTGATACCTTTGTGTATCTGCTATGCTATTGCCTGGATTTCCCAGACAGTGTCAGGACTGTTTCAGCAACAGCACCCTCAGGAACTCTGTCACTGCTTCATGAATCAACCTTAATTCCACCACTATCAGTGAAGCACCAGTCAGATGGAGACCCCACAGCACATGCCTCACCCCCACTATGGACACATCCCTTGAGACTTCCCTTGGCCTCAGCAGTGTTTAACACTTCCCCCTCTGACTTGGAAACCACTTGGGACCGTGACAAATGCTTGCTATGTCTATCACTCCAATCCATTAAGAGGTCTTGTTGGCCACACTGACAGTATTTTAGAAAATCCAGTGTTATTCCCGTTTCCTTAGTGCAATCAGAGGTTTTTGCAATCAAAAATGAATAGAACAAGCAGTATGAGGTTCTCTGATAAGGTGTACAATAAGGCACATGGAGGTATTTTCAGTTTGAGTAAGAATGAAGCACTCTTCCAAAAGATGTTATCCAAGACTGTATGATGCAACATCACATAGTGATTTTATTAACCATTCCATCAGCATAACTGACAGAGGAACTACCAGAATTCAATACACACTCTTTCAAAATTTACATTTGTCTTATTTAGAAAGCGACAAAGTAATCTTAATTTCAGAATGTGGGACTGGAAAGTTGCCTAACAGTTTGTAAAGTCAGATGAAAATACATTCCAACAATTACATTTTTCTCCAAAAGTTAATTATGCAATTAGAAGCTTAACAGCTTAAGTTCATGTTTGTTTCTCATTTTAAAGAACCACACTCATATATTGAACAAAATCACATGCCAGAGATTACAAGTATACATGAGAAATTACTCTTGCTTCCAAATCATCATTGCTCTCACCAGTCAAACCTTCTTCATTTACAACAGCATTATCAGGTTAGACATTATGCATTTTTCACTCCAAGGCTGTTGATTTATGAGGAAAAGTTGGACTCCTGACATGGTTTCTGCTCCACTAGCCACATCTTTCTTCCACATGTGAGCTGGTAACCTAGGGAGGATGTCAGACCTCACTTGAAACAGTACCAGGATCTTACAGCACACATCCCACCTGATGTGCTTACATACAATGAAGTTCAAGAACTGCTTCAAATGTGTCTCTGAGGTAGAAAAGCAATATCCAGAAGAGGTCGACAGATGACAGCACCAACTGACTTCAATCCACTTGGGTTTTTTTCTGTGTCAATGCAATAAAATGTTGTTTAACTTGCTTTCAGTCATGCCAAATGATACCAAATGAAGGAAGAGGCAGCCTGACACCCACAAAGCAGAACAAGGAACAGGGAAGAAAAAAGGCTGTAAGAAGAAAAATGAGGCAGTACTGAAATAAAGAAGGAGGCCTGGAAGAATGGGAAGGATCATGGTGGGAGGGAATGGGAAAAGTAGGAGAAGAAGAACAGAGAGATGTGAAAAAGGGCAAGGATGATGTGGTCCAGATAGACTAAATTGATACTGGGAGAGAGAGACATCATACTTTATCACTTCTAATATTGAACCGTATACTGGAGCAGAGCTCTTTGCCATTTATTTTAAGGGGGACAAATTAGGAAAGCAAGTGAGTTAAGAGTAGGTGGGTTGCAAGGATACAACAGATGGGACGTGGACAAACCTAGTACAGAAGTGGGAAGGGAAAAATGACACCCTGTGCAGCACAGAGAGATGAAGGAGGGAGACATTTGGTGCAGTATGAGGCAGGATACACGGTCCGGATACTGTAAGTCTCATGATGTCACAGGAGATGCTGGTGTTGAAGTCCTGCAGTCCTTCAGCATGTTTGCAATACACTGAGCACTGTTCTAGATCCTGAAGATGCTGAAGGCTCAGGAAACTGAAATCATAATTAATAAGAAAGCCTATCCAGGAAATGGAAGCTTTCTTTCCCACCCCAAGTTTCCACTCAACCCCTCAGTTCATAAGAGAGGTTATAAGGTTACTAATAGCAGATCATAGGACAGCCAGAAGAATGAACAGAACATGTCAGCAGTGGCAAGAACTTGCTATTTCGAGCAAGTGTTTCTGGAGGTAGGACATTTTGACAAAAGGATTCTTAACTGCCTGCTGAGAGCAGGTAATGCTGAGGATTTACAGCTCCAGAGCCAAGCTCCATGTTTCAAAGGAAGCATCCTTTGGCTTGGGATGGACATCTCTGCAGGACCCAGAGTCAATGAAACCGTGCATCTTGCATGTTTGAGTGCTCCTCAGCTGTCAGCACTCAGCTGTGAAACCCATCCACAGAGCACTCTGCAGGCACTAGGCACTACTGATGACTGATGTGAGGGAGGACAAACAGCATGCAACAGCTATCAGAGACTGCACGCTCCCCTAACAGCTAACAGGGGTTAGGAAAATGGAGGAATTTCATGTCAGTGGTCAGTGCATAACATGTAGTGTGCACTTCTTCTTTAATAATAATAATAGTAGAAACTCCTAAAATGTCATTAAAAAGTTTGAAGAAAATGCACATGAACCTTTTTAGAAAAATTCGAGAGGCAGCCTCTGCAGATTTAATTTTCTGAGCTTATTATACATCACTAAGGTATGCATTATGATATTGTCTTTAATCATAGGATCACACAGTGCTCATATTTAAAACATACTAAAAGTAGATGGAAAAAAATGCATTTAAAAAAAAAGTTAAAATAATCAGAAAGAATTCTGGATTATTGCTTAAGAAGTCTTATTTTTGTATCTCTGTATATCAAAAGCTCTGTCTACCTTTTCAAGTCAGAATCTTGTTAGGGAAAAAATTAAAGTAATAAAAAAAATCAACATTTTTTTTGCACAGTTGAGCACTTGTTACTAATAAATTTGAAAGCTATCTGCAACCTAAGAGCAAATTTGAGGAATCACTTTTTCCTTCTTTCTGTCCTGTGTGTTCTGCCATTTTTTAAGTCAGGGATGCAATTTATATGTAAATTTTTCCTGAATATCACTTCAACCATTGAGAAAACGTAAATATTTTAAGAACAGTATACAATAATTTGGTAAGAATATCTAAGTAATACTTAAAGAAGAGTTGTAATTGAAAAGAATACAATATTAATCAATTATCACTTTTACACTATGTGCTACAATTTCTAGGTTAAAGTCAAAGAATAAATGAAATACCGAAAATATTTAAAGCTAAGCATACATTTAGGTGACACAAACATACATATTAGATGAAGAAAAATAAAGCACATATTAAAATTCATTCTACCAATTGCAATTTTTATCTTTAATTAAAATCTGAGCACTATCCTCTGAGAGATTCCTTGAAATAGATAGACTGAATAGCCCAAAATAAACGTGTTAACCCAGACTGTGTTTCACTACCAGAATAGCTACTGATTTGATTGCTGTTGCTCTAGATTAAACATGCCTGTATATTTTTCGAAAATTAATACACAAGACCAAATTCACATACAGCTTAGTAAGGAGCATTTCCAAATATTTGTTTGAATTAGAAAACATGGGTGATTCATTTTGATCATTCCAACAACATTTATGTCTGCGCCTTGAAAATAACATTGAAGAAAAAACCTCTCAGATGAATGTTTTGCATTTAGAAATCAGTTGACACCATACTTCAGTACAATTATTTATTACAGCTTCACGGTGAAACTTCAGATTTTCAGTTCACATGAGATGCAGAGAGACTGCTGGTCCTTTAAATATCATAATGAGTTAGATTAGCATTGTAAAAGAGTCTGAAGATGCAAGGCACTGTAAGAGTATACATATATAACAGGAGTGAGAGTGTTTGTGAGCAACAGGAACTTACACTTTTCTAGACTGGCCCTGAGAGGTTAAACTCTACAAGCCAGTTACAACACCACATAGATGGTAGCAGAACAAAGCCATTTTACATTATCATAGAGCTTAGAGATAACAAGCTGGTCCTTGTCAACAGATTTCCAAAATGAACAAGCGTGGTAACTTGCTGCCATGACCTTTAGTTAAAGGATCACCACTTTCAAAGCCAAGTCACCTTCTCAACTCTGTTTTCAAGACTGCTATCATCTGAACTTCCATCTCAGCAGGCATCACCACTGGCAGCAAACCAAAGTATTTAAGAAAATTTTCAAATCTATAAAAACAGGTCCTTAATACTTTATTTTTTGCCATACACCTTTCATGCACTAGGCTACAGAGATAAGGCAACATGAATGGCAAAGGATCCTTTTGCTTTCCAACCAGTTCTTGGAGGAGTTTTCAGAATCACAGCCACCTAAGGAAACAGAACCAGTGTTAAACACTTCCAGACTATATCTATATTCCTCTGTGTGACTAGAAGTGCTGGAAAGTTTGTAACTACTGATAATTTACCCCAACTTGCACACTGTCATAACCGCTCTGACAGCTTTGTCAGATGGGGATCTATGTTCTCTGATATCTTTATATGATGACTAGAAAAACACATCCATAGTCTAGCTTCAGAACTGCCATAAAAATTAACAGGACAGATGTATCCAAATACTGAAGATATTCCGTGTCTTCTTCCACCATAACTATTTTTGTTTTCGTTCGACCCAGTGATAATCACTGTCTACAATTCTTGTCATAAAATGAAACTCAGCTTAACTGCTCTTGTGCTGTCCTACATAAACAGAAGGAAAGTATGCTTTGAATATAACAAAAATTAGGTTTCGGTATTTTCTTAAATTAATCTGTCCTCACACACAAATTCTTGCTACTAATATATGTTGGCTTTGTGTGGCAAGGCTTTGGTAGCAGAGAGCCAAAGGGGTGGCTTCTGTGAAGCACTACCAAAAGCTTCACCCAGGTCCAAGAGAGCCAATACCAGCTGGCTCCAAGACAGACCTGCCACTGGCCAAGGCTAAGCCCCAGCAGCAGCAGGGCTGGTGCCTCTGAGATACTGTACTTTAGAAGGGGGAGAATGAAAAAAGAAAAACCTGAGCAACTTCGACTAGAGAGAGAGAGAGAGAGGGAGAGAGAGAGAGAATATGTGATACCTTCAACCCTGCAGAGCTCAAGATCCATGAAGAAGAGGAAGAAGGTGCTGCAGGCACCAGAGCAGATTCCCCTGCAGCCCATGGTGCAAACTATGGTGAGGCAGCTGTGTCCTTGCAGCCCATGGAGGTCCATAGGGGAGCACAGCAGTGCAGACCCTGGACTGGAGCAGTCCCTGGAAGATCCCACCAGCCCAACGGAGTCTCTGACTCTGTGGAAACCCTCAATTGGAACGGGCTCCTAGCAGGACTTGTGGACCCATGGAGAGAGAAGTCCACGACAGAGCAGGTTTGCTGGAAGGACTCCAGAAAACTCTCTCCTCACTGAAGCAGGAGAGCCTGAGGTCCTGAAGGACTGCGCCCCATGGAAGGGACACACTGGCACAGCTTGTGAAGAACTGCAGCCTGTGGGAAGGACTCACATTGGAGAAGTTTGTGGAGGACTGTCTCCCATGGGAGGGACTACACCCTGGAGAACAGGAAGAGTGTGAGGAATCCTCTCCCTGTAGAGGAAGGACCAGCAGAGACAACATGTGATGAACTGAACGTAGCCATAATTCCCTGTCCCGCTGTGCCACAACAGAGATGGAGGAAGTAGAGAATTTGTGAAGGAAGAAGGAAGGGGTAGGGAAAAAGGGGGTTTATTATTTGTTTTTTATTTCTCATTATCCTACACTCTTTTGATTGGTAATAAATTAATTTCTCCAAGTCAGTCTGTTTTCCTTATGACAGTTACTGGTGAGTGATCTCGTCCTGCCCTGATCTCAACTTTTGTTATACTTTCTCTCCCCTGTCCAGGGAATGAGAGAGGGTTATAGAGATACTTTAGTGGGCAAGTGGCATCCAGCCAAGGTCAACCCACCATGTATTATTACTCATCAGTATTCCTTAAAGAGAGAATAACTTGTACATGAGTAAACATTCATATAAGGATATATTTTAAAGATACTAAGAAAGTACCTATCATGCATGTAATTACCCATCTGTTTCTACAAATTACATTTAACATAATATTTAATTTATTCATATAGAAAAGGAAGTCAGGCATATATGCTTTAAAATTTTATTGGGAGATGGTATAGAAGAAAAAGGGAAGAAATTAAAAAGTAGTCAGGAAACAGTTTTCTACCATATTTCTTTTTTTTTGACAATATTTACAAATGCTAATATAGGAGAGCAATGGGAGGTAAAAGAAAAAAAAAAGGGAAAAGATCCCTGATTGAGGTGTTTGCCAAATAGAAGGTGCAGTCCAAGCTTTACAAAAGCCAAACATCATCTTCTGATTAATTTTTATTTGTATAATAAGAGAAATAAAACTAAGGCAAGGAAAAGAAAATAAAACAGATATGATTACAGGAATTATAGCAAGCAGCACATTTCCAATGAAGTAATCATACTTTTTATTACTAGCGGTCTGGATGAAAAACTGAAGCAAGACAGCAAAGCTAACACACTAATGTTTTTGCCAATGAAAACAAAACCATAATGGTGGCTACCAATAATTTCCTTGAATCACTTGTCAGCCTTCATGGACTGTTACTCTGGCAATTGCAACAGAGACACGGTAAGCTAAGACTTTCAAAGCTGTCAGAAAGGCATTTGGATGTCCATTTTATATTTAAATTTTAGCAAATTTGAGTGACTGAAAACAGGGACAGCTTTCAAAAACTTGAGTCTTGCTTTCACAAACTCAGAACTGGTCTGCTGAAAGCACACTTGCTTGGATTAAGACACAGGAGACATGAAGATCACTGACCATTGCTAAGACCAGACACTCATCTGACCGTGCCAGAACTGTACTTAGGAGGACTGTAAGTCATCATGAGATACATCTCAGCTGTAAGGGTTTGGGGTTTTTCTTGTGGTGTTGGTGGTGTTTTGGGTTCTCCCCTTGTCTGGCAGAGAGCAGTAACTTTATAAAAAAGTAATCAGATGGACATGTCCTTTTTTTCCTCCTAGATTCAAAGAAAAGTGCTGCCAAAGAGAAGGATGGGTTAGGAAATGATCTGCTCAGTTCTGTCTGTGGGATGCTAGGGATAGAATCATAGAATATCTCAAGCTGGAAGGAACCGACAAGAATCAGGTAAAACATGAGTCAATGGTCAGCAGAACACTGTCTAGGCACATTTAAAAGAACACCTAGGAAAGACAATTCTAAAAAAAAAAATCTTAATTCAAATGTCAGAGTATTTTCATCAGTTCTGGATGTTATTTTATTCAGAGAAATAAAACAGCCTTAGAGGGACACTCAAAGGAAAAAGGCCTGAAAAATCTGCAGAGGAGTGACAGTGGTCTGGGTGCTGCCACTGGCCCCTCTCGTGTGGCATCCTCACACAGTCTGGCAGGAGACACACTCACAGCACTGCCCTGCACAGGGGGTGCAAAGCTAAGAGCACGAACAGAAAAGAGCAATGTTATGGCAATTATCACCCCGTCCATATGCAAACTTATTTGGTATTTCTCCTAGGCCTAGAAAACTCCAAGTATACTCATTTATTACTATTGTTGAAACTGACTTAATGTCTCACTGAATAAAATCAGACCATGAGCAGTAACCGAGCAGAAGAAAGCAAGCTTAAGATACTTCCCCTTGTAAAGCTTTTTATAGATAACTGCTGATGATGATGGAAACAACCATAATTTACAGTGTAAGGAAAAAAAAAGAGAAAAAAAGTTAAGCTTGATCTTTTTACTGTACTCTTGCTTTCCCTGACAAAGCAACTTGGTGTTGTAGCAACAGTAGTCTTTACAAGGGATCTTCTAGGGACTTTAGTTAATATTTTAATAAGACCTTTTGCTTCATAAGAGGCTTTTGTCCTGGAGCCTGAATCTACTTTTTGGGTAACAGAGCTGATTAATGTAGCTAATCTTTGAACCACTTTACTGAAGAAGAAATTAAGTAAGATCAGTCCAGAAAGGGAAAGCATCAAGGGTTAAGGATTCATCTGCAGTTCCCACTTCTTGATGTCATGACTCTGGGTGAATGACTAAGATTATTTCCACCTGACTTTATACCACAGTAAACAAATTGCCCAAAAGGGCTGAGAAATGAAGGCTTCAGCCTGTCTTCTCAAGAGGGCAAACAAATGATGTTTTTTTTCTTGTGGAAGTTTTTTTCTATGTGAAAACTGGGCAGCACTACAGCTACCACTACTCCTTCTCCAGACACACTGTGACAGAAAGGACCAAGCCTCATCCTGTGGGTGAAAGAGCAATCTCAGCTTCTGCCTCAAGCAGAGGTTGCAAGTTTGGATCTTCATCCCATGTAGGCATCTAATGTGTGCAGTGGTAGTCACTTAAACCTAGACAGGAAGGTTTGATAAACCCTCAAACACCCTCAAAATGACCCAGGAGTACTTCAGCCTGCTTTGCATGCCGTGTTCACAGCACACAAACCAAGCAAGCAGTCTACATTAGGATCTCAGGCAAATCCATGGAACTGATCTAAACAGCTTTTACTATACTGACTATTTCTTAGCTTACCAAGTAGCTAAAGCAGGAAAGCATCCTATCTTTAGGCCTGAGTAGCAGCTAAAATAAGTAAGGACAAGCATAGGAAAGAGAATTAAGGGAAAATGGTTTATCCTAGATGTATCAGTATGATACCAGTAAAGCTTCAAGGGAGTTTAGTACATGCTTAAATTTTGATCAGCTTTTTTTGGAGGTGATTGATAAACTCCAGGAAACAAACACAAATATATTTAAAGGAGTACTGAAATCAAGTTAGGAAAAAGCAACATTAAAAGCTCATATCAGCCAGAATTAATCCCCAACAAAATCCAAATAACATTAATTATTACATATTCAGCAACTACAAAGCATGTACTGCTTGACAAAACGTGAAAGGAAAAATGGAAAAGGAAAATTATTTTATGTTTTTGTAAGCTAAGTGTGTGAAAAAGCAAAAAAGAGCAGGTTTCGTAAGTAGAAGAAACATGCAAACTATTACCTTGTCTGAGCCAAATGCTCCCTCACTGTGGGTAGTCTTAAAAATACCATAGTTGTCCAACTGTAATGCATTCTTTCCTCTATCATGTGTCTTGTTAGTGTGGGCTTTAAAAATCAACATTTATACAATTTTTGAATAAAAGTGTCTAACTGACATTACACAGGGTGCCCAATTTATGTTGATTCCTTTATTGTAAAATCTGAGCTGAAGCATAAATTTTAGTAGATTTTCTAAATATATTCAATATAACCCATAGAGTTTATCACAACTTATACTACTGGGCTAAGAATATTTTCAAGGTTTTTTTTTTTACAAAATGAAGTTTAAATGTGTGTGCTTGTTGATAGGGCACATAAGCTACAAGTACGGGTTTTTTATATCCCCACTGCTCAAATGACTGAACTGATTTCTTTGTTAGGTGAATAAGGCATGGTTGATTGGAATGAACAGAAATGCAGGGTATTTATCCACCAAAAGGAGCAGCATTTCTGATGGCCAGCAATACTGGTTACTGGCATAATAAAGGCCAACTCTGTGGGCATGCAACAATTTGTCCAATCCTCTCAGGAGCAAACCTCTCCTTTCCCTGGACTGCAGTTCTAATGTCTCTAAAGAATGTCCAGAGATCCCTGGTCAGCAATATCCAGCAGCAGAGGCCCTCCATCTGCCTTTGCTCCTGGAAGTTATACCACCTCTGAAGAGCAGTTCTGTATTTCTGTGTTCCCAGAATGGCCCTGAGTCTTGACACCTTCACTCATTATCCAGGTTAATTTTTTTCTTCTGCTCTCCTTCCTTTTTTCCCCTAATGAGCAGTCCAGCACTGATAATGATAGTAGGAAGTGGCTGAATGAAGGTCTTTTCCCATTAATTCAATGACATAAATATGAAACATTGATCATTTACTCAACTTGTAGGTCTGCTAAAGACAAATTCACCTGTGACACATGCAAGATAAATTCATATCTCTTTCTAATAGACTTCCATTAGTATCAGACTTATCATCCATTCCCCTAAAGTCTTAAGTACCACCCATGCAGCGTAGGAGATTATGATTCTATTCAATTCAACAGGATTCTATTTTAAAAACTCACAGCACACACATTCAGAGCTGTGACTTCATTCAGGCATATTTTCTTAAGCTGCTGTCTCCTTTGTTGCAACACTGAGCTGAAAATGGGTATGTAATCCATTGCTTATATGCACCCTCTATTCAATATATTAAGGCTCTGCCTGTGCCTAAGCTTCATCTACTTTTTCTCAGAAGCCAAACTTTCCAGCTCAAGTTGTAAAGTTAGGGGATTTTTTCTTCTAAAGTCCCCAATTCTATGATACAGTCAGTGTCATCATGTATGCGCTGCAGTACACCTGCAGTACCTGACACATCACTGCTTAAAACATGAATTCAGTGTCAAGTATGACATCTTCACACATCACTGAGACATACACATTTTTTCCTGCTTTATAAACACATAAACACACCCTTCCTGTATATATATATACATATATTGAATAAATGTTTCAAACTGACTTGCTTCCTTCAGCCTCTTTAGCTCATCTGAACCATGAATCCCTGAAAAACTGTTGTCCTTTTTGATTTCAGACCAGTATAAAAAGAGGATGGTCTAGGGGAAAGAAACCCTTCTGAGAACAAATTCCCCAAATTAAAAACTAGTTTCATCAATGCTGTATTTTCTTTCTTTTCCCTCCATCTCTTCTCCCCATTCCTTCACCCTCACATCTCATGGTAGCTGTTACTATAGCAGAAACCAGTTATTATTTTCCCACCTTCATTTCTTGAACTCAACAAGCCTCATTGTCATTTCATTCACTTATTATCAAGGGATTTTCTTTCACAAAAGATGCATTTCCCCAAGATGTGCAGTATTTGGGGGAAACAGTTCTGCCACTTTTTCTTCTGTTGTGCTGCAACAGAACTGCTATTCCCTCACATTTTTAACCACTGTTACCTGTGGGAATAAAGAAAATAGTCCCGTGAAATACAGGCAGGTGTATTTAGCTGCACATTGCCTTGTCACCAAATAGATCACTGACTGACTGCAACCAAGAAAATTCATGCAGACTCAGTAACCTGTGAACCAGAAAGACTGATTCCATCCAGAAATATTTCATGTTCATTAGTAGCTACTCAGTAAGTTATCTTTGCTGTTTATATAGCTTAGCTTATAGCTCATGGCAGCTAATGGCAGCAGAAGGCAAGCTAATAGTAAAAATACCAAGTAAGAAGTGGCTCCATGTAACTTTTCTTCCTACCAAGACATTTCAAAAAATTAAAACATGTAGGACTTGAGTAGTGAAAAGATAGACCAGTGACAAAAAGAAGGTATGAAAGAAAACCACAGTCACATACTCTATTAGTGCATGTTAGCTCTTGGAAAGCAGACTCAGACACCATTATGAGGGGATGAACTTTATTAATTCTATTTTACAGTTTTCCTGTTTACAATTACATCCATCTTATTGCATGAGTAAACCTCAAGAAATAATGGAATAGCCTCTTCTTTGTCTGTTTTTTTTTTCCTTGATGTATTCTGCAGATCCATAAGGAGATGACATAACTTAAAAAATCTGGTTATGGCAAAGCATGTGCATGTTAAGAAGATGGGGCCTGACTCTTTTCAGTGGTGCCCAGTGACAGGACAAGGGGCAAGAGGCACAAAGTAAAATATAGGAAGTTCCACCTGAAAATGAAGGAAAACTTCTTTACTTTGAGGGTGTCAGAGCACTGGAATAGGCATCCCAGAGAGGTTGTGAAACCCCTCCTGAATATGATCCTGTGCAAGCTGCTCTAGGTGAGGCTGCTTTAGCAGGAGGGTTGGACTATGCAGATGGAGAGATCACCTCCAGAGAACCCTTCAACCCCAAACATTCTGTGATTCTGTGAAATATAAAATGGTGTAAAGAGAAAGGGAAAAAAAAGAAGAAAAAAATTATCCATACTTTAACTTAATTTATATTCAGCACAATGTATATGTCAGATGTACATGGGAGCAGAAAAAGCACAGGTATTCTGTGTATTCCAGACACCTAATTTATGATTCAATATTCTCTACCAAGTTCATGGAGATACTTGTTCTTTCAGAGCATGATTTAAAGCACCTAAGCTAAGTTCCTAAATGCTAACAAAGAGTAGTGAATTCCTCCCCTAGAGGGCCCTGCCTGCCTCCATCATCCTGATAGGCAGGTAGGCACTGAGGCAGGTACCTGGAGGGAATTCCTCTCAGGTGCTTGCATGCATGGGAGAGTGTGGCAGCAAATAAAGAAAGCAGTATAAAAAACAGTACAGATCTCCAATAAGGTGCACTAGAAATATTTACTTTAAGATTATATTAATTGCCTGTTGAAAGACTGATGACCCACCCTTAAGAGGAAGGGAAGCACCTTGTATTACTTCTGCAATCATATGGAGACTGTAAAGTAGACACAAGAAGAAAGGTGTTAGAAAATATCTGTATTTTTCAAGTATGAGCACTCCTTAGAAGGATTCCATAGATGCATCTTCCTACATATAATTTTGAAAATGCTTCCCTTTCCAAGGCCAGCTTCCTTATGGTAGCAGTACTCACTCTGTGTGGCATCCAGTAAAACCACTGCAATATAAAACATTCTTCTTCAAAAAATTAGTAAGCTAATAATGTCCATGCAAATATTTATTTTCTTACACTACAGGAACATTAACCAAAAGACAGAATTTTCTAATATGTTTTTAATCAAAAATAAGGATGGTCTAACATTCCAAAACCATTAATGTGGAGACAAAGTGAAACAAAAATCTAGGGTAAAGCTATGTAAAACCATGTACAAGCATGCCAATCAGAAATATTTATATAAATTTGTAAACAAATTTTCAGCTCACCATCAGCTCCTGCTGAGACAATTATTGATCAATATTCTGTCAAGTATAACAGGATTATAGAGATTTATTTTCGTTATCCCTCACTTTAACCTAAGACCTGCTGAATTTCAATTGAAGTAAATACATGATCTTTACTTTTTTGACCTTTAAAAAAAATCACTAAGCACATTTTATCTCTATCAAATTTGATGTTCTAAAGAGATTTTGGTGGCTGTGTTTGTATAGTGACCTTATATAAGTCCTAGAGGATGGCTATGATGTAGAGGTTCCTCATAAATGCAATTTGACGTTTTATATGGAAACACTCCTGGAAGATTAATCATTCCTTCACTCAGCAAGCATGTCTCAGCACACTCCTTAACAAATTTCACATCTTCAAAATAAATGGGATAAAAGCTCTAAATTACAACACTGTGCTAAAGAAGTCCAAAGACAACCCAGTGCGGGTTTCTCGGGTCTCTGCATGAGCACAAATCTTCTCCTTCACCTTCCAGCTGGACTGTATGGGTACAAAATGGATGTGACTCCCTGTGAAATAATTTTACACTGTAAGAATGCAATTCAGTGGCTGTCGCTGCATTGAGGTATGAAGGGTGCCAGCAAGGCTTGGTCCCCTGAATGCCACCATGCATGCCAGCTTACACAGAGGACATTCAGTATGTCCTCACCAGAGGGCAGTACCAACACAGGGAGACATCTATGGGAGCAGAAAAAATCTTGTCCTAAATTGTGCAGCTGGGCTTAGGGTGCAGAGATTAGAATCATGAAATCCACAGAGGCAAAAAACCAAGGCTGGCATCTTTTTATGAGAGACATACCTTCCAAACAGCCTCAGAGAGGGCTGTTCTAAAGTACTCCTCCTGCAGCTGTTGGTATCACCAGGTTGCATTCTTTATAGAGATTTAATACATCTCATACAATTATATATTAAAAAAAAGAAGTTTAATCAAATTTTTAAAGTTTACTACTGACACAAAGATTCTTGTCATTCCCTTGGGTACTGTCACTGATCATCACAGAGAAGAGATCAGCGCCTGCTCCTCCTCTTCTCCTCACAAGGAAGCTGTAGACTCCAATGAGGTCTCCCTTCAGTCTCCTCCAGGCTGAACAGACCAAGTGACCCTCAGCTGCTCCTCAAATGGCTTCACCTCAAGGCCCTTCACCATCTCTGTTGTCCTCCTTTGGATGCTCTCTAATAGGTTTATATCTTTCTTATACTGTGGTGCCAAAAATTCAAGTTGTGGCCGCCCTAGCTCAGAGCAGAGCGGGACAATCCCGTCCCTTGCCCGGCTGGTGATGCTGTGCCTGATGCCCCCCAGGACAAGGTTGGCCCTCCTGGCTGCCAGGGCACTGCTGGCTCATGGTCAACTTGTAATCAACCAAGACACCCAGGTTCCTTTCCTTGTGACTGCTCGTCAGTGTCTCGTTACCCACCNAAAATATCTGTATTTTTCAAGTATGAGCACTCCTTAGAAGGATTCCATAGATGCATCTTCCTACATATAATTTTGAAAATGCTTCCCTTTCCAAGGCCAGCTTCCTTATGGTAGCAGTACTCACTCTGTGTGGCATCCAGTAAAACCACTGCAATATAAAACATTCTTCTTCAAAAAATTAGTAAGCTAATAATGTCCATGCAAATATTTATTTTCTTACACTACAGGAACATTAACCAAAAGACAGAATTTTCTAATATGTTTTTAATCAAAAATAAGGATGGTCTAACATTCCAAAACCATTAATGTGGAGACAAAGTGAAACAAAAATCTAGGGTAAAGCTATGTAAAACCATGTACAAGCATGCCAATCAGAAATATTTATATAAATTTGTAAACAAATTTTCAGCTCACCATCAGCTCCTGCTGAGACAATTATTGATCAATATTCTGTCAAGTATAACAGGATTATAGAGATTTATTTTCGTTATCCCTCACTTTAACCTAAGACCTGCTGAATTTCAATTGAAGTAAATACATGATCTTTACTTTTTTGACCTTTAAAAAAAATCACTAAGCACATTTTATCTCTATCAAATTTGATGTTCTAAAGAGATTTTGGTGGCTGTGTTTGTATAGTGACCTTATATAAGTCCTAGAGGATGGCTATGATGTAGAGGTTCCTCATAAATGCAATTTGACGTTTTATATGGAAACACTCCTGGAAGATTAATCATTCCTTCACTCAGCAAGCATGTCTCAGCACACTCCTTAACAAATTTCACATCTTCAAAATAAATGGGATAAAAGCTCTAAATTACAACACTGTGCTAAAGAAGTCCAAAGACAACCCAGTGCGGGTTTCTCGGGTCTCTGCATGAGCACAAATCTTCTCCTTCACCTTCCAGCTGGACTGTATGGGTACAAAATGGATGTGACTCCCTGTGAAATAATTTTACACTGTAAGAATGCAATTCAGTGGCTGTCGCTGCATTGAGGTATGAAGGGTGCCAGCAAGGCTTGGTCCCCTGAATGCCACCATGCATGCCAGCTTACACAGAGGACATTCAGTATGTCCTCACCAGAGGGCAGTACCAACACAGGGAGACATCTATGGGAGCAGAAAAAATCTTGTCCTAAATTGTGCAGCTGGGCTTAGGGTGCAGAGATTAGAATCATGAAATCCACAGAGGCAAAAAACCAAGGCTGGCATCTTTTTATGAGAGACATACCTTCCAAACAGCCTCAGAGAGGGCTGTTCTAAAGTACTCCTCCTGCAGCTGTTGGTATCACCAGGTTGCATTCTTTATAGAGATTTAATACATCTCATACAATTATATATTAAAAAAAAGAAGTTTAATCAAATTTTTAAAGTTTACTACTGACACAAAGATTCTTGTCATTCCCTTGGGTACTGTCACTGATCATCACAGAGAAGAGATCAGCGCCTGCTCCTCCTCTTCTCCTCACAAGGAAGCTGTAGACTCCAATGAGGTCTCCCTTCAGTCTCCTCCAGGCTGAACAGACCAAGTGACCCTCAGCTGCTCCTCAAATGGCTTCACCTCAAGGCCCTTCACCATCTCTGTTGTCCTCCTTTGGATGCTCTCTAATAGGTTTATATCTTTCTTATACTGTGGTGCCAAAAATTCAAGTTGTGGCCGCCCTAGCTCAGAGCAGAGCGGGACAATCCCGTCCCTTGCCCGGCTGGTGATGCTGTGCCTGATGCCCCCCAGGACAAGGTTGGCCCTCCTGGCTGCCAGGGCACTGCTGGCTCATGGTCAACTTGTAATCAACCAAGACACCCAGGTTCCTTTCCTTGTGACTGCTCGTCAGTGTCTCGTTACCCACCCTGTACAAATATCCAGGGTTGCCCCATCCCAGGTGCAGAATCTGGCACTTGCACTTGTTAAACTTCATACAGTTGGTGATTGCCCAGCCCTCTAATTTGTCGAGGTCTCTCTGCAGGGCCTCTCTGCTTTTAAGGGAGTCAACAGCTTCACTCAATTTAGTGTCATTGTGCTCGTGCTGAACATCAAAGCAGCTGGAACCTTTAGCACAGCCATTTTCCAGAGAGCTCAAAATGAAAGGTAGCAGCAAACTTACTGTAAGTCTAGGTTTTCTAATTCATATAAAAACATACTAGCAGTTTGTCAAAAGTCAGCTATTTTTAAATGGTATAAGCATAAAAGGAAATGTCAAATATTAACTGTTCAATTCATTCATCACTGTAGCTTTGTAACTTGTCTGAAATAGGAAGGAAACTGTCTGGAATAGATGCTGCAGTTTCAAGATGAATAATTTTCACCTTCCAAAAAAAATCAGGGCTTGTGCTCACCAAGAAATCTAATTAGTCACCCCAAGTACTGCAGAAATTCCAATTTACTCAAATTTTGAAAAGTAAACAAAAAACAAAAGAGAAACTAACATGAACATAGAGGAATGTATTTACATTCCCTAGGCCAGTCTGGGCTGCCCACCAGGCAGCTCTGAGCTGAGAGAAGCAAGTGCTCACAGATTTACATATGCAGCTCATTACAACAGCTAAAATGCCAAGAGGTGGTTCTTGAGAACATGTTCTTGGGCTTGCCATGGTCAATAAACCTTGTTGTTCACTGCAAACGGTTTTCTCCAGCTGAGTTTACATTAGTTCTTAACAGCATTGTGATGGCACTGTGCCACTTCTGTGTTCTCCTTTGTTCCAATTCAGTCCAGTTCTCAGCAGAAGTGACAGCAGCCAAAGCACCATTACAGCATCTGAGTAGCTTTGGAAAAATAGGAAAAACATGCTGGTCACTCCTTTTTTAAAAAATTCTGATGGAATTAAAGAGAGTCCAAGGAGATACCACAAAATTCTTACAAGTTGGAAATATCTCCTGCACACCAAGCTTCCTTGGACTGCTCTAGGGCTGATGGGGTCCTAAATACCTAGCCTTCTCAGCATGCACTGAAAGACTCCAATGTTGTGCAGTTGGACAGTGCCTTTCTTAGTCACTTTGTTAAAAAGGCCAACTAATAAATGCTGGACGTTCAAAATCTCTTTAGAGACACTGAATTCTGAACAAGCAACTGAATGAATAGTCCCAGATCCGTCACTATTTCCTTCCTGGCTTTACACCTAAGTTATTTAAATGAAACCATGAGAGCTCCAGCATCCCCCATTGGTGAAATGAAGAGGAGGGTTACACTCACAATTTCTGTTATCATCAGTGGTAGTTACATATATGTGCTGGGAAGAGAGGAGCAGCTGTCCTCTAACAAGGTGCTAGTCATGACAAATATAATATTGACATGGGACCCACATAATTGTCTTTATAAGCACACTGCAAAGCAAGAATGATTGCAAATGCCAGGAAGCAGGAAAAAAACCCCAACATTCTCCCATGGTTTTTTAATTTCAATTCGCAAAGAACAGCACATTTCTGCAGCAAATAGAGCTTACTAAACCAGCTGCCTTTTGTTATTATCCTTACGCCTATCTGTGATATTATACAACAGATACCACTTTATCGGTGTCCATAAATAACTTTTATTATGCATCTGAAAATGCACAGTTTAGCACAGTGCAGAAGAGACATTTCTTCCAGTCGCTGAGGCCAATAACTTTATTTCTGTACCTGCCATTATGACCCCATCACTGAGTTATGGCTTTCATTCACAAAAAAAGAAAGAAAAAAACAAAAAAATATTGTACCAGACAGTAGGCCCTCTAAATAGTCTGAGAGTTTGCCAGGGCTAGAAATAGGCATTATTAAGAATATTGCTGAATACTGCATCCAGCTCCAGTTTGTTGTGGGTTTTCTTCTAGAAGTACCATATTTACTGCCAGCTCCACACTCAGGAAAGCCTGTCTGATAAAATCCAAGACAGTGAACTCTGTTTTCAGGATACACTGAAGCCCATATCTTATGTTAACACAACCAGTGCCATCATCTGGCTTCTTACCAAGCTGCTGTCACTGCCTGTGACTGCTGCAAGTGTCAAAGAAAATGAAAGCTAACTGGCCTCAAGGGCATGAAATGGGCATGGACAAGAACCTAAAGAGTAAATTTAAAAGAAAAGACAGGAAAAAGGTAAAATCAACTTTTTAACATATGACAATAATAACATCTAAATTCTATAGGGTTTTTTTTCAGTCAAGCCTCTTACGGTTTTGCATTCCTTCAGCTGCTAATGTTTTCATTTGTTTAAATGCTATTTGCTCTGCCAATTTGAACAGTGATGTAATGACATATGACTCCCTCATATTCAGTGGTACTCACAGCACCTTTGTCACTGGTGGCTCAAGAGCACAATGAACAGTATCTTGAGTTTAATGTGTTTGTGGCTTTGTGAAGGCAGCAATGACACACAACAGGTTTTTTCTCCTTTTGTTTCTGTGCTCTGTAATAGAACACCCTGCCACAAAGACTGTGACCAGAGTATAATGAAAAATGCTAAGCCGTTGTCGGTCATGGCAAAAATTTGCAAACTTTACATTTTGTTTAATTATTGAAGAATGGCTTTTCAAAGAGACATGCATTGTTCTAAAGAGGCATCGCAGCATCTATCTTCCTCTCTTCACAAAAGCTTTTTATCTTCAAACAAGAAGAATATACTTGTTGAAGGCCAATTACTAGTCTGCCTATGAAGAAGCTTGAAGGAAATTTTAATTAGTAAATTGACCCATACTATGAGTCACCTGGAGAGGAATGACATCATTTCCTAAGACAGTTAAGCTTTCTTACACAAATATTAGTCAGTACCTTAGATTCAAGACCCTCTAGCTCTTAAAACTATTTTGTTCTTGTACACCAATTTAATTCACTACTGCAGCATCACTCAGAGTGACAGTAAATGCTACTCAAGGTGAACAGGGGCAGCCCTCTGACCCTCATTCTAGGCCTCCAGCATGACTTCCATTCATCCAGGAGAAATGTTATGTATCACTCAATTATATTCTGCTCCAATTCTAAAAAAAGGAATTTGACAGTCTATCTAATCTTCTTTAGTACAAATATATCATCAAAAATAAGAAGGCTTAACTATATAATGAGGTTAATAAAGGTGCATGCAGAAGAGAGGCCTATACAGTCGATGACAAGAGGCAGCCACTTCCAGAAGGTGGTTCAGAGCCTATTCATTACATGTGAATGAGACAGTATGAGTCCCTCTCCCACCATCTGCAAATGGTCCCACATTTTTTGTCTTCTGAAAGGTGATGTAATGTATAAACATGACAGGCATCATCATTTCAACCTACCTCCTGTAAATAATAGAATTAACCTCACATGCTGCTTTCCGCACAAAACTCTGCTAGTGAGAATTCCTTCATAAGTAAAGAAGGGTGAGGAGGAAACCAGAACTCAATCTGTTATGGTATGAATATGGAATATGACAGACTTTTCTTAATCCCATTCACATAACTGGTAATTTGCCAGTTACATGTAGCTGGTGACTTGCCACTAGTGATACTGCCTAAAATCCCAAATAAAAAAAAAAAAAAAGGAAGGACACCTCCCCCCACACACACACACTGCTGCCCTGAACTCCAATATTAGAAAGCTATGACTTCAAACAGCATAGGAAAATATGAGATAAGTGAGGTTTTTTACTGTTTTCAGCAATCAGTACAATAATCAGCATTTCCTATATATTTTACATCATTATGTAGGCAGCAGAGAAGCAACTTGTCCATAAAGATTCACCTTAATCCAAGCATCAAATGAAATATATTTTCAAGGTGTCCAGATATGTGTAAACATTTAAGTGGGAATCAGCAGATCTCCAAACTGATAAACATTTCTCATAAGTTATGTATGAATTAAAATCAAGTTTTTATTAAAAATGTATAAGCATGATCTGTGGTGAATAGAACCATTAGCTATGCATGTTTACTTTTTAGTGAACATAGAAATCAGTAATTTTTCTTCTAAATGTCATTTCCATCAGAGGGTTATAGAATGATAAAATGCTTAAACGATTCTCAGATGCCATCCAGCTGGTACATGTACAACTGGGGAAAGGCCATAAAATAATGAACTGTGAAATGTTTATTTGCCACAGGGGCAAGAAAACGTCATTTCAACTATTGTGGCCATTCTAGTTTACAAGTCAAAAAGGTAGCACTCAACACCCCCTCACTTTCACTCATCATGATAAAACAAATAAATTTAGACTACTCTGGATGATAATAAACTATCTGATTCTTTAAGGTTATTTCATTTTCAGCACACTCTTTTTGATCACACATTATTTACAATGCTCCCTGTCTTCTTCACTCCTGTTGAAAACTACAGAAAAATCATCCAAACCCCAAAGTGAGCATAAATTGGTTTTATCCACATGATTTTAGCATCATATTTTAGGAGATCATAAGGGAGTATGCACAAAGGCTGACATTGTTCTAGTGAAAGCATGCTCCTTAGTTTCTCCTGATAGTCAGTGAAGACACAAATATCTTTCCAAAAGAGCATTTCGCAATCTGTAGGTCACAGTTGTCCTTAAAATCAAACATTTCTCACTAAAGTAACAAGTGAAAATGCAAGATGAAGGAAAATATAAATAGAAAATACTGTGAATGACAAACATCATAAAATGGGTCTGTGATTTTTCTTCTCTCTCCCACTCCCAAAACCCCTACGTTAGTTGAAAGACCACTTTATTTAAGGCACAACTCTAATGGTCAGTTTAAGCCAAGAAACAACATTAGGCACTCTGACCTACCCCCAATGGACTCCCTCTTCTGACTGCAGGGAAGCCTAGATGATTATTCTGATTTAGTCAGATCATCATACTCTTGTCCTCATCCAAATCTGAAAATACTATTATTATTCTCCATAAAATGTCATTTGAATTCAGAACCTTAAATAAAATCTTGTTAACATTCAAAATTTTCTGACATTGAAAACAGCTATCTCTTTTGGCATTTTACACCTGGGATAATCTCTTGAGCTCAGTGGGACCATGGGACAAAAACTGAAGTCTGGAGTGCACTGGGATACACAAATAATTCAGTGACATCAGCCTCCGGAGCAAACATTCTCTGAATCTCACCAGTCTCTAAGCCTAGGGGAGTTTCTAAAAACTTCATGCTAAATGAAATTGGATGTTGACATCTGTGTCATCAAATGCACCAAAACATTGAGAAGACCCCATATGGATTTAGATTCTTTTCTGCAACAACTTACCAAGTACTTGTTTTCAAACTTTATCTGCTGCTCTTTGCATGATGTACATTCTCATGGCCCAGCCTGGGTCAGTGGTCACTACCAACTTAAAATATTATGTTTCTGTTTTCAACCATAGAACCTTTCTGTTAGCTACAAAATGAAATATTTCCCTTCACTGACTACAGACTGACTAGAGAGAACCTTCTGTGTATTTTAAAAATGCTTACTTAGTGCTTTTTGTAAAGCAACAGAAAAAAAAAACAAAAATAAAACCACAATGACACTCATTGTTCAAGGTGCTAGCTCAAGTCTCTGTCAGCGCAAAATTAATTCCTACTGTGATAAGTTTTCTCCATGGCTATACAAGAAGAGTAACTTTGCTAGATATTCTAGGTTCCTATAACCAGGTAGTTCATTCAACTTCTCCCAATCTATTTACTCCTTTCCTTCCTACCAACCACCACAGAATCAGAATGTTGATTCTACTAAATGAACTCTAAAGGAGCTTCAAAATGCAGTGAATTAAAACTGTTATTCAGCTGGTCTTAAATATTTTACCCCTGTCACTTAAAACAACACACTCTGCTCCTCTTGAAGTGCATGACCTGTTACTCATTATTATTATTATACATTCACACTTCTACCAAAAATAATGCTGTTCTACCAAAAATAATCTCATTCATAGCAAATATCAAGCCACTAAAATTAACTTATATAATGGACTGTTATCTCAGACATCCATTTTTTGCATTCATCACGTTTTTGAACTCAAGTTATAAGTAAAAGAAAGTTTGGTTATAAATCATTGGTATTTTATCTCTAAAAGAGACTTTTAAAAGAAGTGTTTATTTTTCTACCAATGTTTCCCAAACTTAAAAATATTGCTACATATTTTCTCATGACAAAAGATGTTAGCTCTCTGAATTCACAATCAAGTTTCTGGTTTATCTATTTCCAGCAACACCTCAAAATCTACTCCTTAGTGTTACACAATAGGTCTCAAACACAAATCTGCTGAAAGTCTGCTATTCACAGACTGTTTCCTTTTCATTGCTAGTAGGATCACATGTTTTTCGATACAATGAAACTTTCACTTTCCTATCAAATTTGAAACAAAGCAAGCAGCAGGACTTTAAAGAAGGGACAGACGCAAGTTGTTGGCACAGTCACAATTTCAAAAGCAGCACTCATATTTAAGTGCTATCCAAAACACAGAAACCAATTCTTTCTATTCTTTGCAGATTGATAAAACTGCAGATCCACAGGCTAAGTGCAGCAACATCACTCTCCATTCCACGTGAAAAGCCCACGTTTTTCATTTCCCTTTTGCTAGCAGAAAACATAGGAACATGTACATGTCATCAGAATTTTCCATCACAGACACTTCTCTCCTAAAGCTGCTATAGAAAACCATTGGCAGCAGTGACAATGAAACACAATCAAAACACACATGCAAAAACAAATAAAAAACACTCCCCAAATCCAACAATTAAAAGCAAAGTCAAAAAACTTTACTACCGCTTCCCTTTAACAAAAATGAAAAATAAAAAGATGCTGTGTTCACTAGTTATGTAGTCTGGTGTGCTATGGCAAAACACCTTGATGCTATATGTGGTGTAAGAGTACTTATTAACAAAAATATCTTCTTTATTCCATAATACTTCAGGATAGCTAATTCTAAGGAGTATCTGCTGTGACTGCTCTTGCTTTGCTCCCAGTGGGAACTGAGCTCTAATCCAGAAAACTTCACTCTCTGAAAGTCCTGAGACAATTCAACCTCCAAACTGTTAAAACGTGGTTTTCTCCAAGTAAAGATGTTCATACTAAACTCTATTAAACCTTGTAGCTAGATTTGTGATATAGACTAGACCCTGTCATGATCACCACTCCTGAAGTGTTTGAACAACCATAAGAATGTTTCCTATTCATATTTTAAAAAGGCAAACCTAAACTTTACAGGGCTGATCACTAAGGCAGACTTTTTCCCCAAGTACCACACTCTTTTCTCTTTAGTTACATGTGCCAATTTTTAATAATGCAAAGGAGAATTGGAAGAGTACAAGAAACTCTTCAGCCTTATACCAAGTGTGCAATAGAGATTATGGACATCTCTCATGACATCTTTTGTCATAGAAGAAATAGGGTGGATACTTCTTTCCATACTAGTTTGTATGTAATTAATTTCCTGGGTTCCACCACTTTACCTGCTGCAATTCAAATATGTATCTTCATGTCCAACAGGCAATTAAATATGTGTTTATGGACACCAGTATCACAGTTAAATACAGAAATTACCTCAGGTGAAACAGTTTTTGAAATGAAGCATTTTAATTTTCTCTTAATTAGCATTATTCATTTGTGGAAAAGTACAGAATGAGAACATTCTATACAAACCGTTGGCATTTTGATCTTTTTTTTCAATAGCTCAAAAGATCTGGCCTCTTAGCAAACCAACCAAACTTGGGTGTCTTTTTTGTTCTGCTTGGCCAGCATGACAAGACTTGGACAGTGGCTTCAGCCAGAACTGTAACAGGATGAGTTCACAAAGAGTCACCACGAGGCTGTGTGTCAGAATGCTCAAGGCCCCAGCTGTGAGGTGTCAGCAAGGGAAAGGAGAGACTGCAAGCATCATACACTGGTGGCCATGAAAGGCACCAGTTTTCAGAGCTCCAGGGATAGGTACATTCTAATACACGCTTCTTTAGAGCATCAGATTGGGTACCTCAGAATCAATAACTGACTCTGCATAGATGGGGCTGGTTTACAAATTTTACATAGTTTTTAATACTTAGTTGGAATATCTGAACTGCAATACAATTTATTTAAGGAACAAAAAAAAAAGAAAAGAACTGGCAGAACAGGCAAATTTTACAGGAATAATTAGTTAAATGAATTCAGTAAACTCAGATGGAAACTGAGAGAAGGAAGTGCAAAAGCTGAATTATCTGTTATCTAATTAGCCTTGGGAGTATGGCAATCATTGTCTGATGGATAGAAACAATAAGGCAATGATTACTGGAGACTGAAAGTTTCCTTAGGAAATATTGTCCTTCCTCATCACTGCACTTGAGGGGGAGACCTTCTAGGTTGAAAAGATGCTGTACTTTTTACTGATTCGTCATGCTCCAAGCTTTCCCAAGCAGCAACAGCGGGAAGGAAGAAAGTTTCAAACAGGTTTCTGTGGGGCTCTAGAAGAGTTCAAGAAAGCAAAATAATCTTGGCAGTTTCACCTTTGCTGCTTTTGCTATTAAAAAGACTAAGCAACAAGATATTAGTGCTACTGATGCAAGCTATTAATAGAAAAGGAGACACCCAAAAATAAAGATGTTTAAAGGACAAAATGAAATAGCAGAGAAGTCTTTTATTGCAACCAGGATAGTTACAATACAATAAAAACCACCAGAGCCAATGTGCTCAGGGTTCTCTTCAGAAGAGCAATGAACAAAAGAG
>VZRX01021030.1:27144-65993 GCA_013398075.1 Notiomystis cincta | reverse complement strand
CCTTCCTTCCTTCCTTCCCCCACTGTGTACCATTTCTCCTTCTCATAGTTTCACCCAGACATGTCCTATTCATCTCCCTCATACCTGCCCCTCTTGTTTTCCACACATGCAACCTATCCCTGATCCCTGACAAAGAGGGATGCTTCACTGCTTGCCTGCTACTGTGGAATTCTTGTATCAGTAAACGGAAAGATCAGGCACAAACTAGTTTTTGTGTGCTGCGAGAAGAGACACCCGAGAACTGCTGAAAAGCACTATCTGCCAGCAAAAATCAGGTTAAACCCATCCATTAGAACTCCTTGCTTTCATCCAATATTACTGAAAACTGCTTTCCTTTAGTTTGAAAGGAAATGCTGAGATTATCCCCTATTACAGACACCTACAAATATTTACTAAAATAATGCAGCAGAGGGATTTTTTAAAAAGTTATCACAGCTTAAACATTACATTCCCATTACTTTGAATATGGTTTGATTCTGCTTCAGGTACAGATGCTTTCCTGATGCTTCCTAGGCAGGAATCCAGATTGCTGATCTCCAATTATGCTGACTCCCAGAGGGCTCGATCCGTCACTGATGCAAGTCAACAATGCAGCTCTGCATTTGATAGGATGCTGCCAGATGAGAAACAGCAGTGCTCAGGAGAAAGAAAACACACAGGGATCCTTATTGTCTCAATACTGGGGCTCTGACAGGACAGAACTCTGAAACCTGGGTCCAAAGAGCTGGCTCTTAGAACCACCTGTATTTGTTTAGATCAACTCAGTACCTCCAGGTGTCTCTCCCCTGTGACTGACAGCCCATGTCAGTCCTACAGTTTTATTTCTTTATGGTTCTTAAGAACCGCCCATTGTTGGAGGGGGACTTGAGTGGCTTTTACCCTGTGAATGCTGTATGAATCTAAATGTCAAGCCAGAGATGTCATGCCAGCAACTAACAAGGGGCTTTAGGATAAGCACTCCCTGGCCAGTACACAGTAAGCATGGGCTTGTTCACCTAATCAGCTTTTGGGCTCCTCAGTGCTAAGGCTGCATTCTGGTTTTTTCAAATGGCATCGTACCAACACTCCTCTGGGGCAGCTACTCAGAAAGTGTGTTTGTTCTTTCAGGGCTTGTATGTCCCCAAAAAAAACTGTGAGAAAGGTTTGAATCACTGCTGCTAGTTGAGGATGCTTGACAGTTTTTCTTTCCTTTTGGGCCCTATTTTCAGATACTTCTCAATTTGTCAAGTTTTACCTCTTTGAACTAAAAGTTCCCTGTTTGAGAGGTATGCAGTCTATAAAACCATTCAGCTGGTTTCCAGAGTTCATTCTTAACTAACACATTTTCTGTGCTAAAATAATAACTATCTAAGAACTACTTTTCTAAGGAGCTGTAATGCCTTTGCACTTAGAAGCAAAAAGTTTGAAATTTGGTCACCATGAACATACCTCATTTGGCCAAATTGCACACATTTCTGAGTTATAAGAAAGAAATCTTAGTTCACACACAAGAGAATTGCTAGGAGTGCAACAGAGAAAAATTCTCTGAAGTGTCTAATTCTGGCTGATCTTTGAATAAGATTCCTTCTGTAGATACATTACCTGAACTGCTAAGTGATGTGACAGTAGCAAAAGGTCAGCATCAGCCATAGAGTATTCAAATTTAGTGATCTCTTTTATCAGATTATCAAAGCAAGGAAGAAATTCCAGAGAATAGAGACTGACTCATTGGTGCTTGAGAAGCACATAGGTATCCCAGAGAGAACCTGTAAAAATATGGAATTTGGAATTCCAGTTTTGGAATATGGTTGTGTGGAGTTGGGGCAACAGTGTGAAGGAAGAAAAGACTGAGAATGGACCAGACTAGTATGTAATCAGACATATGTACAGAATTGGTACAGTAAGGATTTCATGGATAAACTCAACTCAGGCATCTTCTAGATTTCCAGCACTTTAATCTGTGACCTTTGCAAACATTCTGGAGGTTCTACTTCCTTGGCTTGGCTGCCTTTTGAATTTTGGTACTTGTCTTGGAAGTGACAAGTCTTGCTTTACCTCTGTATATAAGGTTTTGATGAGCTAGTACCACTTTCACATTTAGTAAATTGAGGAGAGTAAAGATTTAATTAGAAAGCACGGTTTTGTCAATTTAACACTATCTTCAGATGAATGACAGCCATCTCATGGCAGGTTTTCATATCATGTGATTCAACACCTCTGTTAAAATACAGCAGTGAAAATCAAGCTTATACCACTGAGCTGTGACTTTGGTCCTGGGATGCCCAGGATAGCTACATCAGACTGTTCCAGGTTCTCTTGGTCTGGAAGAGCATCTGAAACCAAAATAGTAAGCACATCAAACTTTTTCAGTACCTCATAAAACAACAAAAGAAAACATAGTATCTGGTTCAGGTAATTTCTATAGGAAGGAAACTTTGAGTAGGGTTTTTCTCTAGAGAAAAGTCTATTCTCTATAGTTGTGATGTCACATAGCTATGGCTCCCTTCTCATTGAAATAGCCAGAGATTCTGCTTTCATCTCAGTTCTCACACTCTGACAAAAGACATGTATATTTTACTATCCAGTTTTGTTAATGCTTTCCTATCCTCCTCTATTGTCACACTTTCACTGTTAAGGCTAGTCTGGAATAAGCTTATGTTTTTAAATACTTGATTTCACATACTGCTACTATTTATGGTTAAGGCTTCATAAGGAAGAATGACAATCACTCACGACTCAAAGATGGTCCCAGTGCCAGGAGCACTTGTATCCTTCTATGGGCCATCATTCTGACTTACAATAAGCATCAGCAGGCAGGGGATGGCCATTTCCCTTACTGTTCCCTGGGGTCATGTTAATCATCCTTCAGCTTTACTGTCAGAAGGCATAAAAATTGGACTCCACTGCTGCACAATGTAGGACTGACAGATGACCCCAGAAGAGTCCTCTGCTCAAGTCCCCAGAACCTGCTTCTTTCTCTGATTTCAGAGGTATCTACAGGTGAATAGAGGTGCAGAGGCCAGCTGGTTTCTCCACACACTGGGTGGTTTAAAAATTGCAGCAAGTAGCTGGATGCTGATGGCATTGCCTGGCATTTAGATGACCACAAGTAAGCACCTCCTTTGCAAGGCAGGACATTCAGCACCACACATTGTCTCACAGAGAAGGTAACTGCTGAGGTTTAGATAATACTGAGTTTCCATCCTTTTACCACTGTTACCCCAGTTCCCTGAGTGCTTTTCAATATTCACCTACTTACAGCTGTGGACACAGAGGTTCAAGAAAGAGGATGCTGGGAAAGGGAAATGATATTCCAGATGCCAATGCGCGGTCAGAAGAATACCCTACAATCCCAAAAAATGGCAACAGAATGTGAGCTACTGGACTTGGGAAGAACAAGAATGAAAACAATGAAAAGCTAACACAAAACCCCCCCAAACTGGGAGGAGTGAAAGAAATATGGATAAACAGTATTGTGACAACTTAACAGGAAAATCAGGGCAGAACAAAACACAGAAGACACCACAAGGGACACGAGCAAACTTTCTTGTTTCAACAAGATAGCTATCCTTTCTCACGCATGTGCAATCCTGTCCAAATGTGCTGCCACACGAATATTTTAAGCTGCTCTCTCCTGCCAGGAGGAGTTGTTATCGTGGCAGCCGGTGCTGCGCGGTGAGATGAGCCCCCAGAGAAAGCCCTCTCGCCTCTCGCTCACGCACCGGTGTGCCGGTGTGATTCCCTGCGACTGCCGGCACGGCGCCCGACGTGCTCGGGATGGCGGGCACGTTTCACCGAGTGCCCCAGCCCTTCCTGGGTGTAACTTTAGCCCCCTGGAGGAGTCACATACCTGCTTTTCACTGCATCTGCAGAACAGAAGAAACAAAGCCCGGAGCGCGGAAAGCTTGTTACAACATGCCATAGGCAGACCAGGAGATTTTATCAGCCAATTGAACAAGGACCAATATACCTTCATTCTTGAACATTTGTTTGTTATCACTGCTCTGCTGAACCTGCTTGATTGCAAGTTGCAAAAGCGTCACCCTAAGCAGGATGACAGAAATGCCCATTGTTAATTAATGTTATTATTTTATTACTCGTGGTTCTTAACGGCCATTAACATTTTAGCTGACAATTGAGATCAAGTAACAGGGTTATTTCTTTTATACATGGACTGTATGTATGTCTGTCTATCAAATACTTTAGGGTAGAACTCCATATACTCATTATGTGGAGTTTTCCTTAACACTTCTCAATCCCTTCTTCTTAATATTCAGGTTTGCTGTTACAAAAAGCAATAAACTGACCAAAAAACAATTGGCCTTATAGATAAGAAAGTGAGCATTAAAGCTTTAATTAACAGTGTTGTCAAAGTATCTAGAAGAAATTAGTTTATCATGCATAGCAAAGATGGGTTTCTTGAGACTTCTAATGAAAGCTGATATAGCCATTATCTGATTACTGTAACATACACTCAACATTAATACAAAAGTCCTCTTTAATGATCTTCATTTTATGCCCACAGCCATCCTAGGAGGAAGCCAGGAGGTGGGAAGGGGAAAGTAGTGCTTCTTGTTTTTGTTTATGCCAATTCTAATGGGGTTGTGACACTGAAGAATGCTAATTTGAGACTGATGCGTATTTCTTGGCCCTGATCACAAGATGTGGGTCACACTTACGAGAGGTCAGCAGAATTTGATGTCCTGAGGGCAAAATGATGCTATTCAAGATTAATATAGAGGCTGTGCTGGTCTTCTCCAGTCCCAGGGATTGCCAGTTGGCCCATTAAGACTGTGTAAATCCATGTTCTCTATTGTGGCTGCGCTGAACAAGGTCCTGCTATGAGTAAGGAGCTGTGCCCTGGCACCTGTGTGGAAGCAATGATCTCGCTCCCCAGGAGAAAAACCATGGAGAAAGTAAAGATGCATAAGGGGTCTGGTAGTTATTTCTCAAGTTTGTTATGGCAAACTGTACATTGTTGTTATTTTGCTGCTGGCTTCTGCTAATAATTTGTTCTTGGGTTTTAAAGAATATATCCCAAAAAAATAGTTGGCATCTGGCTCAATCAAAACAGAAAAAAAACACAATAAAGAAAGTATCATTCAAAAAAGTGAGGACTGTGTTCTCTGAACGTAGATTTTTTTAAAATTACTTTGGATTTTGCAGATTGTTGTCATTATACAACTATTTATGAAGAAGCATTATGGCTGTCTTTGTCATCAAAAAAAACCTTGAGAACACTGTCTATCACCTAGGATTAGTATTGCTGCAAAGTAAACGTTCTCTCAATATTTTTGTAGATGTTTTCACAGCTCTCTAATGTTTCACATTAGAAAATCTGAACACCACTATTATTGCAAATTAAAATTATTTAATAGTGCTGCCTGTGAAAGAGTGTTGTTTTTACAGTTGTCAAACCCCTCAAACATTGATCATTTTGTTTAACAATACATTATTTTCTTTTAGTTCTTCTAAACATACTGCAAGTGTTATCTTATGATTCTTTAAATGTCTGATATTGTAAAAGTACTAGTATGAGTGAATAAATAGTTGCCTAAAACAGGTATTGATTTTGCATCTATAAAAGCAAGATACTGAGAACACCAATTATATGTTTACCTCAGAAATATTAATGTCTTTATGCACCACTCAATGCATGCTGCAAGTTGTAACTCTTTGGACATACTGTGTATCATTTCAGTCTCATTTAAACTTGTAGGTTAAATGGTAGAATAGTCTTGTTCTGAATCAGGAAATAAATGTATCCTTCAGGAAGGCTTCTAAATATCTTGACTTTATATATCTATATATAAAGAGATCTAAATATCTTTAATGACTGGAACATTTTAGCCTTTCTTTTTCTTAAAGTCAGCCTCAGAATCAGCTTTTTGTTGCTCCCCTCCCCCACATAATTCTTTCTCCTGTCTGGAGAATCTCAGCTGCTAAAACCCACCAGTGCCAAATCTGCTGCAAGCTGTGGACAAAAGAGAAAGTTCAATGAAACAGGAGCACTCGAGCTTTATGTTTGTGCCATGCTGTGACTGTAAGACAATGGAGTTGCAGCAGACCTGTAGAATATGTAAAAGAAATTAATCTTTAAGAAATGTATGTTTTCACACATTGACAGGGGTATTAAACTCCCTGTTTTCCTACCATATGAAATTCGTCACTGTGTATAATTCTATCTACATTCCTGTGGTTCACTTCCTGCTGCAGTCATGACAAATGTCCTTTTATATTTAGGGATTTTAGGGTCATTCATCTTTCATTTCTGTTATCAAATCTGTACTTCAAATATCTGTCTGCATCCTGCTTATTCCAGTGTGATATATGAATCTACAGATAATATATGCACCCCAAGCTTAAATATACCCATAGAAGCATCCAGAATTGAGTTCACTGTTCTCTTTGGCTGATATTCTTCCTTGACCACTACACCCCACGGCAATCCCTTCAGCGCTATCCATTCACCAAACTTCCCCTGCTTTTGATCCAACTCAACAAACCCATCCATTTTCCTAACAAAACACTGGAAGTTCAACTGGAAGTTGCTTCCTTGGGTGGACTGCCAAACAAATACCCGTTTATACATACGTACATGTACATATATACAGTGGCTATTTGCTTGTGCTGTGGTCCTGGGGGAGACTAAACCTGACCTGTCATTAATTAACCTACTTTAGAGTACAAGTCACAGATAAGTCTGAATGCCATCTTAATGTTGCTTATCTCTCTCTCTTGACTCAGATTTATATGTTAGGAGGTGAACACAGTCCAACCCATACTGCTGAAATACCCATTTCCAACCACGAGGCTCATGCATCAAATGCTGTAAGCTGTGCAGGGAAATGAGAGGTTTCCAAAGCATAATCCAAAATTGATCCAGAGAAGACCCAAAACTAAAATACTGATCAGATTTATGGGAGACTTAATTTAGAAAGCAATACAATTATTAAGGTGGTAATCAATGAATAGGGGAAGAGAGGAGAAGATATGAACATTAGTAGGAGAGTCATATGTGCACAGCAACTGTGCACAATGGGGTAGTTGTCAATCAAAGTAGTTTTGGTTACTAGTAGGTCTGGTTCATGTATGATCTCTTTAACTATAAATAAAGTCATCTCTCAAATTTCCTATCAAGTTAGGTTCCTTTGGCAAGGTGTTTCCTTCAGGCATTGCGGTGAAAAGTTCATTTTGAAGAAGGATTTAAAAGGCAGATGCAACTGGCATGGATTAGAGATCCTTGTGGAATGAAAGAAAATTAACACTGTCATGGGAAGGAAAGGTGGACATGATTGACTCACTGGTCTTTGTTCTGTCTAGTGGAGACATCACATCTGTCACTTTGGAAGAGCCTGCTCCAGTTGTGACATTGACCATATTAGCCATTTCCAGGAATTTCTAGTTTATAAGTCTTACTCTCTTCCTCCATCAAACACCTGTTAACATTTCCCTCAAAGTAAATCCTGCCACCAACATGGATAAATATATTAAGAGTAATGTATAGTTATTGCAAGTGCTCCTAGCCTAGCCTGGACACTTCAGGAAGTTTCACAATCCATTAATGTACAGCCACAGTGAGTTCTTCGTCGACCCTCACAAGTTCCTCACTCACAACATTTAGAAGGAAGAAGGGAAGTGGAAGAGGGAACATACAGAAACATATGTTGGTCATAAAAAGCAGTCAGGCTCCAGAAAAATAACCAAAAAAGCTGTTTTTCCTATTGTAACAGTTTCCTCTGGTTCAATTGAATTTTTTCTGTTTGCTGTTTATTCTCCCTGTAGCTTTTAGGTTTTTGCAATTCAAGTCATTCAACAAGTCAAGAGTTCCTCCTTACTATGTTTCACTTACTGAATTCACTTTAAATTTAATATTTACCATTGTATTTAGGAAATCTCTCTTGTCTCCAAGTAACTTAAATGCTAGGATGTTTCCTCTCTGTTTATGTGATTCTAATTGATTATATATTTTGCCAAGAATATAATTAAAAAGACAAAAATCACAGTTATTCCAGAGTGAGAAGCTGTCCTAGAGCTATAGATCACTGTGATTTGAGGTACTGGAGAAGTCAATATAATTAAGAAAGTCCTGCAGCCTTCATAAACATTCCAAGGTCATCCTGCCCAGACTGGTGTTTTATTCCTTGCCTTGCCACTCCCTGTACTTGCTGATACATGTCACAGGGAAAATGGAACCCTCACAGATGGTTTCTGCTGTGCTTCCAGCAATCTCTGTTAGCTGGACAAAGGGTACTGAGGGTGGCTTTAATTTACTCTTTCCCTTTTATCTGGTGTAGAGGAGCAAAAGGGCTGAAACTCTCACCTCTCCTCTCTTTGTTAAGGATAATCTATTCAGAGCTCTCAGAACAGAAGCATCTAGTCCTGTGCATGTGTTGTACTAGGGAAAGTGTTACCTCTTGCATTCCTGGAAACACATTTAAGTCAAAGGCAACCAAGTTTTGAACCCCTGGTCCAATCTCCATCTTGGAAGAGGAACTGTCTTGAGAGGTACTATTAAAAACAGCCCAATAAGGGATTTCTGGAAATCATTTTGTATATTTGGTATATCTTTTAAAAGTTGGTTTGTTGGGTTTTTTTTAATTGCTAGGAAGAGTCTTAGAATGCACAGGAATTTGCATATACACATATGGCCCTTATAACACTAATTCCTCTGGTGCTTTTTGCCCGAAAGGATTTATCTTGTAGGCTGTGAAACAGACCTAACAAGCAGGGAAGTCTGCTGGCTCAATAACAATGATAAAAGTTAGATATCATAACGCTTCCATTTCATTAGGAAGCTATCTGTCTCCTGGTTGTGGCTGGTTATGACCCAGGGAAAAGTGGATATATGGCTTGACACAGTATAGAAAACATAAGCTATCCTATTAATGAACCCAAGCTGTTTCTTTCACAAGGACAGTTCTCTCAGTTCCAGTTGTACACTGTTGGACTTGGCAGTAGCAGGAAAGGGAATAGATGATTCAGTTGCTGTAATTTGTAAAATGCATCAACAATTTTAACCTGCATTTTCCCTTCAGTCATACTCTAATCTCAGTTAAAGCTTCTTGTTTGATGTTTTCCTTCACTCTGACCATCCTTTAAAGCATTTGAGATGAAGTCAGGTAGATAAGCAGAATGTGGTATCTTCTGTGTACGCTCTAACAGCATTAGCATACATCAGTAAAGGGAATGGATTACTTCCCCATTCAACCTAAACTCATTTTTGCCCTCGAGTGCCATATGCGTATGGCAGACTAAGGACAAAGAGGATCTAGTGACATTATTGTATGGTTTGGGGTATCATTTAGACCAGCTGTAGCAGATAATTAGACAGATAAAGGTTTTGGTTTGGGTGTTGTGTGTGTTGTGTTGTGTAAAGTCTATCAGCTAACTCAGCCTCCCCGGGATCATTTTGGAGAGAGGGGTGACAACAGCAGTGTTTCACCTCGAGTTCTAGGTGGAGAAGCATATCTTCATAAGGCATTAAAGCTTTCCCTGCAAAGCCTTGCTACTTTTTCCACATATAGAAGCTATATTAATGTTCAGTCATATTGCTCAAGAAGAAAACAATACATCTAGCTAATCCCACATATTCACTTTGCATTATACCTCGCTTCCCATTTATTATAAATTTCTCTTGCTCTGCAATAAATTGATCCTTTTTTTCCCCCTTTTCAGTTTTTCTGATTCCAGACCTCTCACTAAGCTTGATTTGCTGCTTCTTTTGGGCCACCTAAACTGTGCCATGTGTATTATACCTCAGGGTAGATCATTAATTCTTACCTCTTTGATTTAGCTTCCCTCTCAGTCAGATTCCTGCATCATTTTATCTCCCTCATTTTTTTTTCTGCCAGTTTGAAACTCAGCTTTGGTTCTGCCTCCTTAAACATTAGAAGAAAGTACATTTCTTTTTCTTTGACCTCATTTTCTCACCTGACAACACTCGGCTTTTTTACTGATGTCTCCCCAAATCATGTTTTTTCCATTTAGTAGTAAGGTTAGCATTTCCGTGTTTCAGCAAAAGCAGCTATTTGCGTTCCTATGATGTTCAGAGTCATCCTATGTGTCTGCCTGTGCAATTCTGAGTTCAGTGCCAAAACAATTTGGGAATTTGTATTAAAGCTAGAAAGCCTTTCTACTATCTTGATAGCTTAGCTGTATTTGCTGTCACAGTATTAATACAAGCCAGTTGTTTCTGCATTCCTCAGTACATTTCTGTGTAATCTCTTGTGCTCTGTATCATTGTTGGTCACTGGTTTCTAATCAAACATTTTCACATGCAATGATACATTAATCAAATAGCTGGTAACATTTCTGTTACTATGCAAAAATTTAGGCTAAGCTTTCTAAGTAACTTTAAGGCTAAATCTACAGTTGAACCATTTTCATTTTTAATTCAAAACTAACTTCCTTCACATTTTACTCCTTTAGTCCGAGTTCACATTCATACTCTCCTCAGAGTCACGTCCAATACTTCACAACATTTCAGCAAAGTATAGGGTAATGTATCTTTCTTTTATCAAAGCTTAATTGTTAATGTTCTTCATCTTAGATGGTCCACAATTGCTTGTCTCAATAGTTTTAGCTCAGTGTAATACTCAAAAAACCACCACATCCACTGCAGATTCATCAAAAAACCATCTGATTTAACAAAAGCAGAAGCTGGCTTGGCAGCCCTGGAGATCAAAGTACACTAATGTATTTACAGGAGCTCACCGTGAAACTGTACAATCTTCAACCATATTTAGCAGTGTCATGTGAATCACTTTTTATTCTGGAAGCCCTCTTTTGCAGGTCGGTCCTTCAGTGCCAGTATCCATTTAGTCCTTTTGAGTCCAGAGAGCAGATCATGTGCTAGCTATGGCTATGATTTTGTTTCATTTTGTGTATACCTATTCATCTTCAACCCTTATCAGTGCACCCAAACCACATCAAATTCTATTAATCTTCAGTTATTACTGAAGGGAGCCACCACAATACTGACCTCCTCCATCTTCACAACCACCATCTGCTTTTTAAATTAATGTATAGAACAGAATCATTTTTCTCTAATAAAAACCAAGAACTTCATCTACTACACAGCTTAAGAGCTCATTTTCACTGGAGCACTTTGCAACCCTCTTCACTATGCTCTGTAGAAATTTGCGCCTAGGAAGATTTTGTTCTCCTTTAAGAGTTTGCCTTCCGAGTATGGCTTCAGTGCACAGAGAAAACAGACTGTGATAAGGAACCAGAGGTGATAAATACAAAAGAGTTTAATAGAACAGCAAATATCTCAACTTGCCATTTGGTCCAACCAGAGCCAAAGAGGAGCAGTCCAAATTCTTCATGATAAAGGATTTTTAGGGAGAGTGGCACAGGAAATGAAATGCCATTTAGTTGTTTTGGCTGGATGAGACAGTACTTGCCAGAGCAGGCAATGGGCAGGTTATCATGAATGCTGTGACCAGCACAGAGCAGGCAGAAGTTACTAGGTTTTGGCACATGTGGTGTGACAGATGGAGTGACACCATCCTCTGGTCCCTGGTAGGGTACTTTTCCTATTCTGCCTCCCTTTCTGTCCCCAACACTTCTTCCCGGGTGTGCTTGGTCATGCTTCGATCACCAGTGCTCAGAACCTCAGCTGAACAGGCATTCTGGCTCATGGAAGAACGTTCCCCATATTATCTTGGGCTTTGTATTACTGTAATGCACTAAGAGCTTTTATTCTATTTGTTTTGGCTGGAGAGTGGGTGTGGATTAACAGTGCATAATACTGATTTACTCCCAGGCTGTTGTGTGATCTCTAGCTTTACAATCCAGCTATTGGTAGAAATTTAGCAAAGGGCTTGCAGCCCCTGCAGCTGGGACTAAATTTTCAGATTTCTTCTCCCTTGCAAGCACCTAAATAAATGCTAAGATTTTCCCAGAGCTCTACATGTTCAGAGCTGTGTGGAGTCCTGTGAAGTGGGGATTGTGCTGCTTACTATTTGTGATGCTTTTTAAAATGGGACTTAAAATAATTCCCAGTATTTTCAGTCATTAGAGATCATAAGGAGCTATGTACCACATAAATAATTACATCTCTGCCTGCCCCTCTCTCTCTGCAACTCTCTGTAGAGAAGATACTTCTTTCCTAACAGAGACTGGCTCGCTCATCTGTGACGCTGAATCCCTGCAATTCATAAATGGCTCATCAGAGGTAGTGGGGAAGAGCTGGCAGAGGTGCTTGAAGCAGTGGCTGCATTTCCACAACTGATGCTTTACTTTGGGATCCATGCTAGTGAAGGTTGCCAAGTTTGCATAGGTTTTTATTTATGCCATTTTGTCACTCATATTGTTCAAATACATTCAAATAAATTAGTTTGTTTTTTTCTTTTTTAATTTGAAACCAATTCTTGAATTAGATAAATTATTAAATAGCCTGCATTCAAACTTTTTACAGTACTGCCTGGTTCATAGTTTGAAGGAAGAATTTCATGATGTAGGAATGCCACATTAATTTTACATTTAATAGTGATATTTCACTGCTTCCAAAACTTTTCACACTATCTCATTTCTTGTAGTCATTCCCATTTCTTGTAGCCATTCCCATCTCATGTTTTTATCTGCCAAGATGACATGTTCAAAGAGCTTTAGCAAAGCTTGTACGAAAAACTTGTATGAAAAATCAGATGTTGAATAGCACTTCCCAAATGTGAAAGAGATATAGCAGAGTGTTTTAGAGGCCAATTAATTATAGAATAATTCCTGCAAATTGCGGCAGTAATTAATGAGTGAGCAACATGCAGTATTTAGAAGTGAACAGCAGTTAGCAAACACTATGCATGGCTTTGTGACTGTAATACAAGAAACAGTCCTGTACCCATTTATTGATTATGAGTATTAACAGATTCCTGTAGTTAATGATGTGTCTTGTGCTTGTATCATCGAGTTCTAATCTAAAATGTGACTACATTTAAAAAATAGCACTTTCTTTCTTGCATGCATTCACAGGAGAGAGAAACAAGTTTCTGTAAGAATTTGCTTGGGTTGAGAAACCAGCTGTGATTAATTCAGAGGAGACACTGGCAGAACCACACTGGCTCAGAGAAATAAATTAAGCACATCAGGAAAAATGCATGATACAACAGGAGGGCTCAGGTGGCTTTCCTCTTACTTATCCCCTGGGGTGCAGGCAGGACTGCACCCTTTCTTGTAGCCCTGTGAGGTACCCTTTAGGCTTTGTCAAGCAGCTCCTACACAGCCCTGAGAACAGGAAGAGTGAGACCCTTAGCATGTCATGAGAAAGGTCTCCCTGGCTTCTGCACACATCTCTGATCTGGCACTGAATAAAATTTTGCAATTTGTGTACTGTCAATGACATTTTTTTCTAGCTTGTTCAATCAAGCCTACCAGCCAACATCACTGACCTGCAAGGCCTATTTTAGTATATCTCCATCAGCTCCTTCTTGTTTTAGATCATCAGGGAAGACCTTCAGGGAAGGAACCATTTCTTTCTCTGTGTTTATATAGCACTTAGGACAGGAGACAACCAATAGTAGTTGGCAAGTCTTTGAAATAAGTTTACTTCATCTGAAAAAGAAGAAAAAAAAGGTGTTAATGAAAAATGAAAAGAACAGAGACATGATGACTAAAGCCCAAACAAATCTGGAGAACTGGACAGGGAAAAGTAGCATTTTAACTTTTAAATGGAAGCAAGCTTATTGTTTACATCATTAGCAACATACAGAAAAAATCCTGGAGAACATTTTTACATAAAGTGTCACTATGCTTTAAAACTCAAGGTTGTTTTATCATTGCCTTTGAAAGATCCCAGAGAGAATCAGCTTATTGAAATGCATTAAGACTGGTGACTTTCCATTAACTGCATTCAATAGGATGAAAAAGTAACAGAAAAAAAGCAGTCTTTTGTGAAGAAGTTTGCACCTTATCAATACAGGCTGGGAGATGAACAGACTGAGAGCAGCCCTGCTAAGAAGGAATTGGGGGATGCTGGTGGGTGAGAGGCTGGACATGACCCAGCAATGTGCACTCACAGCCCAGAAAGCCAAATGTGTCCTGGGCTGCATCCAGAGCAGTGTGGGCAGCAGGGGAGGGAGGGGATTCTGCCCCTCTGCCCTGCTCTGGTGAGACCCCACCTGGAGCACTGCATCCAGCTCTGGGGTTCCTGGCATAGGAAGGACATGGACCTATTGGAATGAGTCCAGAGGAAGCCATCAAAATGATTATATGGATGGAGAAGCTCTCCTACAAGGAAAGGCTGAGACAACTGGGTCTGTGCAGCCTGGAGAAGAGAAGGCTACGGGGAGGCCTCATTGTGGCCTTCCAGTACCCACAAGAATTGAGGAGTCTACAAGAAAGATTCAGAGAGACTATTTACAAGGGCATGTAGTGACAGGACAGCAGGGAATTCTCAAACTGAATGAGAGTTTGTTTAGATTACAAAAAGAAGAAATTCTTTATTGTGAGGGTGGCAAGGCACTAGAAAAGATTGCTCAAAGAAGCTGTGGATGCTCCCTCCCTGGAAGTGTTCAAGGCCAGGTTGGATGGGGTTCTGGTGTTGGATCTACATGATCTTTAAGGTCCCTTTCAACCTAAACCATTCAATGATTCAATGAGAAATTTTGGTTCTGACTTCTGTAATTTCTTAAATCCCCCTTTTTCAAACTGAGAGGATCAGTTTGGCTAACAGTACTGAAATTAATAAATGTGCTGAAATTTCTGTCCCATCAAGAAAGCCTTCTTACTACAAAATTACTTTTAGACTTGAATGACTGACTCTTGAAGGTGCTCAAGTCACAGCAGTCTACCAGGCAACAAGCTCTCATCCCTAGGGTACCTGTGTTTTGCTCTTGCTTCATGGCTACAGTTCAGTGGCCTTGGAACTGGACAGGCAGTGCTTGGCACCGCCCTGTACACTGAAAAGGGCCCAGTTATCAGCTCTGAAGGAACTGCAACAGTTCCCCTGAAGTCAAATACATAGGTAGTTGCCACTCTGGATGGGTAATTTTATGTAACCAAGACTAGTTAGGTGGACTTTTTAAGACACATTAATCATGTGTGTGCAACATCATTCAAAGAGAACCATGTGATTCATGCAGTATTGTCAAAATATTTACAAGACGACCGCTAATGAATTTAAGCTCCCATGTGTGGTTTGTTTTTTTTTTTCTTAAGCATATTAATATTTGGCAGGAGGCATCAGTCTGAACCCAAAAGAAGGCTCATCTTTCCTCAGAATTCCTTCTTGAATAGCAGAAGCTTCAAATATGAATTATTGACAGGTTGAGATTAATCTGTCACAAGGGCATTAAGAATTTATTGCTGATTTCTGTTAAAAAAAAAAAAAACAGCTACTTCTAGACGCCTACATTACTTTAGATGCCTAAATTACTTATTTTGTCAAAGAAGAAGAAAAAAGACAAATGCTGCATGTATGTCAAAATGGCACTGAATTTATTTTTCCTCGCTTTATTATGGGAAAGAGGGGGTTAAACTGCCATCCACTAAAAGCAGCGATTTTATGCTGAGGTCTCCAAGTCAGTGAATTTACATTTCGTAAGAACACCCTGAGGGGCTTTCAGTTACTTTGCTTAAAAGGTAGACAGATACATTTACGGCAGCACAGGCAGAGCCCCGTGTGCTAGCAGGGCCACAGATCCTCTTTCTGGAACATGTGTGCCGGGGGTGACTTGGTTCCAAGCAGGTAATGCACCAGGACACTTTTATGTGTTGGCTGGGAATACAGATCAGTAAGGAATGCGACTGTAATTACCGGTAACGAGGGTATAAATTTCTGATCCCTGCTTTGTTGGCTGAAGTTTGCTAGTGTTTCTAAGCATTTACATTTTACAATTGCTTTATTTATAGCCTGGAATTGGGTGCACTAGTTTTTCATGCATGTGAAATGCTTTTTATTGCATATGGAAGGAAACTACCGCCTTCACAAGCTAACCATTCGTAAAAGTATTACAGCCAATTTAGTTTAAAATATTTTAATGATTTAATAATAGATGATTGGAGAATTTTAGTTGGATGGAACACACCAATTCTATAGATGATCTTTTTCTTATTTCAAATGAATAAAACCCCTGTATAGTTGTGTTCAAATTCTACAAAGAAATAATTTGCAAATAAAAACCATCTCTCCCATCTTATTCCCCCAAATAAGGCTATATCTGCAATGTGGAGTTACAATAGGAAATGTGGCATATCAGTTCACCTGCAGCTTCAACCACACAATATGCAAGACTGCAGTTTTCACTGCTATTCCAAAGCCATTCAAGCAACTTACCTGTGTGCATCATTCCATCCACTTCTTCATGTGGATCAGATGAACTGGGTTTGGGGCCAGGCTGCCATTCACAGCAGGACATTTGGAAAAGTGCCTTTATTTGAAGGGTGAGCTTTTCAAGACCAGACACTTGAAAGGTCTGTATGGGCTTGGACAACTGCACACAGAACAAAGACATCCTACAAGTATTGTAATTGTGAACTAATACCTGAATATTACAGGTCTCCCCTGCACCTGGAAAAGTATCTGGGACTTATTGTCCTTATCCTCTGTTTTTTTCAGCACCCATCATACTTGCATCACAGTCTGGGGCTAGGCTGCCCAGTCACTCAATAATAATACATTCCAACTCTGTGCCCTTCTGCAGTTAGAGCAGCGCCTGTCTTCAATAATATAACATTTTAAGAACAGCTCAAGCTGACTGAAGTCAATGCTTTAGGGGGTCACCTTGCCTCACCAGTCAGGTCCTAAATCAAATTATCAAATTAATATGAACATTTGGTGTGGACTTGGCTTTCCTCCCCAATGAATCAGGCCCCTTTGAAGAGTCACATTTTCTGAGCCAGAAAATAAAATTTCCAGGCCTTATTTCAGTTTTAGCTCTTGATTTCAGTAGAGTTGCACCAGATATATAAGCAAATCAGGGAGAGAAGAGTTTTTCTCTTCATATTTTTCTTTGAAAACAACTTCAATGGAAATGTCTAGAGGTGAGTCTTTGACTCTGTGTTTAAGTGGCTTATGATGAAGACGTCAGTGATATAGGATTCCCTTGGAAATACTTCCTGTAGGATAGGCTGTGGTTGGTCACGAAGGGAGGAGGAAGAAGAAATAGATGAGATCACAATTCTTGTATGAGCTGTCCATGGACCAGTCTCTTACAACAGCAGAGTCCAAAGATGAGCCTGTTTACCTCTTCCCATCTGCTTCAAACAATAAATAGCATGAAGTGAAGCGAGAAGGAAGCAGAACAGTCCTGCTTTTCTCCTCTTTGATACATAATTGAGTGAGAATGCAAGAGGGTGCTCTTGACCTGAAAATATGGTTGAAAGCACACTGTGCATTGTTCATGCTAACGCTATTTTCATTAGCATACTACACAACTCAGCAGCAGCCAGAACCTGGTCCTGACTTACACCCTCTCCTGTCCTCAAAGTGAAACTAACTTTTGGCTTTTACTACAAACATCAGAATAGCAGCTACTCCTCATAGAAGAGCCTGCTCTGTCTTCAAACTGTGGTAATTACGTGAGCAGAAATGAAGATACTCCTTGGTGGGCAGGATTTCCCCTTCTGCTTGCCCAAACACATAAAACCTTCCCCCTGACTAGTTATGCTAGTAAGGTCTGCATATCAACCATGCATGACTGGGTCTAGCATCTACTGGACTACAGCCTGTTTCATCTTGGTTTTACCTGACAGACAATGTACTTGAGAGGAAAACAAGAAAATAATAATTTTGTTTCAGGCACAGGAAGGAAAGCTTAGTTTCAGAGCTGACTTTTACTTCAGCGTTGAATGAAAGTTTTTTGAAAGTGAAAAAGTTAAGAGGGACATTTAGACCCATATCCACCACAGGAGTAAGAACAAGGTGACCAACTTGCTTGCTTACAAGTGGAAAAGGTGAGTTTAATCACATGTCCTGCTTTATCCCTACAGGAACTCTGGCCTCTATGGTGGATAACAGGAATCTAACCCCTGACTTACAGAGTAACGCTTTGGACTGGAGAATGGCGAACCATTCACAACACAAAATAGCCCTGACAAGGCTCAGAGAAATTGGAGAGGCAGGTAAATAGGCAGACACACAGTACAAATTACCTCTGCATCCAGGCTGGACATATATGGGGTCATCAGTGCCCCAGGTGGTCACACAATTTCCCAGGGAGTAATTTTCTCTTCTCTTTTTCCTTAAAAATTCCAGTCTAGCCCTGAAAAGTTTTCCCTAAGAAATTTTGATTGAAACAAACACTTCCATGAAACATTTTGTATTTTTGTAAAATGCTGTATTTTGACAGAAGAATGTTTTCTAGAAGAGTTTTAGGGTTTTTTTCCCAAACAATTGTCATGACAAGGCTCTAATGCATTCTAGGTGTGATTTTGACAATCTAGATAACAGAGACAAATATCAGCTCAAAACAGTATCAAATATTTAGGCCTGTTTCTGGAAGAGCCCATAGCTCATATTGGCACTGTGACTACCAGTCTCAGTACAACACCTCAGATCATTACTCTGCCATTCTTACCATATAACAACAGAGTTTTGTCAAAACACACCACCCCTCTATGCCACATTTACAAGTAAAATCTCATTCTCAAAATATTTAACCCAAGGTTCAATGTAAAATTAATATAACAAACAGAGTTATTCTGTTCCTGACCACATGGACTACTCAGAGATATCACATCCTATTCATAATATATTTCCATGGTACCAACAGCTCTGTTCCCCCAAAACTTAAGCCATGAGTCTGAGGACATTTAGAAGGGATGACCTTTCATGCAATAAAGAACTTTTCAATGTAAGAGCGGAAACAGAAATCCTTTGCTTTCCTCAAATCTCAAGACAGCAGCTTTTCATCCTGTGTTCAATCAGGCTCAGCAGAAATATTTAAAAGGAGAGAAGAAAGGCTTTGTTTTCACATGGCCCTAAAGCTGCTTCTCCCTCCTCCTTCTCCTCCTACCCTGTACTTCTGACAGACTTTTAGGCTCCATAACATCAAGCAAACTTTATTAGACTTGGAATCACCATGATTTTATAGATAGATTCTACATTTAGAAAAACCTATCATCTCCAGCTTTGTACATTTATGTGGATGTAACCTTCTTGAAAAGTCAGATTATTGTTTTAGGCTTTATTTCCGTGTGGTTCACACCAGCAGAAGTGTGATCAGAGTGTAATTTGCAATGTTCTGAGCAGAACAGCCATATATAGGCTTTCCCTGGATTTCAAGTTGACTTTTGATTAGCTTTTTGTGCAGGTATTCCAGGTGTTGCCATTAGTTAGACACTCTGATTCTTGCTTTCTAATTATATAGTCCACAATTACTATCACCTTCCATTTCATTTTTGACATGACATGATCTATTTGTAGATGTATTTCAGGTACTCCAGGCACCAGAGCTCCAGCTAGGCATGATGCGACATAAATTGCGTGTTGCAAATTATATGTTCAGGTCTCAGGAGCGCAGCTTCATTCGTCAGTCTCCCAGGGGGGCTGGCAAATGTAACAGCACCAGTCACTTACCTGCTCAGGGAGAAAAGGGTGTGGAGGCAGCTGGCCCTCTTCTGCAAAAAAAGAAGGGTGGAAAGATACAGGCCATGATTTGATGTGCTGGAGAACAACGAAGGGGACGCCTTGAGGAGACGCTTCAGCTGGAAATAAAACAAGGAAAAGCTGACTCTTCCAACCTCAGCACTGAGCTGAGCAGTAGAAGACATCCATGACCCTCATGAGTCTTTCTGGCTGATGGCAGGTGCCTGGGCAGGCAATGGTGTGGATCTCTCTTCTACCTAGGATTTCAGTGTAAGTCAGCCTCAGGGAGATTTCCAATGTCATTTCTACACAAACATTCAAAGTACTTCCTTCCTTGGTAATCCTCAGCAAATGCAATATGCTCAGATCTCAGGGAATTTTTCTTGCTATTTTGACCTCTAAATACTATCAAATCTGAAGGCAAAACACTGCTATTGCTTACACAGGCCCCTACCCACCTTCTTGAAACCAAACTACCAAGGAACTTGTATGTCTTCCCATGTGGGAAAGAAACAGCAAGTGCTGTGCTAAAGTACAACCATGTACTGCTTGAACTTTAACATAAACACCAATATTTAGTACCCTGAAGGCATTAAAAAATACTTACACTGGTTGGTAGAAAGACTTTTGATGATCCCATATCAAGTCAGAGGAAAACACTGACAGCAAAAGAAAAACACCTGAAATGAGAATTTCTGTATTTCTTTTTCAGAATAAGTTGGAAGCAGGTTATGTACTGAGACAGACCAACATATTTAAATCTCCAATGCTGTCTAGTGGTATTTCCACTACAGAACATGACAAAGAGCACGAGAATTTTTTTCCTCAAGTGATATCACATTTTACATACATTATTTATGCTTTTGCTGGCTGAAAAAGTTTAACTGGGGAAAAAACTGTGTACAGAAGAGCAACATCTTATTTGTATTTGGAAATAAAGTTGAAATAATTTTGAATTTAAATTAATAAATACTTGGCTAGAGCTGAGCGTGCCTTGTGCACAAAGAATCAAAGAAATATTTCTGTTTTTCCCTCCCTTCCATTTTCATCTCTAGAGGCCTCTAGTGTTTCCAAAAGAGAATCTGGCCCATCTTGAAAATTGAAGCCTGGGGTAGTAAACTAGGTTGTAGCAGAGTGCTATGGTTTATACCTACGCTGGAGATGTACTAAGACGAATGTGTTGTGCACAGTTTGACTGGGAAGGAGGTGTGAAGCATAGCATATAAGAAGCAAAACATGTGAAAGACCGTGGCAGTGATAGTGGGAGAGTTTAATTATCTAGACCTCAGAGTAGATTAAGGGAGGAAGCAAAGCCTGATCTGGTAGAGGACTGCTTTCTAATTTAATGTGTACATAAACTGACAAGGAAGGGAAGAATGCCAGATGTGGTATTAAGCAACACAAAGAATATGATTTAGGACATTAAGGTACAAAACCAAAAAAAAGGTAGAAGGTGCAGTGCCTGTAAAGCTAAAAGAGCTTCTACAGCAGCACTGTCTGTGCCAGTTAGAGGTGCACATACCCTCCAAAAGAGAGGGTAGAGGTACAAGCTGCCGTGGCTACACGTCCCCGCTGGAGCAATAGTTGGTCCTACAGAAAAACCCCTTACCCACTACACAGCTCTGCTCCAGTGTAAAGTGCTGCTACAAGCAGTGTGCCTTCTGCAGCCCACTGCCAAACCTGCTGTCTCCCAGGCAGGCTACAGAGATAAACTATGGTCGTTTTTCATCACCCCTGCCCTCTCTTGATCTGCTTAATTATCTGCAAAAGCAGGTGAGCAATGCCTGCAGGCTTGGGGGCCTGTTTATGTTTTAGCTGCCTCTCAAAGGTGCTTTCCGGGTCACAGAGCTGTCAGGAGTCAACTCAGTTGCACACCAGAAACATCCCTCCCAAGGCAACTCCCTCCATGCCCTCCCTGCATATGGGGAACCTCACAGCAAGTCTCTGGTGTGTAACATCTTCATGCTGAAAGGAAGAAGTTTATCAGAAGGGGACTTGAGCTTGTAATGACAGTGGGATGGAACACAACACAGTAAATCAAACATGGCCATGTAATCAAACACAAAATTGTACAGAGGTGCCAAAAACCCCTAGCATAGATATACAGCAGTTATAACCTTCTAGGAAGAAAAAGGGATTTACTTCAGAAGCAGGTCAGATATTTTTCTTCATGAGGAAAAATAAGCTTTCTTCCAAAAGGTGTTCTGGCAAGTTTCATGTTTCTGTGGGATTGCCCTACAAAACATTGTTTAGAGCTCTTAACACGAGGCAGCATCACCACTATGCTGTGCTAAAAAGCCTTGGGTAATTTATGAGCTATTTCACATACGAGGCCAGATTCTGGTCTTGCGCCACACGCTGTGAAAGTAGCACCACTTCCACTTCAATATATCCAGATCCAGGGAGGTTTGCCACCCAGGCCCCAGCCACGGTTTCAGTTTCCTCTATTGCACTGTTATTATATTACTTAGCAGGTCTGCCAATGACATTGCAGTCAAAATGGGGCAATTATAAACACTGGCAGGAAACACTGTAGTAGCAAATGCTTTTTTAAAAATGGCAAGGATGTGAAGAAACTCAATGGAGATCTTTCATCTGATATATGAAAAGCAGATGACCAGGGATGGAATCAGTGAGGCCATGAAAGGGAATGAGTGAGAAGTCAGTGACAGATGAGACTGATGCTGCACTGAGCCTGAATTAATATCCTTTGCCTGAGTATTTACAGAAGAAGTTGAAGGTCACATCCCGGAAACAGGGATCCATTTTCATGAGGGGAAAAAATGAAATGTTAAAAGGCTTTATGATCCAATCTGGACAGGTAGTTAGTTAATTAGAACTATTAAAAGTTGACAGGACCTGAGACTTAGATTAACTGCATCTCTGAATTTGGAAGGAAATAGCAAGGGAAATTGGCAAACCTTTAGTAATACTGCTTGATAGCTTCCTGAGGATGGTGTATCTGGAGATGCCTAGAAAGTAACTCCTCCAACTTTACCTTTTAAAAATAATAGTGTCTAAAAACAAAATGAAACCAAAAATATTTTTTTTCTTTTTTAAGTCAAGGGAGGATTTAAGAGTCCATTCACCAGTAATCCCAGCTGCAGCCACAGAACGGATATTGGAAACATTAATATGGGATGGGGTTATGCAACATGCAGAAATGGCCAGCCAGGGAAGGAGACACAGCCTGATTCATGCCATGTCTGTCACATGTGCTTTAAGTTCTCTCAATACGTTTATCAACAGAAAGTTGAAAGTGAAGCAACAGGCATAATTTATCCAGATGGAAGAGATTCATTTGGTGCTGCATCCGACAGAGAGAGATTGTTCTGTAGAATCAGTAAAGCACAGCACAGAAAAAGCACAATAGCAAATGCCTTCAAAATTATCTGTGGGACAAGAAGCAAGGTGTCAGCAAAACAGCACAGTTCAGGGTGACTAGAGGGACAGGAACAAGGCAGTACTCCCAAATTTAAGCACCCTACCCATTTTTATTCAACTTTTATATAAATGGCCCGCAGGGGATATAATTTTTAAAGTGGAATTTTTTGCTGATAGCACATAAGTGTAAAATCGTGCACAGAGCAAGCAAATTTAAAATTATTTGAATAAATTAGGCTTATGGACAGATAAAGGGCACATCCAGTTCAGTGCAGCAGAGTAAGACATAATGACTGCAAGGCACCAAATATAATCATAAGCAGGAAAAAGGAAGGAGAAGAGGGAATAGTGTCCAGGGGAAAGGATATAAGGTAATTACTGATCAAATACTAAATGAATGCTTAGAATAACTGGGGAAAAAACAAAGACAGGCAAATTCTTCATGCTTAAAAGGACAAACAAATTTTTCATACTACATGCTGAGTTGTCTCTTCAGTACAGCTGAATTGAGACATCTTTCCCAGCACTCTAAAAATGCTGAGATAAAAATCCAAGTGTTTGAAAGGAAAGAACTGCATTGTCTCAATAAAGACACAACATGATAAGACTTATAAAATATATTTTTCCCCTCCCCCCAGCAAACAAACATGTAAAATTACTTTCTTGCATTTTGAGTGTTAATTTGGGGTCTATTTCTGTAAAAAAAGAATAAAAAGCATAAATAAATTGAAAGGTAGTTATTACCGGTGAAAACAGCCTTTTTACTGCAAAGGTTATGACATTAACCCAGGGAAAAATTCATGAATATTCACAATCACCATTTGTCATTAAGAATCATAAAATTAAATGTTGAGTAGGGCTTTAGAAAACTCCTCCAGCCTACTAAATTCCCTCTTCACTACTTGCTATTATGCTAGCATATATCACAACTTCTTTTTATTTTTTTTTTTTTTTGCATGCATGCATGCATTTTAGCACATTCCTGCAAGTTTTCCTTATCCATCTCTACAAGGAAAAGAGAATGAAGATAGAAATCACAAAGACCTATAGAAACCTGCTAAAAAATGAACAACTGAAAATTCAGCCAAGGACTTCTTCAGGTGTTTGTAACAAAAGAAAGGAATTCCCTCAAAGAAACACAAATATTAAAAGTGGACAAAATTGCTGGGTTTGCTCTTAAATATCTCAGAAACTATTTAATTTTCACATTTGCACCTGTCAGATTTGCTACAGCCACCAAGTGCTATGTAATATGCATGCAAACACAATGGAGACCCTTTTGCAAGGAAATAAAAGGGCTGGAAGCCTGACTGGGGTGGGGGGAGAAACCTAGGAGGCAGATGTTTCTCAACTAGGAGCAGCCACTGGCAGGTAGAAGGACTGAATAAAAAAGATGAAATTAAGTGAGGTGTTTCAAATGCAAACTCGATAGGCAAATGGCTTGGCAATGTTCTGCAAGGCAAAGAAATGGCACAGGCCTGGAGCACAAAACTGGGGGTCTGCTTACTGAGCAAGAGCAAATTCTGCAGAAGGTGGCTCTAATGCTGGAGGGAAGTGATGAGAAGCCACAGCAATGCTTTAAAGCAGAAACCATCCAACCATTCAGAGAGCAAAGTGGTCTCCCACGTGGAGCACCAACTCCATGTGTGGGTATATGCACAGAGACACACAAGAGCTCCCAAAACGTTTATGAAAGCTCCACTGTTTATCCACATATCCATTCACCCTCATACCATGAACACCCATGTGCCAGTGGAGGCCTGGCTGTCAATCAGCAAAGAGAACAGCTCTGCCCAGTGTTAAAACATCCCAGGCCATTTGCACGTTTTCTGTGCTCAGTGATTAACACACTGAGAGGGTGACAGGGCCAGGATAATCCACAGAAAGAGAACAGCTACACTGCCAGAGAGATGGGGAAGGATACCCAGGCACTCAGATCAAGGACAGGAAATAGGGAGTGCGTTCCTATCTGTCCCTATGTTTTAGAAATAAGGGAAAACACAAAGCAGGGAGTTTAAATTCTGGAAGCCTGAGCTGTGGCATATGAGCTGAGACTGGTTGTCTGGGCTCAGCCCCTCCAGGGGCCACAGCAGCCCAGGTTTGTTCACCAGGGCCAGGGGGTAGCTCCCTGCTATGGTGCCCGGGAGAGCAGCTGGAGTTCTGGAGTCATTGGCTGCAGGCTGCTCTCTAACCCCAGCCAATAAAGGCTGATGATATAACATCTGTCCCCAGCTGCTGCACAGGCTCAGCTCTGCTGGGTAATTTTGCACTGTTAGCTGCACGTTACCTAGTCCCACCATCACCATCCTCTGCTCCAACCTCAGAACACCTGGGCTGTCTTTGGGAGGCACATTTCCAAAATACCTGAACAGCCCTCTTTCCCCAGAGAGAGCAAGCAGTGCAATCGGATGTCAATTTCTCACCCCACTTCCACATATTGCTGATGATAGAGCTCACCGTCAGGAGCTTGCACTCCTGTTGCATTCACATCTTCCCTTTGGCCTATTAATATATACAGCCACTTGTGCTCATTGGCATGGTGACTGTGCTTATGTCAGTCATGCTTCTTTGTATTCTCCCTGCCTAGCCACTCGCTGTTGTGCAAAGGATGTGTGCATCAGGCTCAACACCTGCTAGAAATCTCTGAGCTCTCTGTGCCTTTCCACCCTTCCCAGGCATTCTGTCCTCACATCGAGTATTTTGCATTCTTTTTCCAATCTGATCCTCATTTTTGTTACTTTCTCCACTCCTATTTTCCAGCTATCCAGCTTTCCTGGTATCCCTTCCTTTGTTACATTTGCTGTCTCACTGCATTCGAATCGCAGCCATTCAGAGCCACATTGATGGACAAAAATTTTAAAAATGCCTAAAAAATCCCAGCTCCCCTTCCTTTTTCCCTACCTTCCATTGCTTCCCAGGAAAAATAAAATGCTAAAGCCCTGCAAGAGCAAAAAGTGAAAGACAAGCAAACTGAAATTGTTGTCTGGCCTGTCAGACTCATCAACATCATGAATCCTGAAAACACTTCACACAATGGTAACTGGGGGTCCTCGCTGCTGCCATCAGGGCAATACTACCCTATCCCCTCCAAGGTACCTTCTTAATCCCTGTTGCTGGGACCAGCATGTATGCAAAGGTACAAATAAGTCCAAATCCTGTTCCAAAACCTGATCCAGCTTAAAACCAATCCTGACATCTATTTCCAGCCATATCCAATTCTTACTGTGGTATAGATCTAACTGTAAATATATTCTCAGTCATAGATAACCAGAATTCAGTATTTCAGTAAAAAAAATTTTGGCAAAACCCTGACAAAGCTTAAATGCCCTGCAGAGACATCCCATATTTTGGCAGTGTTTGAGCTGGTAAGGTTTCTCGGGTTCAGGGGAGAAACCTTGGGTTACTTAGAGGAAGACTCCAATTGAAAACATAGCCCTTGCTGTGTAAAGCAGATGTTTTGGGACAAAATGACATCAGGCAAACATTTGAAGAATGGGCTAACTGCAGGAGGAAATTAAAATAATTTTAAACCCTTACCACTTGTTTTGTTCCCTAAATTCTCTGTTCCTTTTTTTCCCATATTCATTTAGATCTTAAGTGGCACAGTGCTACTGGTATGAGTTTACACAGTATATATCATTATGATATTTAGTACTATTTATGTTTAAACATCTTATTAACTTCCAAATAGAATTTGCCTTCCCCCTGCAGGACTCCCTTCTCACAACAAAAACTAGAAGCGCTTTGCAGATAGATCCATGTAAAGCTTCCCCCTACACTGCCCTTCTGAATTGCCCAGAGAACAACATGGAGACCCAAATCACAACACAGGGTTCAAAGCTTAACTTTCAGGAATTCACTTTGCACTGCTCCTATCACCTTGAGAAGAGCTGCACCAGGCCACCCGCCACCATTCATCATTTCCTTTTTTCTGAAAGATTTTTCTTTGCTCCGTTCACTTGCTGCGTTATTTCCCAGAGGACTGCTCCTGGATTGACTGGGCTTTAATTGCTCAGCCCTGCCAAGCTCAGGGTGGAATTTCACCTTCGCTTCTCCCCCTCCCTTGCCCTCTGGAGCTGCCACAGCTCTGGGTGATTTCTGAGGAACAGCGATTAGCAATTCACTAAGTTTGTCCCTTTATTGCCTTCATTTGGATATGCATGATGTAGGCCAGCTGATTTGCATTTATTCCTGCTATCCCCTCGATGCTTTCAAAGAGCTATCTTCCTGAGATCTGTATTACTTTCCAACCTTCCTTTATTTTAAAAGAAGTATAGCATTGCTATGATTTTTCTCATCACTCCTTTCCTCCTCTTCCTCACTTATTAATGGACATGCTCTTTGTAAGCATCTATCCTCCTGCTGATGCATTTGTGCGTCAATTCTCATTCCCCAGACCAGCCTTAAACAACTTTGCTACTTCCCCCCATCCTACCCACACAGTTTTTTCCAGGCTGTACTCTTGCTTTCATCTGCCTGCTTCTCTGTTGACAAAAGGGTACCTTATGCCCTCGTATATACAAGTAATCCTTCATGTGTCTACAACAGGTAGAAATTTGCTGCCACATGAATCTTTGGCACAGAGCCATCAGAAAAGCAGGTAAGGTGAACAAGGAGGATCTGCATTATCACGAGCCCTGATACCTCAAGAGCATCCATCAGAAGTTGCCTGCATCCTTTGCTATTAATCATTCCTCAGACTCCTCGCAATGAGGCTGAGTTGGAGGCAAGAGCTCTGCAATGGGCAAAAGGTGCTCGTGCGAAGAAGGGCTGAGCTACTTCGTTTCTGCCTCTTTCCTATCATGTTAGAACAGCTCAGCACTGCCAAGAGGCCAAAAACCTGGGCAAAGTTTCCTCACACTTCCCTGTTTCTGACTGGTTCCAGTCATCACTCCTTACTGTTGCTCAGTGGGTATTCATTTTGCCTGTGCTCACCTGTCCATATGTTTTGGCCTGGACTCTTCTGCCCCAGAACACACAGATTGCTTGGCCAGTCCCTTTTATTCTCCCAGTGCTACAGGCACAGCACGTCCAGCATGTGACCAAGCGGGTCCAAATCCAAGGTACACCAGCAGTATTTTATGTTTTCACAGGGTCTCAAACTATGCAGCCTCTAGTTGGAAACACAACTCGAAATACAACTTTGGCAGTATTTCCTCAGAGGGGATTAGTTTCAGTGACTGTCTACAAGAAAGTGAACTTCCCTTTGCCAACTCTTCCTCTTTGTTTTCCTGGTTGCTTTGCTCTCCCTTGAAGGTATATCATGGCTGCTAAGTACATGGGGAAAAATGGAGGGATAAGCAAAAAGAACAAGGGGATGCTGAACATAAGTCTTACATAAGAGAAGACCAGAGAACAGACTAACACCTCATTCCTGACTTTAATGAAGAGCTTATCAGCTTCTTGCTCTTTGTCCAAACCTGCGAGCTGCTTTATGAAGGGGTAGGAGGCTAGACACAGTGTTCCTCACTAAGGTGTCTGTGCCCCAAGGCCACCCTTGTGCAGTGCACTCTCACTTCCTCACAGTCCCATAAGAGTCTTACAGTTGCAGATGAGAACTTCAGGACCACAGCTGGATAGCCAAAACCTGGTGTCATCACACCAGGCTGCATCTGTTGCATGTGTTCAGTGGAGCAGGGGAAATAGCCAGTGAAGATAAGGAGTAAATAGGAAAGAAAGGCATCTGCACGAAAGCAAAATTCAGCTGAAAGACCTGCAGAAGGCAAAAAATACGGGCTTTGGCTGCACAGTCTCTGCTGATGGGCTTGCACAAAGGGCCTCAGTGTGCAGCAGGTATGCCAGCTCTGTCAGTGTGCAGATAATTAAAAACAATAATGAAAGGGAGGTTTTCTCTGCCTGCGCTCTAGGCACAGACACAGCTCCTGAGCTGCAGAAGCTGAGTGGTCCCTCTGCAGCACCATTTGCATTACTGCTAATCTGTAATTGGGATCCCCACTTAGCTCTATGACTCTGTCTGACCATTTTCAGACCTTTACCATTCAAGTCAAGAGGCTCCTTCCTCTAGAAATTATATTAAGATTTGAAAGCATGTTTCCTAATTTGTTTTAACAGGCAGCAATGATTTCTGTTCATATCTACATGAGTGCATTGTTTTCCCAGCATGCAACTCAAAAATAAAAGAATCATATCTATTTCATAATTCTCTTCTAAAACCAGGTACATATGAATTTAAAAATATTGATATTGTTACATCTGTCTCATCTAGCAACAGGAAATAATGATGAGGTCTTGCTTTTTCCCTCACAGAGTAAGGGCCAAATCCACATACAAATCTAAATGAATCTGAATTAGAAATAAGCTACTCCTTACTTTAGTTCCTATCTTCTTATATCGTTCTGACTGCTGTCTTTCTTGCTATACATCTCTTTCAGACCCTCATCCATATAAATTATTTCATGTTAGACTATTTCAGATTCAGTTAGACCAAGAGGATTAATTTCAGAGCGGATGTGTAAGAAGGTGTAAATTCTACACTGGGGTGTGAGAAGGGACAAGATTTTCCCTCAAGGCTTTGGCTGTCCTCCTGCTGGATTTACACAGAAAGGAATTCCAATCCCTTTATCACTGCCAGGAAGAGGCTGAGGAATCTAGAAGTACACAAAATAGCAGCTTAGATTTATTCAGACTCATCTCTTAGTTTGAGTCTGATATGAGTATTGCATAGAATTGTCCCTTCCAAATTTAAGGCTTTGTCTGGAAATTATGAGAGATGTTCTCTCTTATGGAGGTAATTCTGGAGCTAAACAAAAAATCCAAAAGGATATATAAAGATATACAGCCCCCAGTATAACTTAGGATATCCTTGGATCTCTAAATGCAAGCCACATGAATGTCCAGTGACATCTAACTTCATTTTTATTCACTTAAATGGGAAGCTCAATGACCAGAGCTACTCTATGGCTACAGATTCCACTGAGTCCTGTTGACAACATTCCCAGGAGGAGAAAAAATCAAGCCATTTATTTAGGTGACTCCTTATAGATGGAGGTTTGTATTTTCAGTTTTGTAAGTTTAAATGTTTGCAGATGATATAAAAATATATGAAACAGATAACGGCTAAAATCACCCCAACTTTTACCTAGTTCCTGAATGTAATAAAATGTCCATTACCCAATGGTCATACTTTTGTTGATGAAATTCAGTGTGGAGATAAACAAGCACAGCTTCAGAGATGCCAGTGTAACTAGCCCCAAGATAAATTTGGACCTGAAAATCCAGTCAGAACACAGAACCCCACAAATATTTCAGACTTTTTCCAGCCTTGCTGAAAAGACCATTCCCTCTGCTCCTGTGCTTTGCAAGGCACTAAAAGATGGATTGCAAAGCCTCAGCCTGCTGTCTCAAGTGAAAATTCTCACTGCAATATTTTTGAAACTCAGAAACTTCAACCATTTAATATGCTGGAACCTTTCCCCACTGGGCAACTGAAAATTATCACCACCTAATGATTATTCAGTGACATCTGCAAAATAAGTTTGATGTTTTTGGGCCAGTTTCTCTTGGACAGATGTCAGTATCATAAACTATGTTATCGTTGGCACTAATTGGTATCACTCTTGTCAAACAATCTGCAGTATGGCAAAAAAAGAGAAGCAGAACTTACATTAAATTTCCCTTTTGCTTGTGCAAGTATTTCTTCATGTCATGGACACTTTCTCTTGCCCCAAATGTTTCTCTGCCTTCAAAACACAGAGGTTCACCAAGGAAAAAGCTAAGGCTCTTTAAGCAGCATTAAACACAGCATTCTGTGTGTGGATCTCTGCAGAGAAGACACAGACACTAAATCTCATTCTAAACTGTGTTTACTCTCAGTAAATATTTCTTCTTGCAAAAAGCATTGCCATGGCATTGTGCAAAGCTGTATAAACAGTTGTAATTTTGTCCTACTTTTTGATCCTTGCAGCTTGTGTCCAGGTTGCTGAATTGTTCAGTTGTCAAGGACAGGCTTAAAAATTTTATGCATCGGCATAGCATGTGATGTAAGCTCTCATGCACCTGACATGTCACACATGAATAAGTCAGGCATGGCTTGTGATTCACTGTTGGATTTAAAGACAAATAAGGGTAGCTTTTCTATGAGAATACAACACAGCAAGCTCAGTTTTGCAATTAGGAATTCAAAAAATATTTTAAATCTCAGATTTTGGTTTTTAAAAAATCTATGAATCACAGGAAAGCTGTGTAAGTTCTCCTGTGCAAACAGATGCACGCTGAGTCTTTTGCCATTCCTAGATGTGCTGTAATCAACTCCTGAGTGATTTTACTTGTCTCTATGCTAGTAGTTATGGTGCTCCTTGTTCTTTCTGTGCTAGCCTCATATAATCCTCTTATGTCACACACTAAAGTGCTGTCACTGTGATGAATTTATGATTTCTCTTAGTACCGTCTAGGTCTACAGTTCTGCAGTCTAGGTCTACGGTTCTGCAGGACAGGTTAGAAATCAAAAACCATCAACATTTTAGACCAGCCACAGTCAAACAAGAGTTACTAGCTCTTGATGCATCCAGGAGCAGGAGGCAGCTGCAGAAACTTACCAGTTTAATTTTGCCAGGTAAGCAGAAGATCAGAATTCCCTGGTTCATATTTGTCTATATCCCAAAGATTCAAAGAAGAGCATGAGCTCAGTTTAGACCTGCAAGCAGCACCCTTTCCACTGCCTTCACAGAAGGTATTCACATTTAGTTGTGCAAGTTTGCGAAATTAGGGCCTTAATTTGTGAGCCCTTGATAATTTTTCATGACAGGCCTCAAATTTGCCCTTCCTAGCCTATTGGCTTCAATGTGAATTATATATGAATTTCCAGGGGCAAGATAAGGGCCACAGTCATTCCTCCCTTGGTTTCCAGTCATTTCTTTTCATTTATTCCACACCAGCAGTTACAAAAAGTGGTCTGGGGATTGGTGTGCTGTTCTGGCAGTGAGTAATAGGGAGCCTGGGTTTGTTAATATGGATAGTCTTCAAAATAAACAGGTAAACTGAATGATACTGGAGGAAAATTATTATGAGGGGAAAAGAGGGATTTATGTCTAGCTCTGACAAACTGCTAATACCAACCTCTCTCAACCAACAACTAGTCCACAGCACTTTGTTCCAAGTTCTTTTTCCAGAGAGACATTTCAAGGCAAAACTCCCAGAGAGACAATCACTCTCCCAGAATAGGAGACACGAAGGATATTAGAAAAACTGAAGGCTGATTGAAAGCAAAGATTTTAAAGGGCAGCCAAATTCCTTCCTATGGCAAACTGGGACATAGCTGTCATCTTGTGCCATTTTTTTCTTTCTTTTTTATTTTTTTTTTAAATCTCCTGGGCTTCTGGTTCAATACCTTCTTTTTAAAAAAGGGTTTCTTGGTCTAATCAGTGACTATGAGGTAAAGACATATTCATGTCCTTCAAAAAAGGTAGTAATGCAAAGAGTTTCCAATTACCCTTTAATTAAAATATTAATTAATTAACAACGTGTATTTATGGAATAATTATATAATTTCACACACCATCGATCATATTTTAAACAAATTCATTTAATTAAGTTGACATGTACACTGCATGCTCTCAGCAGAGCTTTTCTGAGAAACCAGTGCATGTCTGCCTTTAAGGAGATTCAGACAGCACGGGGGAAGTTTACAATGGCCCACAGTGGTATTCAGCACTGAAATGAAGGCACTTCATACTTTTAAGTAAATTTAATACCACTGACTGTATCCCCAAAGGCTAAAGTCCTCTATCTGCATAAAAGGCACTGGGAAGGCAAGAGCAGCACGAGCTTTCTCACTACCAATATCCCTCATTCTGACCTGGAGGGGCTGACTTTAATAAACGGTTAATCATTATCCTCTTCGCCAAGCCTGTTAAGCAGCTTAAGAAGCTTGGCATTTCCGTGGTGGGACTCAGCTAAGGCTACCAAATCATTTCACACAGCCTGCTGAAAGCCATCACATGCAGATAGCACAGTGTGCTGGGGCAGCATTTAAAGAGAGCTCTGTGCATGTTGGCACATTTCCCCTTGGAGTCATCGGTTTTGCTCTGCCTCCTGAGCTCCCACGGGCTTGTGATAGGTTGTGGCCCTGATTCAGGGGAGCATCGCCTTCGTTTTCCTTCCAGCAGCTGCAGTCTGGTCTGCCTCTGTGCTCTGGTCTCCATCCTTACTGTTTTCTAAGGTTAATTCAGTATGTTCAAACATCTCTGTTCACTGTTTGGGTGTCCCCATCACAATCTGGTTCTAAAGGAAGGATTCCAAGTTACCTGTGCAACTCCTAAATTTTAAATCTATGTGTTTCAAGTGTCCCCCCTTTGTTTTGGCCTCTCGTACTAATACTGTAGTTGCAGAGTTTCATGCTTTACAACTGCAATAAACCTCTCATCTTTGCAGCAGTTTCTTAACTGTTTCTTACTCCGTCACTTAGCTTAGTGTTAGCTTGCTGAACAAGCCATGTTAATAAAGCTACTTGTCTGGAGCTCACAGTCCCTTTCAAATTCATAGAAGGCTATTTGCTGAACTTTTAGACTTTCACTGCTTTCCTGAGTACCTGTTCCCTGGGAGTCCTTAGCTGCTGTTCTGCAACACACTCTAGCCACAAACTCCCTTCTCACTCCTCCACACAGAGGACACCTCAGATAGTCCTTTGCTGTTTGGTCAAGCTCTGCTCTGTTTGCCCTTTTCAGCCTTCTCCCCACACAGCTGGCAGTACCTGCCACCAGATTCCAATATATACCCAAACAGTGACAGCAGACACATCTTGTTGCATGTATAACACAAACCTCACAAAATTCATCAAGCAAGTTCAAATCTGTGTAGAGATGCTGACTTTAAACTGATGTTAGTGAAGTAACAGGAATTACACCCACAGGGATTTTGTCCCAGTAATGTCACTGAAATGGGCTATTCGTGAACGTGAATATCAGAAGCTGAATCTGAAAAAAGACAGTATAATGTCTGGATGTTTACAGTCACACATTTCAATCCTTTATGTTTCTTTATGTCTGCAAAGCAATTTTTTAGGTCATCAGAGTCTAAAAATTCAGCTGTCATTCTTTTACTCTTTTGTTCTTATTGAGAGTTTATCCATAATTTAATGAAATTTTCAAGGAATTGAAGAAGGGAAGAAAAGGAGCTGTCGAACTCCCCTAAACAGTCCCTTTCACTTATCCCACTTCCAGTGTCTCATGATGTCCCTAGTCAGAATGAGGGGTCTGGTTGAAATTCTAAAGAGCCTCTTAATGCTGCCTGTATTCTTTAGCTTCTGTTCAGTCTCAGACAAATACAATAAAAACCTGCATTAAAATTGGTATTTAACACCCTAGGTGGTATGGAATTTATGTTCAATTTTAGACTGTACATGCCTGAGAATAGCTAGCCAAACACAGAAATAAATTATGAGACTAGCAACACATGACAATATATAAAAGTATAAAAGTGCTTCTCACAAATGGGCACCAGCTTCCAAATAATTCATTAGAAACCAAGATGAAGTTGATTCATAACTAAAATCATCCAGGAAGATTCTGCACAAGCAAGGCTTGTAAGACCTCCACTGACTTCCCTTTCCATTATCTCAGACTCTCCTGGTTGTAAGAAGGAAAACCTGAGTTGATAACAATCTACTATAACAGTAGTAATCTGTGCCTTCTGCCATCCAGGTAAGTCTGATTTCCAGACATTTATACCAGCAAAGAAGGTAGACCAAGCCCCCCCGCTCCACTTTTTTCTTTTACACATGTAAAGCCATGCCCTTAAATCCATGTTTAGATACCCAGGCAAGTGGTCTCAGATTAAACTGTGGTAAGTGGCAAACACTTTAAAATGAAGTCACCACGCTTCTCACTTTGTTAAAAATGATCTCTATGCAAAGCTCTTCACTCTGCCTCTTTGCAAAAGGCCTTTTCCGTCTCTCCCTGTAGATTTCTGAGCATTTTGTCCACAACCAAATGCACCTTCCCAACTGAACCATTTTCAATCCTGCACAAAGCACAGCACATTTTATTGCTCTCAAGGTCAACCTTCCTTTCTTCCACCTCTTCCTTTTTTCACAGCCTCTACCTCCTGATTTCCAGCCAGCTCCTGGACTTTCCACATAGGCTGGCTGGGACTGGCCCAGGTTTTCATCTTAATATAATATCCCAAAATTGCAATTACCTTTTTTCCTTTACTCTCTGTTTCAGCCCCTTTGTCAGCAGCCTGGCCCTGGGAGGTTGTTCCCCATCTACCAATCTGTTCACTATGTTCTCTCTCTCAGTTTTCTCTCTCTGTCTTCTCTGTACATCCTTAATCACACCTCTGCGTCCTCCCTGTTTCACCTCTTTCCCTCTTTCCCTGTCTCTCTCTTTCTCTCTCCAGTTACAGCTCTGCAGGCAGGGTTTACAAGCAGGGATCTCTAGTGATGTCCTACAGGAATATGCCTTGGCACATTGTCTGGACTGTTCAAGCCCTACTGCACCCCTGAGTGCCACAAAAAGCTCTACACAGAGCGGCAGAACAGAAAAGAAATGCTTTACAGCCACTTTCTTGTATGCTATTTTTTCCTCTCGGCATCTAAGGAAGATTTAGGGGATGGGGGGGAGGGAAGAGCCTAGATTTACAAACAACAATCAGGCAGGTAAATATTCTGCAGTTTAGTTGCAGCCAAGGGAATATAGAAAGAGGGTATTTAAGCAAGAACAAGCCAGAATCCTTTATGCTCACAACTGAGCTAGCAATTTGAATTCCTTTAGGTATGTCATTCAGTTACCTCAGTACTAATAATATCATACCTGAATTAATTAGTATCATACAGCTGGGGCTGGGCTGGTGAGTTGAGTGCCTACTGAGAGATGTTCTGAGTTAGGGCACTGATACCGTCAGGTCCCACCACTGAGACCACAAATACAAGCAATTGTAAAAATAAATAGCCACTCTCAGCTACATTTTCTTTGCTGGTTGATTTTAGGACAGCACTGATGCTAGCAAGATCAAAACTTGGAACAAATTTTTCATAGTGATCATACCTGTGTAAGAGAGAAGCACAGCTCCTCATCAGCTCCTGCAGTGCATATCCCTTGCTGTACTCACTGGGAGAAGCTAGGCTGGTGCAAGCAGAGATGGAGTACTTCATTGAGCTGTATAGCCAAGTCTAGTCCACAAGGCTCAAGAATCATGCCCAGGATCTTCCCTCCTTTGCAGCACTGGTTCCTGATATGATAGAAATCAACAAGGAATGAGCATGTCTTTCCTGATGCACCAATTTCTCCATTACTTGCAAAAAGGGCTCTGTTACTTATCATCATGGCAGAGGCTTAACCTTCTCACAACTCCTTTTAACCTTAATCTACCAGCAGTAGGCTCAGTTTAGGCTTTGAAAGGAAGCAAATATCTATTTCTAAAGATTGAGACATCCTACTTATATTATGCAGCTTCGTAAAAGCAGAGTCCAGAGTCAAATGAAGAACATCACAGGAAAAGTCCAGCTCCCAAGTAAATGCCAGTTAGAAAATAGAAACACTGTTTACTGCCTCCCAAACTAAAATTTTGAAGTGTGCTTTACATAGCATTAATTTGCTGTGAAGTACCACGCATTGCACTGCATAAACAGGCAGACAGGACTGACAGCTATAACTGAGCCCTTACCAAGTTACTGAAGCATCCAAGCCTTCCTCCCCTTCTTAATCATACTCCTTGAAATCCTTAAAGATCCTCATGGAGTGCAAGGAGGAGAGCTGTTTTTCGTTGAAAATACCTACTGTGTAGTTATAACAGCCTGGAAACTACACCCCCTAGTCACATACACTTGTGTAGCAAAAATGTGTGTTTCCATATGAAACTTGAGAGCCAGCGAGTTCTGACTGGCACTGAGGGTGGCAATTCTCCTCAGGAGCACTCTCCTGTCTGCCTGCATCCGCAGCAATTGAGCATCTATCATAACTGATTGCTGAGATGAAGATAGGGAAACTATTACTGCTCTCTCTCATAACAAAGTCAACATTTCTCAGGACAACGAGCATTTAACTAAATGCTAATTGTACAAATGGTGCAACACAGTCCATAAGTCATTAACATATGAAAAGAACAAAACTTACACCCAAGTCTATGAGTTTTTTGTTGGTGACAATACAAGACATTTGTACAAAGCTCAGAAGAAAAAAAAAATCTATTTGTACACTTAAGGGATTTTATGCAGGGAATTTTTTCCTTAATAAATCATAATAAGAAAAAGAATGTGCCAAACTCTAGTATTTTAATTAAACGGTAAACATTTCTCACTGGGTTTGTTTGCTTTTCTGCATATGGATTCCTCTAAGGTCCTTAAAGCCAGCAAACCTGAACACTTGTAAAGATGTTCCCCTGCAATATGTAATTGAAATTCCTTAAAATATTTAGAGAATTCTAGAAGGGAATGTTCTGCAGCAATAAATTACTGTAGTGTCATGGTAGCAATGTACTGAGAGGGCAGAGTAGTTTTTGAATTCCTATTCTTAGCTACTTATATTTTTTTCTAGATACTGCATTTTTTTAGCATTAACTCCAAATTTTACTTTTGGAATGCCTTTTTTTCCTCCCCTCCATTTTAAAATTTAGCTCAGCATCATAAATCAAGAGCGGTTTTCTTCTAAAACTTCAAATTTGTCATGCCTAAGGTTGAAGGAAAAAAGCTTAGGTTTGTCTTTTTAAAGGAACAAAAGATTGGAATATCTGCATCAGGAAAGACTGTTTCTGTACACTTTGAATGCCTTTGCCCCAGCCCCTGAGCTTTTCCAGGCTGAACTAGGATGTGCCTTCATCTCACAAGGGACACACACATACCCACCCAATCAAGCATTGGGATAGTCCCATAGAGCTCTACACATGTTCAGAGACAAGTGCTTCACAGGATACAACTTCCACTCACAAGATATTTAATTCATAAAGTAGGACCTCTAACATCCCTTCTTGTTCTGTATTTCTCAGAATAAACCAGTACATAGCCGTACAGAATATAAATCTTTACCATTATTTCCTAGGCTTGTGATTGATGAGACAAATCTTAAACACATGGAGTGGAAAGTAACTGTTCATCCCACATTTTAATATCCTGAAAGAGAAGATCACTTCCCTTTTCAGACTGCTTAAAACCTTAGTTGTTTGGGACCATATTTTAAGATATTTACGTGCCTCATTCCCATGCAGTTTCCTAATGAGGTATTCGAATACAAGAGGCCTTCACATCACTTGAGAGGCCATTCTATGCTTTTCCTGTTACAAATGTTTTTCCAAGCTTCATCTTTCCTTTTAGCTCATTCTAGATGTTCCTTACTATTGTCTATAGGACTTTCCAGGGCTTTGCCAGGATGACCCAGAGTAATTTCTTCTTTTCCCTCCAATCTGATTTTATGCATTTTAAAGAGTTTTTGGGCAGACCACTGCCCTTCCTAGCAGGCAATGCCAGCAACACTGACACTGTTGCAATAGGGTGTTGAAGCAAAGCCACAGTTTCTGTCTTGGGTGAGCCAGCATCTGTTACCCAAAGAGATTCTCTGAACTCCCTGACTGTATATTCACAACAGAGGCTACTGCTCTGCCATGCTTTACTTTTCATTTAGGAGGAGCAAAAACACAGGGTACCAGGCCAAATTAATGAAGTGGATGGGCTGGATTAAATGATATCAAAAAATTCCAAAGGAAAAAAAAAAAACCAAAACCTGAGGTGTTAAGAAGTTAAATGGCTGAGCAGAAACAAATTTGGTTATTTTCTACCAAATTTTTCATTACTTTTTTACAACACAAACGTGCTATAAAGTAAATTTCCATGTGTACATGGCTAAGAGTGCCTACTTTAGGACAGTGGCAATGGCAGTTGAAGCCCGGCCTGTGGGAAGGGAGCGGGGAGTCCCTCTCTGATCTGCCAGTCCCCTCTGAGGCTGCCAGCCAGAGCAGTGGGCGAGCACCCCAGCACACACAGACTGCCCTCCCGGCAAGCCAAGGAGGCCGG
>VZRX01021030.1:0-25536 GCA_013398075.1 Notiomystis cincta | reverse complement strand
AGCCGCTGCCGCCGGGCACAGCGGGCAGGTGTCCCGGCCCGCGGGCCCTGCGAGCCGCCTTTCTGCGGGGACGCTCCGGAGACGCTGCGGGCAGAGCCCCGCGCTCCGCCGGCCGCGTCACAAGGACCCGCCCTCGCGGGGGCGGCGGGCCGCGTTATCACCTTCTCTTGCTTCTCATTCCTCTCTTTCCTCTCTCCCAGTAACCCCCGACATTTCTCAGCGTACTTAACAGTATCCGTAACAACTATGCCTTGAGGAAATTTTAATTACAACATTATTTGGAAGTGTTGATTGTTTATTGTGACAAGACAAAGAACATGGGAAGGGAAGATTCACTGAGAAACACGGGCTGAGGAAAAGGTTGCTTTGCAATCATTTCTGGTGCATAAAAATCCACATTAGAGATGGAAAAGAAATCTTTAAACAAACAAACAAACAAAGGTAAAGTGCCTGTACCTAGTATTGCTCTCAGAAAAGTATTCATTCTAAACAAATTATAAGGGAGTTGAGAAAGCTGCAAGATGCACTGGTTCCAGATTAAAAATAAAAGTATAAAAAAACCCCAACAGTGCTGGAATTTTCTGGCACCCTTAACGATTACAGGCATTTCTTTCAGGGCTGGAAATACTGGAAACAGATATTCTTCATGTGACTAAGAGTCAAAACTACACCATGACTTAAGAAGAGCAAACAGCAGGGCAGACTGGGATGCATATTTAAGGGGAAAAGAAACCAAGGAGAAAGGAATGAGAAAATGATAATAAAAACATTAAAGGGTAGGGTATATCAATTAGAAAGATAGGAAAGAAAATATCTGCTCAATTTAGAAGAATGGATGGACGATTCTTCCTCCTCATTCCACCTCATTACTGGCATCTGGTACAGAGAATAAATCCAGCAACTGTTTTCATAGTGCAGGGTCCTCATTTCCTTTCTGTGAACAAGGAGTGTAGGTAGAAATCCACATTGATTTTAACGTGCAGATTCCATGTGTAGGAACCAGAGCGTATTCTTAATTAACCCTGTAAGGAACAGACCTGTCAGACTGACAACAGCAGAGAGAGACTGGAGAAGCTGTTCAAAGTCATAGATGAAAATGACGAATGGTACTGAATTTATATTTGGGGGATCAGCTACATCTTATATGAATCCAGATTTTAGATGATAAGTCAAGTTTATACCAATTATGGGGTCAGTTACAGGTTTCAGGAACTTCAGGACTGCATCCTCTAACCACTGAGCCATTAAGCACAATCTGAAATTTTCAGGCTGTGTTTGCATTAGCAAACTTTGACACCCACCGTAGCAGGGTACAAGTAGACAGAACTCAGCCATGAAAAAACCAAGCCTCAAAACAAAACAGTCCAATATTTCATCATGCCTCACTCTGTCATTGTTAAAATACCTTTAGAAGTATAATATTCCATAGGATGCTTCACAATCAAAAAAGACCCCAGCTGGGGCTTTTATGTCAAGAATATCAACTCCCCATGCAAGAATTCAGTGTAAGAAATTTCAGAGGTGGAAGAAGCATGCTGCAGAAATCTCAGGAAATGGCCTTTCAAAGTGAAGTGAGATCACAGCTTCCCATTCTCCTCCAAGTTAATTACTTAACCTCCTAGAAAAAGCAGCAGAAAAAATTGCTTACACATGACCTACAAAGAGCAGGCAACATAAAAGTGAAAAAGCAAATTAGAACTGAGAGAATGCTCTTGCTTAGAAGCTGGGCAATAGTGTTGGGAGACACCGAGTTACAGTGTTTTTACTGAGGTTAGCACAGTGGGGGACAGATTTCTGAACTGCACCTCGGGACAATAGAGGCAAGATAGAGAACAGACAGATGCCAAGTTTCCATTTCAAAAACAGTTCAGCCACTTTAATTTACCTGCACCATGTTATATAGCTTAGTTCCCCTCTGCATGCTCCTTTGCATTCAGTTTATTTCCTCCTTCACACTCCAAATTTTCTGTTACGTCTTCAACTACTGAATCTTCTTCGTCTGCCTGCGAGCAGACAGAGCATTATATTTAAATTCCTGTTCTCATTTCGTTTAGTATTTCAATAAAGTACACCTCTTTTTTCCAGGCTGACAAGTGTGGAGGAGTGGGCAGCACCATGGAACGTGGCCCACGTACCCAGTGATTTCAGGTAATTTGAAGAGAGAAAGCTTTGGGGGGGNAAAAAAACCAAAACAAAAAGCCACCTTTCTTATGATTTCCCTCTCTGTCAAAACTGCAAAACAAGCGTCAAAAGCCTTGCCTTGTGTTTTGTGTCAGCGCTAATTACATCCCTGCTGCTGCCGGCCACTTCCGAGCGCTGCATCCCACCGAGGGGAAGGCCTCCATCTCCCTGCAGTGGGCAGACCCTCCTCTCCCGCGCCAGGAATGCCTCCGAGGGGGAGCGCGCTGCTGTTTTGACAATCCCTTTTTTTGCTGCCTGGCAGAGCTCCATCTCATTTCAGCAAAGGCAGTATTTTCACTCTGTCCTATATTCTGCCCCGGCTTCACAGCATCCCACGTTCTGACAGCCTTTCCCATTTTCAGTAATCCCTCTTTTTCAGTCTGTCTCAATGAAACAATGGAAATATTAGACCCTGAAAACATTACAGAGCGTGGACACAGCATCTTCACTTCTCTGAGTCTCACTGAAAATGAATAGAAAATAAGCAGAGTGATGCTCTCCTCCACAGAAGTGAGAGTGGCAGATTCCAGCCCTTTGATAGCTGTCGATTTTGACTAATCCTGGTGGGTACATTTAAATCCTTGTTAAGGGCTTCCACATTCATTAAAAATAAATCCAGTAGTTATTTGGCTGTGTAATTATTATGGATAATTTGCAATTAAGCAATTGGCCTCTGACGAAGGGACAGATAATTGACCAGCCTGGTCTGGCATTTTAGAATGGGGTGGGGGGTAATTAAGTAAATCCAGTCAGCTAAATGTCCTCCTTCCCACTACATCTTTCCCACCTTTAAATGCAAACCAGACCTCATGCAGCTGTGCAGGCCATGGGAGTCTAAGCCTATTAAAGAAATCTTTTAATGACTGTAAAACTACCACTAATTGAAATAAAAATATTTTCACACTATTTTCACATTGTGCAAATGGATCCAAAAATAATTCTTAATGCAATACATGGTGCACAAACTGCTCTGCTTGACAAGTGCAACATTTAATTTGCACTAATTAGTCCAAAGCGGGGGCAGTGTGAAATTAACATGATTCATTAATTCTGTGGTTTATGTTTTACATACCATGTGTTTACATTTCAAAACTATTAGGTTCCCTGCAACCCAACACACCACACTTCTGGAATTAACAGGTTCAAAAAGTTCTCCCCACATCTCTTTGGGTGCATTCAGATTTGATTTTTGGATTTGCACCTTGTCTATTTGTTTCAAAACAACTGGATGCTTTTATTTTGCATGGTTTCTTCGTTTGTCCTAATCTTGGCCTCAGCTTCTTTCTGACAAAATAATCTTTTGGGTGGCGCAGGTCACTGTGGGATAAGCATGAACAGAGCAGCAGGTGAAGAAGCAATTTTCAAGAAGCAATTTTCAAACTACTGTATGTTCTAAAAAATTTAATAAATCCTTCATATCGACTAAATCTGAAGTTTTCATGATGCTGCTCCAATATTTGCTCCCATAATGATATCAGGAGATGTTCATTAAAGATCTAATCCAGAGCCCCATGAAAGTCAACAGACTTCCACTGGCTTCAGAAAGCATAAATATGCCAGCTTCTCTTTCTGCTACAGAACACAGGGCTCCAAGAACCGTAGCATTGACCAAGTTGTCTTACAGAATAAATTATCTTCAAGTGAATTGTGCTGAAAAGCATTTAAAGAAACACCAGACGTAGCTAAATATTACATTTCTACAAATTAAGGTGCCAAAATTGTATTTATGTCATTGGAGATACTCCCAATGTCAAATGTGGTCCACTGTTTCCTGGGATACAGGTTACATTTCTACAAAGACACAGAGCAATATTACACCGAGAATTAGGTGTAATATTGAATTACTATGAAGTTTGTTTCCTTGTTGTCAGTAATGACTGGTAATGAAGTAATGATGCCTGTCCCTGAGAGCTCTAAAAATCCAGTGGACACTTTGTAAATGTTATCTGGCCTCCCACAAATGTGAAGGCTGACCAATCCCTACAAATACCTCTTCAGTTGTCTCAGAAATACAGCAAACACGTGTGCTAAGATTTACTCATCTTCCCCAGTCACGAGAAATTGAGGCTGTTTTCTATACCTGAAAGTGCTGGACAAGGTACCTCGAGGCATGGAAGAGCAGCTCCTGTAACTGGTGGGCAAATGATGGGACAGTGTGGCAGGAAGGATGCCTAGACTGAGCTGTCTGACACCCCAGTAAACACACAGACACTGAGCACAGATGTCTGGTAGGGCCAAGAAAGCAGCACAGACAGAAGCCTGGCCACTCAAGGAGTCAGAAGCACCTCAGAAAAGGTAAGAGGTGAAGCTTGGTCAGCCAGGGTTCTTGGAGGTTCTTGGAGCATGGTAGGAAGTGGTCACTTGAGTGGGTCATCACAAAAAAAAAGGAGAATTCAGAAGGAAGACTGTCTACAGTGACTTTCAAAGGGTAACAAAAGACAGAGGTTTTAAATGATACAAGCCTGATAAAAACTAATGTCTTCCATACTATCTAAAGTTACCTGATAATGTTTGTAAGAACCAACTGAGGCAGAAAGCAGTTAGATTATGGGGAATTCAGTCCTACAGTAAAAAAAAACCTACTTAGAAATAGCCACTTGGAGTGCAACTTTCATCTTTCATCTAAGTCTTCTGATTTTTTTTTCCCCAATATAAAAAGTGCTTTTTTGGTCAGTAACCAAAGTCAAGTAAAGAGCAGGAGTAACAGGATTGTTTTCTTCTCATAGAGACAAACTCAGGTCAGTTTGGTCCCATGTTGCAGATCAGAATATGGCCATACCTCGTTTAGAGTAGCAGGGACAGGCCAAATGCAGGTACATAGCTTCATTGTTAGCAAATGTCTCATTAGGACAAAGCCATAATTTAAAACCAGAAAACTGCTTATTCACAAATCTTCCATTTGGCAAGAATTTCTGATTGGCTGTGCACCTTTAAATGACTTATTTGTGTCAGTCTGTTTCAGGCTATATCTGGAGCACGCAATGTCATCAAGAAGTGCTATTTGATTACAGTGCAGTACTTTGGGTGGCTTTTAGAAAGCAATAAATTATAGCATTACCATGTACTGTGCATAACATCTCTGTGCCACTTAGCAAGTATGAGGCCAAAATGAACACTCTAACCTTGAAAATACATGATTAAAGTGCTGCCTCATGGATTGATATACAAAATGGCTAAGTTTAGTGATCCTTCAAATTCTGTTTCCCCGCTGAGCACAAAGGATTCTGATGTGCTAGGGTCTGCCAGTCACTACACAGAGCATAAAGATGCAATGCCTTCAGGAGTACTTGGGCTACTTGGAGTAAGGAAAGGCACTTAGAAGAAAATTTGCATCCTTTGGTAAGGTGTAGACACTTTGCAACATAAATTTAAGCCTATTTTAAAAAATTTTAGTCAGGTAAATGTCCCTAGAGGTAAACAGGATGGTACTGAAATATCCTCAATCAAAGCTAGGCCTACACAGAAACAAGTGGTATCAGTTTAGAAGGCAGGCAACTTCACTGCTACAATGTCACTATTTAAAACACAGTTTTTCGCTGCACCTTGAAATAACACACAAAGATTTCTAGCACAATGAGGAGATTCAGCTGCCAGTACCTTATAAGTAAAAGGAAATATAAACTCAAAGCATTGTGTCATGTAAGAAGGCTGTACCACCAGCTGTTTAACAAAGAAAAGGTAAGTAGAATTTTTTCTGATATACTTTTATCAACACTTTTGCCAGATTAGGAAGTTCACTTACATTGTCTGTGTCCTAAAGTCACTTTTTGTTTGACTCAACCATTGCTGACTCCACACATTGTTTCCATGAGTATCATAAACATGAATGGCCTATAGCCAAACACTTTTGATATATATTAAATGGGCTACATGGCCAAATGGTATTTGGTTTGTTTTCACATAGACAGACTACATTTGTGCACTATTCTGATTCCATTTAAATCTGTGAAAAACTTAAATCCCTCTTGAGGTACCCTTTTACCTTTTCAAGTGCATCTTTTGATTCCCTAAAGTGCCTGCTTAAAAATGGATCTTTATCTGCATATGGAAGTGCATATTTTATGGGCAGTAGGCTATTATTGCTACATCTGCACTTCTATGGATGTGTGCACCTGTCTATTTGACTGCTAGCAAAACAGAGATGGTCCTGTGTCAGGGCCTGCTTGAGACTCAAACAAAAAAAGGGGTATATTCAAATCTGGTATTTGGTGCAGGGGATAGCAGGGTGTTTGTAATTCCACACTACCCCCTTCTACTGGGAAACTTGTAAAATCTCACTTGCAGTCCCGGAAAGGATTTGCACAGCTCTAATAGAAATGCTCGACTAAGATAGATGGGTCTGAGAGTCACATGGCCTTCCCAAGCATAAGTTCTGTTACTAAATCAGCATATTGATTTGGGAACACAGCGTCCTGGAATTCTGAAAATGTCAGGCACAGTCTCAGTGCTTCACTTCTTTAAAATCAAATTAATTTAGCCAGCTTACTCTGAAGAAGAAATGACGATGTCAGATACATGCAAAAAGCAGAGTGTCAGGCACTCCAAGTTCCAAGTTTTGAAAGGAAACACTCAGAAGGAAATACCTGGGTTATCCCCTAGTTCTTCCTTGGTGGAAAAAAGCCACCACCACAGGTAACGTGGATCTCTGCTCATGTGAACTCAGGTGTTACATCTCTCCATGGATTTTTGGAGATTCCCAAGGCAGAGACAATCAATGAGGTTGAGAGGTAAAATTATATGATTACCTGCGATGGTACTAATCCATCTACATTAACTATGGGGTATATTTGAGATTAAAGGCCCATGTCCTTGCACTGTGATCTTCAGTTCTGTACTCATACTAATTAAGTGTGCTAATCCACAAATGTATGGTCAAGGTTGCAGCACCTGGTGTGAACAGAAGGCTTTCAACAAGTGGGACCCATCAGCATGACGACATTTGTAGGTGTTAGCAATATATATTTAGTTGATAGAATAGATAGAATATTGGCACAAGTTGCTTCTGGGGAAAAAGGGACAGTCTACCAAAACATATTACACCAAGAGGATATTTTCTTCCTACCTGACTTGACAAAACATACAAGCATACACTGGATATAAGGAAAAGGAGCAACTGGGAAATTTCAGAGAACAAAACTGATTTATGTTCTTGACTAGAAGTACCAACACATCCTGTTCTGACCCCACAAGGCATCACACTGGGCTTTGATTCCCAGTGACCAGGTGCAGCATGGGAGCCTCAGTGAGATACAAACTCCAACCCTGCCCTGCCATACACGAAGAGTGGGACTGGAGAAGCTCTGCTGGTAATCAACCCTTCAGAGCATGTGTTAGCTCCCTGGCAAAGGAGAGGTCACTACAACACAGGCCAGATACAGAGCACTCACTCCAACCTCCCACAGCTCCTTGTGCAGGCTCCCTGACTTGGTCAGTACTATTACAGACATCTCCTTCCAGGCTTTGCTGCTCTTGAGCTGAACACCCCTTTTCTGTGTTGAAAAGCTCACTAAAACTAGAGATGACTTAGGCATCACTAGAGAGATGAGTGTCACCAAGACAGAGCCAGCTGTATCAGGATGCTGCAGCCAGAGAAAAAGACAGTAGAACCTTGTCTGACCTGTACACCTTGAGGACGAGGTGGGCAGGCTGTTATCTACTGCAAGTGAAAAGTGCACAGCCACAACTTCCTGGTATTGTGAGCTAGCAAAAGAGGGGTGGTGGTGGGGAAACCTTGAATATGTTATCAAGACAACTACAGCTTTTTCACTAGATTTCAGCAGAGAAAATCAGTACAGACAGCCTGGCAGCTGCCCTGCCCTTCTTCTCTAAGGCAATGATGAAATATAACCGCACAAATTTCCTTGCTAGTATAAACTGGAGGATTCATATTACTCCTATTTGAAATAGGATTATGCAAAGGAGAGCTGGATTGAAAGTTGTTTGATGGGGAAGTGGGAAAAGCAGTTCTTGGTCCCAGCAGACCAAAAACTCCTTCAAAATAATATAACAAAAGGTGATGATGTTTTCTCTGGAAAGCATTATACATGGCAAAAATCTATTTAGCATTTACAGAAACTGAGCAAAAGGGAATACAGATCCTAGAACTTTATTAGGTTCAGTGAAGAGAGTAGGTAGCAGTCAATAATCAACAGTGTAATATGCAGCACAAATACCTGTGTCCACTGCAGTTAATACAAACAACTCCCTCATACATCAGCTACTGCTTTCCATTTGTTCCTTTTGCCCCTCAGAAACCCCCTGGCTTTGCTAAATATAGACAAGCCTTCATGTGCATCCACAGCCAGCCTTCATGTCTGGGAAGCCTTCTGCTTCCCATTTCTTGTGGCAGTGGGAGTGGTACATGACATCACCCAGGACCCTGGTATTTATGTCCTCTCCATTTCCCACGAGGGATAACACATAGTACCATCACCTCTGCTGTGCTTTGTGATGTTTCTCCCTGCCATGGTTTAACTCCAGCTGGCAACTGAGCCTCATGCAGCCACTTGCTTACTCTCCACCAGAGGGAATGGGGGAAGAGAATCAAAATGTAAAAGAGAGAAAATTCGTGGAGTATGCAGATTTATAGAATGCTTTGTGTTGGAAGGAACCTTAAGAATCCCCTAGTTCCAACCCCCATGCCATGGACAGGGACACCTTCCACTAGATCAGGTTGCTCAAAGCCCATCCAATCTGGCCTTGAACATGCAGCACAAATTCAAAGAAGAGCTGGACTGTAGGTTTTTTGATGATAAGTGGGAAAAGCAGTTCTAGGTCTCAGCAGGCCAAAATCTCCTTCAAAAGAATATAGCAAAAGGCAATGATGTTTAATAGCCAAAGCAAAAGCCGTGTGGAGAAAGCAAAGCAAGCAATTCATTCCTCCCTTCCCATGTGCAGGCAGGTGTTCAGCCAGCCCAGGAAAGCAGGGCTCCTTCACACATGGCAGTTATTTGGGAAGACAAACATCACCACTCCATATGACACCATCTTCCCACAGCTCTATATGCTGACCCTGATGACACCCTTTGGGTCAGAATATCCCTTGGGTCAGCTGGGGTCAGCTGTCCTGGCTGTGTCCCCTCCCAATTCCTTGTGCACCCTCAGCCTCCTTGCTGGTGGGGTGGGATGAGGCACAGAAAAGGCCTTGAGACTCTGTGTAAGCACTGCTCAGCAATAACGAAAACATCCCTGTGTTATCAGCACTATTTTCACACTAAATCCAAAACACAGCTTTGCAACAGCTACTAAGAAGAAAATGAACTCTATCCCAGCCAAAACCAGGACATTCCATATCTTTCCTCAGCTAAGGGGAAGGCAATTCCCCAGAAGAGGCTTCTCTCAGGAATGCTCTAGCTGCTCAGGCACACAAAGATACTAAAAAATATCATTAAATCAAAACTAATCAGATGGCTCCCTGTTTGTCTCAAGTCACTGTTCAGACTTCTTAATTTAAAACCTTGCATAGATTTGGCTTAATCTGCTTCACAACTCTTTCTTTTCCAATTCCTCCACCTATCTAATATTGCTTTTTCTTTGTCATTTCCCATGCCCTTCTGACACAGCCTTCCTATAAGTTTTCACCTCATCTCACCATTGATTTTCAAGCCCTGTATGAGGATGCACTTCTTTTTTCCTCTGTGTCTTAATTTCTCTCCTTGAAAAGCAAGATCTATTTCAGCTCTGCTGCTTCTATGAAGACAGGGAACAATGTGAGCATGCTAGAGTCACACTTGTGTCCTAGCCAATGAGGGCATTACTTAGAGGACAAATTGAGATGCCACAATACCCTTGTTCTCCTCTGAAGCTTTATGTGCTCTTCAGGTGGTCTTGTGCTGGACCCTTCACATAAGCCTAGATTTTACAGATTGCAGGTAGGTGGCTTTTGATGCTACATTGCTTAGATCTCATGTTGAATATGATAAATCATTCCTATTCCTTAGTCCTGAATATTTTCCCTCCTATATTGCATGAAATAAGCTGGCATTACCATAAAATACAAAATCCCCAGGCCTGTATTTAGTATGTCTTACCTTTCATGCCCTTCCCCCACCCACTGAACCTCCTTTGTAGACAGCCATGGATTTCTATCATCCGAGGATCAGAGCACTATGCATCCATCGAGAAGGGTAAAATATTCACAGGAAGAGACTACAAGATGAGGAAGAGGTCCAGAATGCATAACATGTGTCAGAAGAACAGATGTACACAGAAAATAAAACTTCTGCAAACTGCAATAAAAATTTCCTCCATGACAGAACTGTGCCTGTTTCCACGGCTGTCATAGATTTCATGGAACCAGTGAAATCCAGCCATTTTCAGAAATCCCATGAAATTTACCATTTCACCTGAATCCACACAAAATCAGAATTTTTCCATAAGAGCCCTCATAAAATTGACACATTTTCTTAGAACACTCCATGAAATTATATAGAATATTGCAGTTTCTTTTAGCCTTGTCTCTCATTGCACCTCCTAAAATTACAACCTCATCTACTGAATTTTTACATTTCTTCCTTTCAGAAAAATAGATTATGCAAAAATATAATAGGCATGAAAATACCCTCCTATAGGAAGGAAACCAGAAGCCCTCATAAATGCATTATAATTAGCACAGAAATTTATATACAGTGAAATCTTACCAGATCAAGAGCAACCTTAACTGAACATTCCTCTTTTGATATGGAAAAATTGACATTACAGAAATTGTTATGTACAAAAATGTACTCAAGTTTCTAATGGTGCTCCCAACTTCACTTTTTTTAGGGAAGCAGATAAAGGATGAAGCTACCATTCTGGTACCTGACCATCAGCAAAGAACTGCAAATGAGGAAGTGCCACCACAAACAAGAAACTTCAGGAGGTAAATGCAATGTGGTCAATTTCTTCTCTAAACATACTATATATGCGCTAAAATAAATTCTCAGATCTAACTCAGAGGAGCAGACGCTGTGGCATAAGCGTTCATTAGGCTCCCAGAGTGACAGCTGAGCCATTTGCTCTGGCTGAAAACAAATCGATACAACAGCTCAAACCCCACCTCACACAGGCTGGTCAGCAGGCATCCCAAATCACAGTCCACCTCAGGTCCCATTATTGCAGTTAGTTCCATTTCACTCTTCAGCAAGACTACTGTCCAAGAAGGAACCAAAAAGCAAGGTTCTTTCCGTGGTCTGCAACTAAGCCTTGATCCAAAAGCAATGCAGCCGTTGATATCAGCAGGATTTAACTCCGGCAGTCAATCTAAACTCAAGAGATTTCATGCAAGGCAAAATAAACAGTTTAGGAGAATTGATAGTGCTGCTGAGAAATTTCTACAAGACACAGATGCCAGTGAAGACAAGGAACAGAAGATGCAGCAGCAGGAAGATAATGGCCTAAAAAGAGCAGATTAATATGCTCTTAAATATATCAGAGGTCTTCAAAGTGATTTGGCACAATGCATTTCAGCTCAGGAATCTTACATGGCCACTTGAGAGCTCTCTGGATCACTGGACAGTCACCTCTCAGAATGCAAGAATAGAAGATGAGGTACCAAAAGATTGGGAAAAAGTAAACAGAATATCCAGCTCTGCAAAGTGAGGAAGCAGAACTGAGGAGTTACAAGGCAGTCAATTTTTCTTCAATCCTCAGAAAAACACCAGAACAAGTATTCAAACTACTTATAAGTGCCTAGAAGATAACATGGAAATGAATAGCAACTAGTATGGATCTCTAGAGCACAAATCCTGTCAAATCAATGTAATTTCCGTCTGCCATATGGGAGAAGCCTTGTGGCAGAAGCAGAGCAGGAGATGTCACGTTTCCTGATTTAGTAAAACTTGTGGTGCTGTCTCAAATGTCACTCTCATGCACACTAACAAAGCGTGGTCTGAACAAAACTGCAACACAGGTACGAAAGTGGCTGGGAAGAACATGTAGGGAAAGTTATCGTTTGCCCGTAGTCAAAGACATCTAGGGGGACAGGAGGATTAAAAAACTCTGCTGTGGATATGATTGTGTTTTAGTACTTCCATAAATCATCTGGCCATGACACAGCACACTTACTGTGCTTGCAGACTATACAAATGGCATGCACAGGACAACTGCAAGTACGGATGCTCAGAGTTTGAAGAGATGCTGACGAATAACTGTGGTGTCAAGAAAGGCGATGACACTTATGGGGGATGGAAAGGAAGAGACTGCAGGGCAGAGATGCTTTCACTGGAGAGCCCCAGAAGAAAAGCAGTGGAAGCAATCAGAGGGCCAGAAAATACGTCCAGGGGAAAAGATTTGAAAATTTGGGGGTCTGCAGAGAAGAGAATTTCTGGGAAGGCAATTTTAAGACACTGAATGTGTAAGAGTTTGTCACACACAGGGTTCTTGCATGTTACAAAGAACAGCCTTATTTTGCAGCAAGACAGATGCAGGTCAGGCATTACAGAAGAACATTTATAATAACAAAGATAGTGAAGTACTGGGATGGAGCCTGGGAAAACGATGGAATCTGGAATCTCTATCTCCAGATGTTTTTAAGAACAGCCTAGAAAAAAAAAAATTCTTTGAGGGATGATATAAAAATAACTAATCCTGCAGAAGGGGGACTTCCAGCCCTACTTTTCTAAATGTCAAATGTCCTCCTATGTTTTAAAGCCTCAAACCACCAGAGTATATAAACACACAAGTAATCCCATTGACTTCAAAGCAAGTACACATGGGATTTAAGCATATATATATATATATATATGTATGTATGTATAACTTGCCAGATCAGTGTAGCCAAAGGAAGTAACTTGCAAAAGTGACTGCATNGAAAGTGGCTGGGAAGAACATGTAGGGAAAGTTATCGTTTGCCCGTAGTCAAAGACATCTAGGGGGACAGGAGGATTAAAAAACTCTGCTGTGGATATGATTGTGTTTTAGTACTTCCATAAATCATCTGGCCATGACACAGCACACTTACTGTGCTTGCAGACTATACAAATGGCATGCACAGGACAACTGCAAGTACGGATGCTCAGAGTTTGAAGAGATGCTGACGAATAACTGTGGTGTCAAGAAAGGCGATGACACTTATGGGGGATGGAAAGGAAGAGACTGCAGGGCAGAGATGCTTTCACTGGAGAGCCCCAGAAGAAAAGCAGTGGAAGCAATCAGAGGGCCAGAAAATACGTCCAGGGGAAAAGATTTGAAAATTTGGGGGTCTGCAGAGAAGAGAATTTCTGGGAAGGCAATTTTAAGACACTGAATGTGTAAGAGTTTGTCACACACAGGGTTCTTGCATGTTACAAAGAACAGCCTTATTTTGCAGCAAGACAGATGCAGGTCAGGCATTACAGAAGAACATTTATAATAACAAAGATAGTGAAGTACTGGGATGGAGCCTGGGAAAACGATGGAATCTGGAATCTCTATCTCCAGATGTTTTTAAGAACAGCCTAGAAAAAAAAAAATTCTTTGAGGGATGATATAAAAATAACTAATCCTGCAGAAGGGGGACTTCCAGCCCTACTTTTCTAAATGTCAAATGTCCTCCTATGTTTTAAAGCCTCAAACCACCAGAGTATATAAACACACAAGTAATCCCATTGACTTCAAAGCAAGTACACATGGGATTTAAGCATATATATATATATATATGTATGTATGTATAACTTGCCAGATCAGTGTAGCCAAAGGAAGTAACTTGCAAAAGTGACTGCATTTGTTTAAACTGCCCTAGATATATATCAGCATTATATTTAAAATGTGGTTTCCTGGATTTCACAGATTGTCTATAGGAGAACACTGTGGATTTGTGCTAAAGCCTTCTAAACAGTTGTTCATAAGCATGAACCTTGCAAAACAATGTCTATATTCACTGAAGATGCCTGGGGGTGAAAAAAGAAAAAAAAAAGAAAAGAAAGAAAAGAAAAGAAAAGAAAAGAAAAGAAAAGAAAAGAAAAGAAAAGAAAAGAAAAGAAAAGAAAAGAAAAGAAAAGAAAAGAAAAGAAAAGAAAAGAAAAGAAAAGAAAAGAAAAGAAAAGAAAAGAAAAGAAAAGAAAAGAAAAGAAAAGAAAAGAAAAGAAAAGAAAAGAAAAGAAAAGAAAAGAAAAGAAAAGAAAAGAAAAGAAAAGAAAAGAAAAGAAAAGAAAAGAAAAGAAAAGANTGAAAATGCCAGTATTTTCTACTCATCACAGCACTTTTTTTTTTTTTGGGTAAGCCAGGTTGCATACAGACAGTTTCAATATGTAGTATCTATAATGTTGAGGACATGAGATTATAAACATGTACAGAAAAGTGGAAAGCTTCTTCAACTGTCTCTCACACCTCCTTCCATATGTTATCACCAAATGTTTTATTGTATGCCAATTTTCAGCAGATAACATTGGAAACAATATTTACTTTGCACAAAATTCAGCAAGATTTGCTGTAAATTATTAACCATCCTCCCCCTCTTTCTCTACCGTATTTGTACCCTTTTTTTAGGGGGGAGGATGGTGTGCAGGAGTCAAATAACAAGTGCTATTTCAACACAAAGGATAAGTGCGGTTCAACGCTACTTTGTTTGACCATTGCATTGGAGTTGAGACTGGCACATATGTTCCAGAAGACTGACAGATACTTTGGCATGTCTTAAGAACAGGTTGGGCAGGAAAAACACATTGAAGACTGAGCCTTGCCCCTGCCCTGGCTGCATATTACCTGTTACCATTTATTTTGTCCTTGATTTAAATCCTTCTGTAAGGATAAGGTGTGCATATTGGATGCACCTACAATTATATATACCTCCATCTTTCTCAGAGCTGTCAAGGAACTGGAAAATGGATAAAGGGAAACATAACCCCCATTATTAAAAAGGAAAAAAAGACCTAGGGAACTACAGGCTGGACAGTTTCCAGCAACATCATGGAGCAGAACCTTCTGGAAACTATGCTAAGGCACATGGCAAATAAGGAGGTGATTAGTGATAACCAGCATGGCTTCACTAAGGGCAAATCATGGCTGATAAATTTGGTGACCTTCTTTAATAGGGTTACAGCATGGGTAGATGACAGAAGAGGGATTTACATCATCTACCTGAACTTGTACACACTTGGTGCTGTCCTGTTTGATGTCCTTGTCTCTAAACTGTAGAGACGTGGATTTGATGGATGAGGAACTGGATGGATGGTCACACTCAAAGGGATGTGGTCAATGATTTGATGTCCAAGTGGAGAGCAGTGATGAGTGGTGTTCCTCAGGGGTTGGCACTGGGAAAGGATGCCATTCAGAGGGACCTGGACAGGCTTTAGAGGTGGCCTGTGCAAACCTGATGAAGTTCAACAAGGTCAAGTGCCAGGTCCTGCACCAGGGTCAGTGCAACACCCGGTGTCAACACAGGCTGGGTGGAGAATAGATTGAGAGCAGCCCTGAGGAGAAAGGCTTGAGGATGCTGGTTGATGAGAAGCTCAACATGAACCATGAATGTTCACTTGCAGCCCAGAAAGCCAACTGTGTCCTGGGCTGCATCAAAAGCAGTGCGGCCAGCAGGGCAAGGGAGGGGATCCTGCCCTTCTGCTCTCATGAGACCCCAGCTGGAACACTGCATCCAGTTCTGGGGCTCCCAACCATGTCATGTAGGGATAGGACAAGGGGGAATAGCTTCAAACTGATGGAGGGTAGGTTTAGAGTAGATATTACAAAGAAATTCTTCACTATGAGGGCAGCGAGGCACTGGAACAGGTTGCCCAGAGAAGGATTCAATGAAATTACCTTCCCTAGCAATAACACAACCCTTCCTAACCAAACACCTGATTAAAGAAAAGACAATTCTCTGATTTCCTGAGTCCTATGAAAATCAGCTCTCTTGAATGGGGAGAAAAGTGGATTTTCAGAATATAGGATCCTATAAATACACACATACAAGGAGTATCTTCAACACTGCCTCCTTCAGCAGACCAAACTCTGGAGTATGATTTGAACCAAAACCACCAACATGCTGCTTCCAATTAGGAAGGGTACCACACAGCCAAAAGTCACATCAGCTATGACTGTGAAAGGAAAACATAAAATCTGGAACTGCATTTGGAAACAGGCACACAGCCACCAGTGTTGCCAAAATACTGCTCTCATGTGTAGAGAAAGTCTTGTAAAACCAGAAAAACCAATGCATTTCTGAATTTTTTTTCAGGTACAGGTCAAGACAAGTTTCCCATGAAACCGTGAATTTTCACAAAGATGGGAAGAATCTCGACTGCAAAGAACAACAAACTAATCCAGGCACAAATGGAGAGCAAATGAAACAGGACATGGAGAAAAACCCCTGCCTACATTAAGCTCTGCCAGGTCCCAAACAAACCATCAGCTCCTTCCAACTGGTCTACCAGCAATGTCGATTTGCTTCTTAATTCCCAGCAGGGAAAACAATCAATCAAACAAAAAATCCACCTCCTCAAAATGCAGAAACAACATTCAACACTTTTTTGTCAGGTTTATCTGAAAATATTGCCTGTGAAACATGCAGCCCCACGCAGAAAAGCCTTCTGCCACTCATGTCCCCCCTTAAAAAGATCTATCAAATGCTTAAAGTAATTGCCTGCCTTGTACTCATGCCCTGACATAAGAATTTCTCGTTTGCTTCTAGAAATGACTTTAGGGTTTGCTATCCATTTTGGAGCAGTGTACTTTTAACATATTTTATTATTATGACTTATAGTCAAGATGTGAAAACAGAACAGCTCACAGAACTATCATTTAAATCCATTGATACTTCATGTTTCACACAGCTAATACAATCTTTTGACCTACCAATCCAAATAAAGTTTAAAAGCTTGAATGGCAAGACGCTGTCGGCTCAGGGCTGCTGATACAGAAAGTCCCTGTATAAATCACAATATCACAGAAGTCACGAAAACTGTGAATTTTGGTGTCAGCTGTGAAAATATTCCATCTGGTTTCTGTCTTGTAGGAAAATGTTTAAAATCTGTCTAAGTACAGGAAGTTTATTTTTGCTTCATCAGTGCAGCAGAAGTAAGCAGTGTAAGACTGGTGAATAGTGCCTCAGAGTTCCGATATTGCTCCAGGTGCTTGCGAGGTTTCCAAACCAACTTTTTGGGTTTCATTCAGACATCCAACTGCACTACTATTTAATTTCACACCCTTAATCCAGATTGAGTGCATTTCTAATAGTTACACTTGAAAATATAGCAAAAGCAATAACGGGCCCCATAACAACAATGAGCTAAAGCTGACTTTGACAGCATATTCTGGGCAGAGAGCTGGTGTTGTGAATACATCTGTGTCAATAGGCATTCACAACCCTTACATGTTGGAGCCCTACTAGTAATAAACCACTGGTAAAGCCAGTCGAGTCACCTGAACACCTACTGGCAGATTCTGGAGTTTAGGCAGCCAATTTCAGAAGGCTGGATCTTTTTATGTAGCTCTTGACAGGGACTGATTTTATACTTTCACTTTATTTCTCTTTTTCATTTAGGTCATTCATCTATTTAATGGAAACTGTATAGAAAAATTATGATAAAAAATTACACAAAAGATATATTACTTTTTAAATCCCCATCACTACCATTACCCCATCCCAGCCAATGTGACATTCAGCAAAGAGCCCAATATTCATTTTATTTATACTCTGTCACCTTCCTGAGATTCCTGACAACTGGGATCTCTATACAGTATTAGTTAGACCTAGTATAAAAAGAGAGCAAGAAGCCAACATAAGAAGGAAAAAGAAACTGTAGTGCAAGAGAAAGTCAAGATTTCCAAGGACTAGGCTTTTCAAAGGTGCCTAGAATAGATTCAAAGCTGTTTTCAAAGGAGATGAAAAAAGACCAGTGCCCACCAGGATCTGGTCTGCTTGCCCCCTTTTGTTTCCCCTTCACCACAAATCTCCCTTCCTCTGGCACCTCAACAAAGCATGTGGTGGAGGGGTCATTTCATAGCTCAAGGGGGTGGGGTTTGGATGGAAGAGTTTGATAGCACTTCCCAGGTAAACACCTGTTAGGGGACTGTCTGGGTTCAAAAAGAACTTTTGAGTGATTTGATAATTAAATGAAAAAATTAATGACCTAGGTAAGCCTTGCCAGTCTTAGGTTCCTGCATGACAGCAAGACCTTTAAAACAAAGTATAAACTCCCTCCCCTTCAATCTGCAATGCCTCCCATAGGAGAAGCTCACCATCACACACATTTTAATCCATGGGTGGAGGTGCTGCTCTTTCAGCCTGTTACAACAGATAACTCTCCTGTTTCCAATCCTCTATTATCTGCCTGTCTTTTCCCATACCTCCACCCACGCTAGCAGGTTCTTTGTTCTCCAGGGGATTGTTTTTGCAGAGGGCAAAGAGTGACTGGAATAGGCAGGAGGCCCCTACCACAGTTGCTTTTCCTTCCTAGGTGACTCCCAGTGTTTTATTTTCCTACTGCACTTTGTGTGCAGGGGGAACAAGGGTAAAGAGGCCTTTAAAAGATAGTAGGGAACTGCTGTGGTGGTTCCAAGATGGAGCATGCAATTGCTATTTTTGATTGTGTTAACCCAGGCGTAATTATGTAATTATCCACAAAAATTTAGTCAGAGTTTTGCATATCTAAATCATTAACTTTAACAATTGACAGACTGCTTTGATTAGTATTTTCACAGACTAGCATAGCATACATTTGTCAGCTTTCCTATGATTAGTTGTAATTTGGAATTTGTTTATGCAAAATGTTTTTATTGCTCGTTTGGGGGGGAGGGAAAAAAAGGAGGGCAGAAAAGACATGTTTATCCTGTCAGGAGATCCTACAGAACTTACTAAGGATGCTGCAGATGTATTTTTTCTGTGCTTTAATGTCATTTATTTGGTGAACTGATACACCAAACATTGGCTTGTACTTGTTAAGGAGAACAAGAACTCTGGGTGAGCACCTTTTGCCATACAAAATTTTTTAATGAAAATTTAAGTAAATTAATTCAGAAGCACCTAGCACTTTATGCAATGCCATATTTTAAGTCTATTGCTTTCCAAAAACAACACTGGTGCATCATGCAATTGGTGTGGACATTTTAAAATGCTGCTTGTGTCAAATACTATAATGCCAGCTCAGCCTTTTCATTCAGCATTGTAATCGATATCATAATTTAAGATGCAGTTTGTTAAGCTAAGCAATAATTAATGATTCCATCCTGCACCTGCTGGTGGATCAGTTTCTGTGTTAAAGCTCTCTGAAAGAGAAATCTGAAAGCTACACAGTTTATCCTCTACAAAGCAAATCCCACTGTAGCAGAATTGTGTTGACATGAGGAACCTCAAAGACTTTGAAGTACTGTGGTGTGGAATCTGGTCATTCCTAAATCACCCAGCAGAGGTGAAGTGTGAGAAGGGTTTTCACTTTCTTACTCTGATTCCCAAGCAAAGGCCACATATGAAAAAAATGCTTCTTAAAACAATGCATACACTACCTCCAGACACTTTGGCTGAATTAGTGCCACCATTTTTCAGTGGCTGGTGGGCACGACTTTTTTTCTCTGGCTGGCAGGAGTTCAGGTAAGATCACAATTCTTGCCTTCCACCACCCTTAGGACTTCTACATCCTTAAGCACTAAGAATCTTTGTTTTATCCTCTTTCATAGAAGTAATTTTAAAAATTGAGTAATCTCACTGTTTTTTGTGAAAATTCTCCTATCCAGCAGCCTCTACCTGACTAGTTAATCAACATTCACATGATTTCTCAGAGAGGCAAAGGAAGCATGTTTTGACTTCATAACCAATGACAGATTATGATTTACAACTTCATCTGCCCCATGGTAGCTGCAGTTTGGTAATTACAGTTAAAACTTACACACTTTCCACATGATCCTCAGAGACCACTGTGATGGACACAGCATAAATCCCAGCTTTACAGATCCCACATATTTCTAATAACTTCACCTAGTCAGACTTCAGGTTTTTTCATCAGAAGGGGAGGTGTGCTTCAGAGACTCATGAACAATTAATGTGAAAGACATGTCAGAGGGATTTTTTTTTTATTCCTAAATCATTTCACATATATATATATATATATATATATATACATAAATAGCACACTCTCATTAGTAGATTATCTGAGCCTCATCATTCAACATTCTCTGCTCAGGTACCTGATGCCCAGTTTTAAAATCTCTCTTCCTCGGTATAGCTGACTGCTGGCACATTCACTGCATCAGCTCTCAAACGGCTGCCTCGCTGTTTGGAATTCATGGGGAGCAGCCCCGTCTGTCTTTATAGGAATTTTGGCTGTACGACTGAGTACATGAAAATCAGGGAAGCCAGAAGAAAAGAATGATCTGTTACCTGAGTTTCTTTCACCATTTGAAATCCATTGAAAGAGAGGCATCTTTGTAGCACAAGCTGTTGGCAACTCCTCTCTCCAGAGCGTATCATCAGTCCCAAGCTTGCGGTCTTTTATTCTTTTAATTTTAATTGGTAGCTCCTGCCTAGAAACCAGTTGGGAATTGAATTGCCTGTGTGTTCCCCATGCTCCAGAGCAATTGCCTGTATATTCCATGTGCCTCCAAGCAGTTGCCAGCCTGCTCCTCATTCTTCCTAGTAAATGCCAGTAATCTGTGCACTGGTGTGTAAAACTTACAGTACTTGCTTACGTCAGGAAGGAGAGCAGCACAAATTGTAGTATATGTTTCTATTTCCACTTTACATTAGGATATGCACTCTGTCCCAGCCTTTGGCCTCAGCATCGTGAGAACAGCTCACCTGGGGGTCAGGGAGGAGAAGCATCTTTAGAGGACCTGGATTTGCACAGTCTTATGGACGGCCCCAAGAAATGCCCCAAAATTCTTGTATCACCTATTTCTACACCTCACCTGTTCATCCTGCTAATGTCAATGTTAAGACAACTTTGCACCGCTAATCACCCTTACAGCAGGATTAACATCTCACAGAGGGTTTGCTGCTGCAGGGTCACTGTTCCCCCATGAAGCTGAAGAGGCCTCAGGTTCTGCCTGGAAGGGAACCCTACAGCACTACTGCCCTATCATCTGTTCCCCTTGAGCCAGGTAAAGCAGGAGCAGGCTAGGCTGGGTTGCAGGGATGAATAGAAGCCATTAATTAAATAGCTTGTCTGTCTCTTTTAGAGCCACTTGTTTATGGACCCCATAAGATGAGTGGTTTCTCCTGCATGAAGTGGGATAAGTTAGCACAAGGGAGACACAGGTACAGGAAGGAATGATAGCAAATTTGACTCGTCTATAATGTGTTCTTGCTACCAGCATACCCTCCAAGCAAATCAAAGAAAGAGCAGTGACTCACTTCCTCCAAGATTAGCCCACGAGTGAAGAAAATGCTACGCTCCTACTCTCCAAATCACCAATCTGTGCAGAGCTCCTGTCAAAGCTCCCATTACTTATCACTCTACATCTAGCCTCCAGGCCAGGCAAGCCATGCAGAATCAAAAGGATATTTCCAATGTTTGATTATCACAAACTGCAGTTTTTCACAAAACCGAAACTAAAATAAGACTGCATTAAGTGCCTGTTCAGATCCTGACCACCACATAGGAGTCTCTGTGAATCAGATGCTTTCGCAGCCCAAATCAGAAAACTTAGACAGAGCTCTTCAGTTTTTTACCTGGGTGTGGGGATACTTTTGTCTTCTCCTCACTTCTTTACATCCGTCTCTTCATGCTAATTTTCCTGTGACTACTCCAACAGCTTTTCCATTCAGTAGAAAAGGCAAGAATTAGAGATGTCATCCACCTGGACTTCTGCAAGGCCTTTGACAGCCCCCCACAACATCCTCCTCTCCAAACTGGAGATACAGATTTGATGGGTGGATAATTCCATGGATAAGGAATCAGCAACACTGAAAGAGTTGCAGTAAAAGACTCGGTATCTGGATGGAGGCTGGTGACAAGTGGTTTCCCTCAGGGCTCTGTACTGGGACCAGTACTGTTGAATACCTTCACCAATGGAACAGACAAAGGGACTGAGTGCACCCTCAGCAAATCTGCATGTGACACCAAGCTGTGTGGTGCAGCTGAAACACCTGAAGGGTGGGATGCCATCCATAGGGACCCAGAGGGATCCAGAGGGACAAGCTCGAGAAATGGGCTCATAGGAATCTCATACAATTTAATGAGGCCTAGAGTAAGATCCTGCATGTGATGCCAAACACAAATATAGACTGGGCAGAGAATGGACTGAGAGCAGCCCTGAGGAGAAAGACTTGATGAGAACCTCAGCATGGGAATGAGTGCTGGCAGCCCAGGAAGACAACCATACACTGGGTTGCATCAAAAGGAGCATGGCTAGCAGGTCAGCGGGGTGATCCTCCCCATCTGCTCTCTCTGGTGGGACCCCACCTGCAGTGCTGCATCCAGCTGAGTACAGGAAAGACATGGCCCTGATGTTGTGAGTCCAGTGTAGGGCCATTAAAATGATCAGAGGGCTGGAGCACCTCTCCCATGAATACATCCTGAGAGACTTGGGGTTGTTCAGCCTGGAAAAGCAAAGGTTCTGGGGACACCCTATAGCAGCCTTAGAGTGCATGAAAGGGTCATATAAGAAAGATGGGTACAGACTTTTTAATGGAGCCTGTGGTGATAGGACCAAAGGGAACGGGTTTAAACCAAAAAAGGATAGACTCAGATTAGATATATTAGAAGATTTTTACTGTGAGGGTGGTGAAACACCAGAACAGGTTCTCCAGAGATGCTGTAGATCCCTCATCCCTGGAAACATTAAGGTCAGGTTAGACAGGGCTCTGAGCAACTTGATATAGTTGAACATGTCCCTGCTTATTATAGGGGGGTTGATCTATATGGCCTTCAAAAGTCCCTTTCAACCCAAACCATTCTGTGATTCACTTTTCTCTTCTCTAATTCAGTTGCCTCCTGACCTATCCTAGGTCCATGACATTAGCCTCCCCATAATGAAACCATTTTTTTGTCCTGATGATGAGCCAGCCACACATGGCCTTGCTTTATTCAGTTTAGGAACTGCCTATTACAAATCCTCTTACACCCTTCTGACACTCAGAGCTTTCCTACTTTAGTGTACTCAGAAGGCCTCAGAAGCAGCATTTCTCTGCAGAGTTCTTCTCTCTGAAATGCAAGCTCCATAACATTGTTGGTTGTATTTTCCTTTACCAAGCAGCTCCAAAGGGAAATCTATATTTAAACAAAAGTACTGTCATAAGATATAGCCTACTCAGACAGTAAATCTCAACTCTTAATGTAATCTGAAGCTTCTAGAGCCAATCATTAACTTTTATTTCCGGTACACGTGCAAATGCTTTCCCTTGAAACAGTTTGGCTGTGGGCTTGGTTTAGGTTCAATAGTGGATGAAGATGGTAATTCTTCACTGTATCGAATTACAGAGTCCCTTGAATAGGCTGGCATGGGTTGTGTGAATTACCACTACTTCACCTCTCAGACTCCTTCCTTTTGCAGAGTGGGGAGCTATTTCACCCTGCTTTGCAGAGCTTGCTACCTCTCTGCATTCATCAGAATGAGGCTCCTTTTATTTCCTGCTGCTTCATCCCCGTTTGCTCACAGAAGAGCATCTGGTATTTCTCTAGGTCTGCTGCTGTAATGTTCCTGCTGCTCCTCCTGTGACTTGAGTACAAGGCTTGCTGAGAAGAAGAGATGGTACAAAAACAGACTTACTTTCTTTCACCCATCTGCTTACCCAAGTAAAGACTAAGGCTGATTTTTCTGTTAGGCTTAATTTCAGAGTGACTAGGACAGCCCCTGAAATAAATTACAAGCTTCTTCTTCTTTTTTGTGTGGTGTACTGCACACTAAACTAATTCAAATTTAGTATCCTTTATCCTTTTTTTAGCCGTCCTTTTTAAAGGAAAACGACTTCTTTATAAGCTTCTTACTCCTATTTCTTCCTTCCTGATCCCCAAATTCTCGTTCAAGTACACCACAGCAGACTTAAAATGTAAAGCGAGGCACCTTCACGAGAGGTCTTGAGGAGGACCAGTATGGTACAAAACATCATTCAGTAGCCATCCGACTACTTTCCATCAGTGGGAGTGCTTAGATGTATCTCAAGGAGAATCTGACCTCTAGAAGAGGCATATTGCCCATATCTGTGTGAAACATACACTGCATCCTAGGAGCAAAGAATGCAGACTAACCTTTGAACCTCCTGCATTTCATATCTGGAGCTTCCAAACAGTGAGGGAGTTGACTTGGCATTGCCAACCAAGCTGCCCTTAAATGAAGGAACACTGGACTTTGAAACCTTTCTCCAAAGAGTCACAGCTGAATCTCCCAGTTTCTAACACACTGACAGAATTCTCTGCTCTTTTCTCTTTCAGACATTTAAAAGGAAGTGTGTTTTCTCTTCCATTAAATTTGAGAAAGGAGGGATATGTCTCTTCTTGCCAGCAGAAAAAGCGAGGGCTGTCAAGACACCTAAATCTGATCATCTTCAGTGCACTAGAAGGGCAAGGTTTTGTTGGGTGGCTGCAGTATAAAAACCACGTCAAAAGGAGCCATTTAAACCCATGTAAATCATGTTCACTGACGTATAACCACATCCATCACTCCTAAATGATATGCCAATCCAAAAAAGTGGGCCACCAGATCCTTCCACCGTGCTCAAATTGAATACTAACTTACCCTCCTTACATCTTCAGGGAGTTCTGTGCCTCTCAGTTTAACACCGGTCACGGAACGTGACTCCTCGGTATTAAGCAGAGCCCAGCACAGGAGAGCAGCGTTTGCAGTGCTGTTCCAACGCTCCTCACTTGACAGTGCCCTTCATTTATAGTTAACGAGGATGTGACAGCCTATTCTCCTGGCGTACCATCCAAGCACACGCAAAATTCTGCATGTGCCTCACACTGCAATCCTATTTTTATCAGAATAGACATGTGCACTGAGGCTTTAACCAACAGCTGAGACAGGGTTTTAGCGTGAGATTTTCAAACCTGTCTCAGGTATTTAGAAGCACAAATTGCACTGAAAGACTAATTGAACTGTGCTTCTAAATCCCTCAGGTGCTACTGAAAATCTCTCCCTTAATAACTTGGAAACTCCTAAAGAGTAAACCTCATCGAACTCAGATGGGTATGCAGATCCCAGGGTTAAGATTTTGAAAAACGCTCTGTACTGGCTTAACTCCCATTGACTTAAGTGGGAACAGAATTAAGTTGACATTGAGCCTTTTTGAAAATTCCCCTCCAGGTGTGTTTTCTCCCTTTGAATTTGAATAATCTGTTAACTGCTGAGATTGCTTTTTGATGTATCAGTATGAAGAATTTTACAGAAGTTGTTCGCCTTAATTTTTGGTGAAATGAGACTCAAAAAACTGTAATGTACTGTCACAAAAACTTTATCTGCTAAACCTACAGAAGGAACTATGTTTATTTTCTGTATGTGTTTTTCTGCTATTATTATTATTTTTATTATTAC
>VZRX01021027.1:83104-112924 GCA_013398075.1 Notiomystis cincta | reverse complement strand
TCTCACAGGACCCACCTTTGTGGCCCCCCCTGCCAGCAGAAACCAAGCTGTGCCAAACCAGTACACTGTGCAATGACAGAGAAGTTGAAGGCTGAAAAAGCATACACTTAAAGAATAGCCCAGTAGTGTGATTTAGTCACTGAACAGAGAGCTGTGAAGAGAGGTGAGGAAACTGTCCCCTGAAGGAGTCTCTGTGCTCTGAGTCCTTTTCCTGCCTGGTTCCTGGTGGTCTTGCACAGAACACTTACATGACAGGCACTGCTTGCTGCTCCTGTATCAGCTGCCAGCAGAATATCCCCACTCCTTGCTATAACATCTCTCTGTACAAACAAATCCATGGATGGCTCTTCAAGTAGTTACCCAACGTTGAAGAGCCTCTTTAATGATGCTTTTTCCCTCTCCCTTCCTTTAAAGGGAAGTTTTGCTAAATTCCATAGAGCAGTGTCCATGGCTGGGCTGGCCTTCAGGTGATGCCTGGCTGCTTTTCTCCTGGTTTTCCCCCTGACAGCTCACAGCCCTCACAGCCTCTGCACTGCAGGCCCTTGGCACAAATGAGTCCTCCCACTGCTCCTTCTTCAGTCACTTCTGATGTTCCAGGAACCCAGCCTTCCACCTTTCCCCACTCTGAGTATCTCCACTTGTTTCTCTAGGAAACATTCTACCACTTGCTGCTTTCCTCGCATCTTTCCACCTCAGCCTCCTTATTCCTGTTCCTCATCCCATCAACCTGCCACAGAACCTCATCCACTGCACCACTGAGGCCACTGCTAATCATCCCCACCTTCTTTCCTGAGTCCAATCTCCTCCTCACCAACCATAAATTTCACAAAGGGGTCTGGATGACAGGGGCAGAGACAACAAATGTTGCATTTAAATACAGAATTAAAATGCCCCACCATATGGCACAATCAGATCAAAATGAAGTGAGATGTGCCAGGGCAGTGCCTTTGGTTCCCAGAATATGCCACCAATGATGCAGACAGGCTATTCCTGTGCTGGCAGTGCTTGTGTTGGGTGGGAACACACAGAAGAGCTGAAGGCAGTAGATTTGTTGACACTTTTGGATATACCTGTCATGCACCCTGCCTTCCTGGCCCCAGGATTCCACTGGAGAAACAGGCCATAATAAACTTGATTGATCTGTGCTTGTCACTCATCCAAGTGGCTTTCACTTTGGTGTCCCTCAATCTTGCTTTTTCATTTTTGTTTGGAGCCACTGAAATCTCACCTTCCAGAACATCCAAGCTGTTGGACTTGTCATCTGGTTCAAAATGTCTGCACAGCATGAACAAAATTTACTGTCCTCTGTGCAACCTGTTTTGGTGGCTCTAATAGAAAACACAGCAATCCCTCTTTTATGCTCTGCTAGGAAACAATCTGCCTCTTTTTTTTTTTTTTTCAGGAAGGGAAAAGTTTTTGATAGAATTTTTGCTAGCTTTATATAAACCAGAAAATCCTCAAAATCCAGCGTGCAGCCAACAGTACTCACAGTGAATTTAAATCTTTGAATGTCTTTTCTGTAGTTTTCCTTAGATTTAAAATCTTGGTTAAAGAGAAACCTTAGTCTTTTAAATTGCCAGGGCTAAAATGTGGCAGAGCAATTACATGACCCACAGAGCACTGTGTTTAGTTGAAGTGTTAATGTCATCAGCACTAATTTGTTTTTGTCTTTTCTCACCCTAGAATTCGTTGCTGTTGAAATGTATCACTAGTTTATCATCTTGTGTCCCTTAATCTGCAAAATAATCTCATTTCTTAACAAAATTTTTCAAATGTGACATGTTTTTTCAGAAATTTCAAGTTCCCTGAGTTTTAAAGGAGGAAATAGGTTTCTTCTTACCCTCTTTGATTTTTATTGTTTGTGGTTTTTGGTTTTTTTTTTTGTTACAGTTTTTCTATAAACTCTGCCTCTTGCTGCTGCCAGCCAGAGAGGCCCCACTGGGAGACCCAAGGTCACTGGTAGCTGAAGAGAGGCTCTGCACAAGTAGTTAGGATGAAAGAATATCCCACTGGGCTTTGGACTTACAGTTTCTTGTCTCTTGTGGCTTGAAATAAATGTCTCCTGGCTGTCTGGAGCCCCCAGCCATATTCCCTGCCTCGTGAAGCACATGGCAGTCAGACTTGCACAGGTGGAGGGGATGAAAACCTTTATCATTTCCTTTATCTACAATGATACCTTGATTTCCCTCTGCTAGGAACAGGGTGAGTATTTTTACTGGCTTCTCCAGAGCCTGCAATTTCACACAAATATTTTAGGAAATTTCACCTCAACCATTCGTTGTAGAGATTTAGGGATATGCAAAGTGTTATTCAGAATGTGCTTTAATTTTTAAAACACTTCAAGAAGGATTTGGCATCCTTCTGGGATTTCCCACCTCGTAATTACAGAGGAGAGAGACTGAAGGGAAGAGATCTTGTGCTTGGAGTCTATAGACTGAAGTCTAGGTTACCTTTCAGGTTTTAGTTCTGATTTCCCTTGTGATCTTCTGCATGTTGATTAAACCTTTCAGTCCCTACCCTTACAAATGGGATTTAAACACGTCTGTGCTTTATTTGGATGTTACAAAAACCTCGCTGATGAGTGGCTACTGTGCTGGCTTATAAAAATCAGAGCAAAAATACAAACTTATCAGCAAAAACAAACATCCTGAATGTTTGCCACATGGGACACTTGCAACCATCTGGGAACAGACCACAAAACTTTACTCTTTCAGAATAATTTTCTTAACTGCCTAGTCAGCTCAGTCTCTATGGTTGGAAAGAAATAAGTGAAAACTCTTCATAAAAGTCCTCACAAAAATACACCATGCTTTTAGCTAAAAGCCATCTCTGACCTCCTACACTGCCCATCTGTGAACCAAGCTTGGCTTATGCACTTTAAAGATATGGAAAGAGAAAGGAAGAGGGACTGCAGGTAACCTGCTTAATTCTCTCACTTACAAAATGAAAATGTCCTCTGCACCTTGCTTTAACCTTCTATCTTTAACAGGTGCTCAACAGGGAGTGCACTTGATTCAGTTTGACTTTAGCTATTATTAATGGTATCTTGGATAAAATCATTCACCAAGCAACCAAAGAATAACTGGATTTTGGTTCTCCAAAGTAATAAAGTAGAAAGCCATCGTGGAGCTCTGCTGTTGAAACAGGAATGGACAGAATGTCTGATGTTCCTCTGAGCTGACAGGGCTTGAGCAGGGATACAATCCTGTGTGATGGATCCAGCTGGATAGGAGCTATCACCAGCCACAGCCATGGAGTGCAATATCAAAATGAAGCTTTCTCCATGGCAGGAAAAGGGGTGCTCAGAAGCCAGCTGTCAAAGCAGAAAACTGCAAAAGGTTTCTCGACACGAATACTTAATATTTGGGAATCAACAGTCTCACAAGAAATTCATTTCTGTTCATTCACTGGATCTGAAAGAAGGAATAAGTAAAAAAAAAACCTCTCTCTGTCCTTTGGGTCCTGATGAAAAGTGTGCTTTCTTAACAAAAACCTCAAAACTCTATCTGCTTCAAACAGAAATCTCAGATTGTCTGAAACATCAAGGCAGCAGTCAAAATGAGATCGCTGGGAGAGACAATGCACGAGGTCAGAATGCTGCAGCCTCACAATGTTCACAGTGGAAATAAACAGAGCATCAGGCTATGTACTACACCAAAAAGGGCAGAATTAAGGGCTGTGTTAGTCCCTGGCCTTCAGAATCATTCACAATTCACCTAAAGTTAAATTTCTTGCATGTAAATGGGCAGAGGATAGAGACATGTGCCTCGAGGGTCTGAATGAAATGACAAAAAGCAGGCATTAGCCTCTTATCAGATCACCACATGCATCTGCTTTTAAAATGTGCACCTCTGGCCCCTAAAATCATGCTGCATTTTCCCATCACTGGTTTCCTAAAGATCTCAGAGGAGTCTTGACTTTTTGTCATTTTTGTTTTGCCTTTAAACAACCAAGGACTGAAACAGTAAATTCAGACTTTTGTGAATTTGTTACCGATTTTGTTTTAGTTACAGTGCTTCCTTCTCCTGGCATTTGCTGTCCTTACCTTGCTACCCATCACCTCACTAACTAGATAAAAACTGCAGATACACAGATCTTTGATCTTCCCTCTGTTCCAAGCAGCAGCAGCACACTCTTCACTGTTTAGATCATTATAGGGAGATCACTGGGAGTAACAGGAGATTAAAATGAACGATTGCAATGCAAACATTTTCCTTGCTGTTATAAACTCCACTCTGCCTGCAAGCTGGGAATGCCCCAGGAGAGATGCAGCCCCAGGAGGGAAGCAGCAAAAAGTAAAGTCCCCTCTGCAGAGTGAGTCCTTCTGTGAAGAGTTCCCTGGGCTGAAGAGCGTGGCTGTCGTGGAAAACGACCTCTCTGAGACAGAAGCTGATCCTCTGAGAGGATGCTGCTGAGGTCCTGCTTGTCCAGAGGGCAGTCCCTGGCAGCAGCCAGTGTTTTCAGCTCTGGGATACAACACTGAGAAGTCCTGCTCTGTGCCTCTGAGTGCCTCACTCGCTAACATTGATCCTCACAGAGAGAAACCCGAGCTCGAGGAAGGATTTTTGGGTAAAGGACAGGTGCACACTGGTCAGGGTTAAGTGGAATGTGGGGCCTTCTGTGGCTGAGTCACAGAAATGGCAGCTGATGGCTCCTATAAAGTGCCAGCAAGGCTAGTGTTGGATCCCTGGAAATCTTATTTCAAAGACAGATACTGCATTCCATGAAATCATAAAGGAGCAGAGGCTGGCAGGGACCTCCACAACTTCACAGTCCAGCTCTCCCTGCTCAGAGCAGCATCATCTAAACCCCACTGCTCAGGGCTGTGTCTGGTCACAGCCTGAGTAACTCCAAGGATGGAGATTCCACAGCCTCTCTGGGCAACCTGCTCCAGTGCTCAATAACAATTTAATCACAGCCTACAAAGTTCAGAACAACTACCCACCTCACTTCATTTTCTGTCCTTACCTTTGATTTCATGTTCTGCAAGATCAATATAAACCTCATTTGGGTCCTCCACATTCATCTTCTGTTCCTGGAAGTCAAGGAATTGTTTTCCTGTGATTTCCCTTTGTTTATGAGAGCACCCTTTGGCAAACACTGACTGGGCCAATCCAGAGAGGAAACACACAGTGCCCTTCACCTTAAAACACAAATGTCTGAGGATTATGCTCTGAAATAAACTGCTGGGAGTCTGTGGTGAATTAATTCTAGTTAAAAATACACAAATACACACACATGCAGGTAAACTATATGGGGAACAGAAAGAATAAGAATAACGTAAGAAAAATTCTCAATACACACATTAATCTTACATGTATTAAACCTCACTTGCAAAAGTGGTCCCAAGAAGCCCAGTGGGTTATTTTGATCTGTGAAGTTACACATCAAAGTATTTCTGAGACTGAATTCCTAACTTTGTCATTATAAAGTCAGACCATCACTCCAAGTTATTTTATGCTTTTTTGTGGTGAAAGTTTTTCTTTCTTTCTTGCTAGCCACAATAGCCAAAAGTGTAAAGAATTGTTCTGTCCCTCTAAGCCAGCCTTTATTCACATCTGGCTTTTATTGTTCCTTTCCAAGTTTGCTAAACTGTTGCAAATCTTTTGAAAAATGCATACAAATTCACTGTGGACAATTATATCTGACAAATGAAAAAAAAAACATCTTTGTCATCTCTGGATTCTGCTGTATCTCTCTGTATGTGTCTGTCCAAATTCTTCTAATGAGATTTTGGGGCTGTGGGTATTCTATGACCAGTGCTTCAGTTCACTTCAATAGCCATCAGATGGCTGTGAGTATCCTCTGTTCTGTGCTGAACCTGGCTAAAATTCGAAATGATGAATAAGAGCTATAAATCCCTGCACTTTCCTTGAACATTATATTCATTAAAAGGAAAAAAAATCAGTTGAGCAATGATGTATGTTGCTGATGTACCCAATCTATCAGGCATTTGACTCTGCTCTCGACTGCAAAGATAGACTGAGATCAATTTTCCTCCTGTCAGCAGCTGCAGTAGATGGTTCTCATGCCTTCAGTTCCATTCAGAGAACTCTCCACTGGGTTTGTTAATTCTGATAAAATCTGCTCTAATTTTGTGAATTCTGATATGCTTAATCTTTGTGAAATAACCCTGAAGGATTGCAGAGAAGCACGATTTGACTGAGATCAAAGCTCGGGCAGACATCCAAGCTCAGTTTGATTTGAAGTGACAAAGTGTAGACCCTAAGACTTGATTGTGACTGCAGCCCTTTGGGTGCTCCACGGGCTTCAGATACAAATCCTCTTCATGCTTTGATCACCCAGCAAACTGTTGCATGAAAATAAATAAACTGCATCAGAGAAAAGTCATATTAAACTTACATTTTGTAAAATTATAAACAATAGTACTTTTCTGCCAGAGGCCATCACAGGAAGCTGCTTTCTAGTACCAGCTCTATGAGCACTCACCATGGGCACAAATATCACTTGTGAGTTGCACTGTACACTCCAAAACATGTCAGCAAGGAAAACCACATGCAATTAATCTGTTTGCCTTCTCAGGGATCAACAGATCCCAAACTATTGGAACTATGAGCACTTTCTCTAATTTAAGTGAGCAATAGGAGACTGCTCCTGCCAAGGCTCTGACCTTGTGTAAACTGTTACAGGGCACAAATCAAACCCCTAAGAGCATGGATATGTTCTTCCAGGATCATCTTAGGCTGCACAATTAAATAGGTCAACCTCAGCAGCTTGATAAAAGACTTCAAAAAGATTGTGTCATTATGGCTTTGATGTTTTGCAGACCTGAATTCGTAAGTGAATGCACTGGAAGCATTAGCTGAAGAGTGCCTGTAATAGCAAGTAGGAAAAACAGTAAGGGAGTCCATAATAATACCCCCTTGCTTTCAAATGGAAATGCTTTCTCATTTAGATAGGAAATTGCACTCATAAACCTTAGCTAAGTATGACCTTATTCTTCTTAGTGTCTACCACTGTGGATAACTATTATATAGAAAAGGATTTTATATCTGCAGCTCTTTAGAGTCAGAAGTGATGCTTATTATTGTATCCATTGCTCATAAACTAGCATATAGATTTTGTGCTGTAGAAAAGCTAAGTCAGTGCTCTTTGGGTGGCAAAAATGTATGTTAGAAGGAAAATAATCTTTTACATGCCGAAATATAATGTAATAATTCCATCACAATCAGAGAAAACATGCAGACACCTCATGGAACTAGTTTAAGTTAAGGTTAAGTTAAGAATCTTAGTGAAGATTTAAATATAAAAGCTGGAGAGGGACTTTTACAAGGGATGGAGTGACAGGACAGGCTCCCAATGCCAGAGGGCAGGGAGACGTGGGCTATTGGGAGGGAATTGTTCCCTGTGAGGGTGGGGAGGCCCTGGAAGAGAATTCCCAGAGAAGCTGTGGCTGCCCCTGGATTCCAGGCAGTGTCCAAGGCCAGACTGGACAGGGCTTGGACCACCCTGGGACAGTGGAAGGTGTCCCTGCCCATGGCAGGAGATGGAAATCTGATCTTTAGGGTCCCTTCCAACTCAAACCATGCTGTGAATCTGTAATTCCGTGATTTAAGTGTTTCTGTAAGGGGCCCTTGGTTCCTGCATTTTACCATTTCAGCAGACTATGCAAATAATTTACTGTCTCTCATTTCAGTGTGATTGGCAATTAAAGTGATATAGGACATTTTCATGGTGGAAATTATGTTATGGAAAGATGTATCACTCCTACAGTCATGAGAAGTCACAAATCAGTCTTTGGTATTCCCTTTGTAAGTTAAAAAGATAACCATCCACCATCTCCCCCAAAATGCATTTGAGACTTGGTTTCTGGTTCCAACGTGAGACTGAAGGAAGAAACACAAATCCCTTTAGCCAGTGCTCACAGAACCTTTGCAGCCCAGCACCATGCCCCCTTTCCAGGACAAGGGTACACTTTTAACACCCTGGGACCATTTGGAGTGGGTCAGGTCCCTCCCTCACCCCACCTTGTACCAGCTTTTCTTACCTGCACGGAGGAGCAAGGAGTTGGCCTGAATTTAGTGAGTTTAACAAAGGCAGGTAGGAAAGCTTGGAACAGCCACTCTCCTTATTTTGTCTATCTGTCCTGTTCCTGTGGCTTGCCACAGCAAAATTGTTGCTTGAGACTTCCTTGAAGTCCTTTTGCCCTTTTGTACTCACACACAGCTGGACAAAGCTGGGTTCAGTTCAGTGACTGGTAGATGCACCCTGACAATTCATCCTGGAGCCTTCCATTCCTTTCCTGGAATCTGTCACACAGTAAAAACCAAACAACTTTTTTTGCTTAGCCATAAACCAGATCCAAATTCTTCCATGCAATGGACCCTGCAGGGATATTTCCACCCTAAAAGCAACATGAGCAACTGCAGAATTCTAAATTAGAAATGATTAGTCACTAGGGGAGGTTTAGAATCCTACTGCAGTGGCACAAGCTTGCTTTGTAAGACTCACATGCTTTATATAATTATAGATAACACCCTCTGCTAGGACATGGCATTTTAACATGCAAGTATGATATTTCTTTCCCTATTTTATTATATATTATATATATCTATATACATCTCCTAAGCAGTTGTCCTCTTATTATCAGCAATTTATAAAAACATAAAGTAAAATAGCTGAGTTTTTAGCCTGTACATAACTTACAAAGAAATTTAGATCAATAGGGAAATACAGAAAGCAATTGAATATTCAGATTATGAATTGCATGTATTGGAAATGTGGTTAGCCAGCTGCAAGGCCCCAGAGTTATCAATTTCAATGTGAAACAGTTTATGCCCTTTTCCAAGCAATTTTAGACAAATAATAAAACTAGCAGTAATCAGTCTTAAGTAGCACAAAACTTATTTTAAAGGCAATTACACCCATCAGCATGGTGTCTCCAAAAATCATCTGTGACCTCCCTGAAACTTGGTTGTTGTTGAAATGATTCCTCCCACTGCAAACAGCTACACTGATTTCTCTCTGTCCTTTGTGGGCTTGTTTACATCAGGAATATTTGCTGAATTTATAAGGGTGCTGACTTAGTCCCACCATATTGATGGCATCAATTTTTGCAAAATCAATAGCAAGTTGTTTAAAATGTGTAGCTCTCATCCACTACTACCTAGTTCTTTATATTATTTTAATGGTGACTTAGAGCTTCCTTAATTGGACCTCATCTTCCAGCCCAACAGACAGGGATAAATCATGGCAATCACTGCACCAGGCTTGCTCAGCAGCACTTATAAATGTCTGTGGTGGCTGCCACATGTTCCATCTCTGACAGCCTTGCAGGGGCTGCCCCTCACAGAACCCATGGCTCTGCCCACTGACCATGTTTTACTGAGCATTTCCCCGTGGATGTGCTCCAGCTCTCCCTGGAGAGATCTGCACTTTCCACGTTCCAGTGGGGAGGGAGGAGGAGACAGAAATGGAGCAGATCTGCACTGTGAAAGAACATATCTGGCACAAACAGGTCTGTGAGACAAAAATCCATCACACTCAAGGCTTTTTTGTAAAACAAATAAACATTCCTGAGTTCTTAATTCATGTGAAGTGCTTCATTAAACACACAGAAGCAAAAAGCTCCTGTCTTGAGACTCAAAATGGCCCACCTGGAGAAAGAGCTGTCTGGGGCTTCTCCTGTATAATTCTTCCAAAGAACATAGAGAAGTTTTACAGCCAAAGAAAAGGTCAGAATTTATAAAGATATGGCAAGAAGAAAGAGCAGAAATTAATGTTTATCAGTAACTTTTCCTTAGTTAACTCCACCTCTACAGATGCATCCTTGCCTCCTGATTTTCAGATTAACCAATGGCTTATGAACTATGGGATCTCCAGCCCATCCCCTTTAACCCTCTGTGAGTTTTTCTCTGTCTTTTCTGTCACCTTGTACCTGTTGTCTGCTCTTCTCAGTCTCCTTGCTTGAGCTACAAGCTCACAAGTCCTTATATCTATCTATCTATCTATCTATCTATCTATCTATCTATCTATCTATCTATCTATCTATCTATCTATCTATCTATCTATCTATCTATCTATCTATCTATCTATATATCTATCTATCTATCTCTATATATATATCTTCATATATCTCAAATATCCTCCTGCCTTCCTCCCACTGCAGTCCCTGCAATCCTCTCTGCTTTGGATATTCAGTGGCCAACAGCAAATAAAACATCTCCTTGTTCTTCCAGAGGGCCCACTTGAGCCAGCCCCAGTCCCTGAGGAGCAGAACACAAAGGAAGAACAGATGAATATAACATGCCCTGTCCAGCATATCCCTAAATACACAAGCAGTTCAAACATGAACCCTTGCTCAGAGCAACACCACCAAAATCCTCTTTGGTTTAGAAGAGCATGTGAAACAGCAGCAATAACACCTCTGTGCATCTCAGAGCACTTCACAGCAGCAGAGAGAGGATATCTCCATTTCATTCAGACGGGGGCTAACAATGTTTACTGAGATCCTGGTGAAATAAACCCCCCTTGCATTGCAGGCACAGGCCAAGTGTTACTGGGAAAGCAGAAGGGATCTCCACAGAAAAGCCAGGATGGAGCAAGAGCAGAGTCCTTAACCTGATGTGGTAAAAACACCAAGAAATGTCAAATAATTTCAATTCACATGGCCACAGAAGCCCATACATAACATTCTGGTGCTAACTATAATATATTAAATTCTTATTACTACATCACACTGCTTCTGGTTTTCCATGCTCACGATGAACTTAGTTAATTATGTTACAAATAGCATTGAGAAATATTCAGAATAGCATGTTAAAAATGCAGTAATTTGGGATTCTGGTCATTAAGGAATCTCTACCCTTAGTGATTGCTGTCATCATGGATGATCTAACAGCCATTTGAGCTCTGTATTTGCTGAGAATAATCATAACTCTTCAGGGAGAATTTATACACTGTCTAGCAACTCTGGACCTTTTGACTCTGCCCAGAGGCAATTAGGCTCTTTATAATGGCATCAGGAGAATCCCAGGAAGATTTTTTTCCCTGTGTCTCTCTATGCCTCCTCTCCCTGCATCTCGTTTTTCATGTAAGTATATGCTAAAGAGAGAAGATATAATCACATTATGACTGTGAAAATAGAAATAATTCTCCTAAATGGCAGACCACCCGTATCTTCCAATAATGTGACAGGAGCAGAGGGGCAGGGACAGTCTGTGGCTGTCCTGGGAGCCAGCATTAATTTACTTTTGCTCATGAGACATCTCCTGTGTAAACCACCAATGTTCTACAGGACTTCTGAATGCACACACACACACACACACACACACACAGCAGAGTACAAATGCTTTTGCCTCTGTTCCCTAATGTTACATCATTATCATAAAAAAATCCAACATGTTATTTTATCTAAAGCCATAAACATGATTAACTGGAGCACTGATTCTCCTGCAGACAATGAGCAAGCTTTCAGCTTCACAGTCAGGCCCACTGACACTGAGATCTTGGAAGGAATGAGATTTCCACAGACAGACTGAGTTTTATTCCTGTGCTACTTTGTGGTTATACCTGCCCCCAAATCAAGGGCCTGGTTCATGCACTACTAACCCAGATGAAATCCTGCTGGATTTCAAAGTCACTTTGCTGGTGCTCAGCCTGCAGGAGTGTTGGTCAGGGTAACTAAATATTCACTGACATGTTAAATGAAAGACTTCTGAATCTGTTACAAATGTATTTTCCCACCAGAGTGAGAAGGAAATGTCAGGAGCACTTTGTTGGATGCCACACACTTCAGCAGTTTGGGGTTGGCTTCCAGATTCTCTACATTTGCTGTGCCCAGGTGGGCAAGGAGCTTCCCTGGAACTGCCACTGCTCCCCTCCCACTGCTGCAATTTCCCTCTTCTGAGACAAAACTTTCTGTCAAGACACAGATGTTTTGTAACAGCTCCTCTTTCTTATTAGGGAACAAGAGCTGAAGTTCTGGAGACATTCTAAGAACATAATAATGCTCACTTTAGTCACTGAAACAGTGTGCTTTATACAGACTTTAAAGGAAGTTCATTTTTAATACTAATTTATCTTGTTTGGTCATCTTTCAATTTCAAACAATTTTTTTCTACTTTTTTCATCACGTCTTCTATATATAAATGATCTGTAGAGTACAAATGAACATTAACATCATGAACTAGCATTATTTTAAAATCAATATTGGAAAATATAGCATCAAGTAGACACTTTTAAAGACTGAATCCTCTGTTATAATTAGCACAGCCCTGCATTAGCCCTGGGCAAGTAAAACTAGATAGATGACCCAGACAGAGGGGGATTTTTTTTAAGTGTGCACTGGAATATATTAATGCCAGATTAATCTTGCCTAGCACCTCTCCTGCATTTCTGAAGAAAAGTACAAGAGAGAGAGAAAACTCTTTGGAAAGAATTACAATACAATATAGAACAGGTATTAAAGAAAAAACCCATAGATTTTTATTAAAGCCCTGCAGGATTATTGTGATGTTTTGGACACCTGAATAACAATTACTTCAATCACTGTATCATTGTCATGGCTCACTTATCCCATGGCTTCAGACACCACAGGGGACAAAAGCAGGAGCTGCAAGTCTCTTCAGCCCTGGATATTTCTAGTATTAAGCAGTTTAGGAACAAGTGGAAAGATTGGGATAGACATAGATATAGAGAGATTCTGTCCTTATGTTCTGCCAGCTATATCCATATTTGCTGGAAGGTTTTAAACTATTTTGCCGCATGGAAATTGTCATTAAAACTCACAAGGACAGAGCTCACCTCAGACACTGCCCAGTTTAACTGAGCCATATTTACAGTTACAAGATAAAGCAGTTTCATAGCTGATGCAATAATTAAAAGATGAAAATCTGCTCTATCCAGTTTAAATGCCTCCTGTATTATGATGTTAAACACATTTATTTCTTTTTTTTTACCTGAGGTTTGACCTCCAGACTCACAATTTGTTTTGTTTCCAGACATGTATAGAGGGTGTCTTTTTAAAGAGTTTAATGTGAGGAAATGACAAAGATATCTAAATATAAAGTCCTTCTGGTAGCTTGGCACTGACCCCAATAAAAGTTTTCAGATAAAGCACGCTGGAAGTGACAAGTACATGAGCAGGACTTTTTGTTTACCTGCAGGGCAGCACGGTCATTAACAGCCTGAAGAAGTTCCTCTGCTGATAACGCTGCTGCTTGGTGTTGTATTTAATCCCCACGTTAGTAAGGCTCTGGAAAAAGTCCTGAATAAAGACCTTGCTGGGGAAGACAGCCAATAACACATCATTCAAAGGGTAGCCAAGAAGGAGAGTGGGCAGTGATGGTGAAGAGACAGTAATTGGTTTCCCCTGTAGCTGTCAGAAAGCTGCTCAGTTGCTATATATTTAAAATCCTCTTCAGGTATAAACCAGATCACAGGGGACATCCACACCTGAACGTTATCCACAGCTTTGTACAGAACAGAGAATACAAGCATTAATTTCACAAAGCTGGCAGGGAATAGAATTACCAAGGAAGTCCCATCCCATCTAAGTTATTAAATTAGCATATCTAGAAACTTCAGGAAGGAAAAATGTATTTTACAAAGTGATACAGAGGCTGGGGAGGAGACTCCCTCTGTCCTTACCTGTCTTTCTTATCTCTATCCACAGTACCAGTAACAGGGAGGTTTTACCCAGCTTTCAGTGTTTACTATTTAGGGCCAGGGGTGCAGCATTGCTGCAATATGGCAGCACCAGTGCAGCTCTGCAAAGCTGCTTTGCCAAGGCCTGAGCTCTTACAGGCACTGGCAATCTCACCCACACATGTGAACATTCCAGAATTCAACTCACTTTGAACCAAGGGAAGCTGGACCCAAAATTATAGTTTGGTTTTGATTCCTCTCTCAACAACAAAGTGATAAAACCCACAAGGACTCACCAAGCATAAGGAGTTACATTCCCTGTACTGTTTATTTTTTAGCATAATAATTTTACATTTATCTTTTCCTCTGGATCCCTGCAGAAATGAAATTAACATTTTTAACTGCCTGTTTTACCTTTGCCATAATAAAAGAGGAGAGTTATGGCTAAGCTTTTGGAGCATCAAAATCAAATGCAGTATTGGTAAAGCAATTTCTGTGAAATTTGTAAACAATATATTGCCTGGAAGAGTCTGCTGTTGATAGGCATTTTGGACTGAGTCCTTTACAACTACTTATTCTAACGTGGCGTTTCCATCCTCTTAAAATGTCATATGGATAAAGAAGTAAATTTTGACAGCTGTGACAGGATTATCATTGCCAAGGAAATCCTGGTACTCATATGTTTCAGTACATCTATTTTGCTTTGTCTTTGGCCTTGCCTGAACTAAAAATTACCTTCTGAGACAAGAAGAGAAATATAACACAAGAAAGAACCAAAATATTGTTATTCTTATGCTTGAAATTATAGCAACAAGAGTAAATCTTTTAAGGCCTTTATTTAGTGCATTGTTCAGATTTTGAGGGAACACTCCTCTCTTCAAGGACCTGGCCAATATGGATTTTATTGGGCATCTTGAGTTACAGGAGAGGTTTGCACATATGTATGTTAGAGAAGAGCTGTGGGAGGTTCCCGTGGCATCAGCCACTCAATCTGTCCAGCCACATGCAAAATGGACATGGAAAACCCCAAATGGCACTTGCAGCATCCTGCACCAGGGGAATTGCTATGCTGGATCCAGCCAATTTCAATATCACATCTCTGATCACCACCAGTATCCAAACCCACAGAAACTGCAAGGAGAGAGTGGACAAATGTAACTCAATGCACTGATTCTCCTCCTCTTCCAACATTACAAAACTGAAATAGCAGGAAAGACAAAGAGTGGCAATAACTGTTATTTGTGCTGCCATTCACATTCTGCCTCCCAGGGTTCACTCCTGAAGATTTCCTGATATAAAGAGCATGTAAGTTACAGCAACTGAAATGCTGATTTAGGGGGCTGAAATACCAGGAACACAATCTCCCAGTAAGTATCAGTTCCAGTAGCTGTGGTAGTACTGATGTAATTCCTCTGAGCAACTGGGAAAGGGGATATAGAGGCTGCAAAGTGGTAATAAATATTTGATTCAAGGTTACCAAATGTTTAGCTTTAGTCTTAATTCATGACAAGGCTGTATTAAGAAATATGCAACATCTTAGGAATGTTCTTTCCTACCCAGCTATTTTCATTGCATGCAGCCATATATTTCTGGAGCTAGCAGGATGACTGTGGATTTGTCATGACATCCTTCTGTGCTGTGTTTACACTGACATAACCAAATGGACTTTTCTTTTGATTATCTGACTTCCAAAATTACCCCATACAGGTATCTGTGAGGTCTCCAAACCTTGATTCACATCTCAGATTTTCTCCTCAGGATTTTACTAACTCATCTGTTCTTAAGCTGTTATAATTTATGCAGTAAAAGTGTGGGGTGTATCTCAGTACCCACCATCAGGTCTCATCTTTATAGAGAATGGTAAAAAGACCTTCCTTTCCCAAAGCAGCCACTGTGTGCCCATCCACTGGGGGTATCTGTTTATTCTGGCCAAAAGGTACACACAGTACCAACAATTTTATGAGACCTGCACATCTCTGTCAGTGTTATAATGGTACAAAACCAGTCACTGATCACTGTGTTCTCTTTGGCCAATCACATAAAGCACCAGAGAGGATATTCTGCTGCCTTGTGGCTCTTTGAAAATCTCTTGTAGGTGAGCCTTGTGTTTCAATGTATAATTTACAAGCACTGAAATGCTAATGTTAACATCACTTTGCAGCACACTCCCTTGAGGATGTGCTGTTTCATCAGAGCTGCCTTTCCTGATGGTTTATTGAGCCACTTCATAGCCTGTTCTTGCCTTCACCCTTTCCCCCTTCCCCTCTTTCCTACAGAAGATCAAAACAAACACGATGCTCACACCCTGCCATTTCACAAGCACGGCCTGAAGAGCAGCCAGCAGCAGCAAAAAGGCCACCAGCTCTTGGCCACTTGTGGAATACATGCCCTTCTCAAGCAGAAGCAGCACTTCCCCCTTCTTTTGTTAGAGCAGCCTCTTTGTTGCCTAGCTAATGAAAATGTTACAGCTGACACTCAGAACTTAAAAAAAACCAAACAGAGAAAGGCCTTAAGGTATGGATAGCTATGGAAATTCCTTTATACATGAGGGTCCTTTATACCTATACAGAAATTCCTTTATACATGAGGGTCCTTTATACATATACAGAAATTCCTTTATACATGAGGGTCCTTTATACATATACAGAAATTCCTTTATACATGAGGGTCCTTTATACATATACAGAAATTCCTTTATACATGAGGGTCCTTTATACATATACAGAAATTCCTTTATACATGAGGGTCCTTTATACATATACAGAAATTCCTTTATACATGAGCTGCCCAAGGGTCAAAGCTACCAAGGTATTTAGGTACCCAAACCTAGATGGTGTGTTAGACATTAAAAATACTTGAGTGCCTCTCCAAAACTCACTAGCATTCCTAGTGTGCCAAATTCCCAAATGCATGAAGAATCTGCTCATGTGAGCCTGACTGTACCTCTGATGCAACAAAAGTTGCTGTTTGTGATGTGCATTCTCAGTCTCCCTTTAATTGCACACAGGAAGCCCTGGAAGTGCTTTCAGCATCCATTTCACACTTGCAGGCTTCCCTTCACACCTGTGCTGTGGTGGGCATGTCACACTCAGTCGATTTGCATTTGTGAATGTGGGGTTTTGCACGGGCAAACAGCTGCACTCAACACCAATTATGTTTTGCAAGGGTGATGCTAAATGCTAATGGGTTTAGCTTTGGAAAAAACCCAACCAAACCTCCTACACTTCCTTCACTTTTCCCCTGTCCTATGTGGAAATGCAGAGTAAAAATACTTCTCCAGAGTGAGCCAAGTCCCACAGGTACAGTGGGCTTGTACCAACTCCATAGCAAGGCAGCTCGGATCAGTGTTTTCCCTCTCTCTTCAATATTTGTTCCCTTTGATTTTTGACGTTGTTTGCATCATGTAAAAATGATAGTCACTGTATACTGAGACTAGTGTGTGCTACACAAAAAGCCTCAGGCTGTTTGAAAGATTTTCTAGCTGAAACACTGACAATATTCTGCCAATGGTCCTTTAAATGCTTGAGGAAAATACAAACACAGGTTAAAATTCTTGAGAAAGCCATAATTTGTCTACACATTCATGGACAATTTGTCTCTGAAGATTTTATTACCCACACACCTCCACTTAATCCTGGTGTTTTTACAACAGCCAAGTTCACCATACTGCAGCTAAGGTTTTGTCAGCACTTTAATTATTAACTTCTTTTTACCATAACTACAAAACATCTTACTTGCCTGAGCTCGCTGCTGAGGCTTCAGCTCTTTTAGTGGTTCCTCAGGTGAACCTCGTGTCTGTACCTTGTGAGCTCCCAGCTCTGCCAGGAATAAGCTGAACACCTAAAGACCAATTTGGAACCCCTCTAAACCTGCTGCTGGAGACAACTCCTCAGGAATCAACAGTAAAATATTTTACAATGCTCATTACAGCCAAAAATAACCAGCCACTAACCTCATTTCCATTGACACAAGAAAAATTTTTGCTTTGATATCAGACACAGTATTTTCAGTAGTAGCATCTAAACAAGTTTTACCCTTAATTTTTTATTCTTTTAGCCATACTTTTCTGTTGTGTGTTTATAAAACATTATTTTAAGAATATATAATTACTAGAAAGGCTGGAGGGATTCAGAAGTTCTCCTAGTTGATCAGATTAATTACTGTGAAGTTTTATGTTAAATGTAATTAATTAGTAGCTGCTCTGATGAAATTTAAAGATATTTAAGGGTTAAGCTACTTCTACTGTTAGTCAAGGGTGGGAGAAGCAAGAACTCCCCAAGAATCCTCTGAGAAGTGACCCTGCAGTGGCCCCCTGGATCCCTGCTGAGACAGCTGCCAGGCAAACAGGTTATTTCCTATTTGGGAGCTAAGAGTTTAAATGGTTTCCATTGTTTCAGCTAGAACTATCAGTCATAAAATGGATTTTACTTCTCTTGAATTTTTGCTGGGGTTTGTGGCTGCCTCTTGCAGTGTGACACAATTTTTACATTGTTTGGGCAGTTACTGGGGCATCGAATTTGCAAATGTGAATCAGCCCCAAAACACAGGGAAAGTTCTCTCAGAACTGAAAAATGTCTGAGTGAACGTGTTGCTCTTCAGATGGAACTGAGGAGCTTTTCTATTTTTAATACCTTATTTTGCAAAAACCTCAGCAAGTCAGTATCATCCAGCCCACCTTTCCATTTGATAACAATTTTGTTAGAAAACAGGAGAAAATATATTGCTGTGGCATTTTAACTTCTTTTTCTTGTCCTCTCTTGTTGGCTAATTATTTCTTTGAGGTTAAACGAGCTAATTATGCCTATATCAGAGCTCTTTGACAAGCAGGAATCCCTTTCTGTAGTTGATAATTAAAAGAATTGAGCTTGATTTTTGGTTTGGGATACAGTGCTAGGCATCTTTCTTCCTTGTACACAGTATAAAGTAGTAAAAATAATTGCAAGTGATGTTTTGTTGATGACAGAATGGAGGCAGCTTTTCAACTGTGGTGCAAAAGGTTCTGTAAATTGATTTAAATTAATAAGGGCGAAAAGAAGGAGGAAAGAAGGGGAATTATGCACCTTTGTCTCCTCCCTGGACAGCTTTTACAATCTTACAGTCAGAGAATCCATCAAAATTTCACATGATATTTAAGGGGAGCATGTTATGAGAATTCCTGCCCCAGCTGTCATTCGACCACGCTGTAGATATGTTTTTTATCTCTAATTTCACTCATCAAGTCCTGTGCATGCTTTTCCCTGGGATGCTTGGCAGTGGAACTCCAAGGAGCTGCCAGCTTTTATGCAGAGGTCAGGTATGCTGCAGACAACACCTATTCTTCTTCCCACTCTAGAAATAGTGCCCTCTTTGATCTCAGAGATATTGTCTGCCAGCATAAAAAAGTGTTTCAGTCTGCATGCTAGTTGTGCTCTGACTGTCTCCTGACCAGAGGATCTCACCTGTGTCCAGCTGTACAAATTATATATAGCACAGAGAGGGAGAGGGGGCTGCAGCAGGGCTTAAGCTCTAACCTCTGAATTCAGAAAGAGCTGAGAGCTACAACAAAACATGCAGCTTTCATTCCAAGTGCTTCTCTCAGCTGGGATCCAGTAGCCAAATGCTGAAAGCTTAATTAAACATGTGTGGATAATTCCTCCCTCCTAGGCCACTTTAAAACACATCTTTATTTCAACCATCCTTGTTGGCATTCCTAATGCTGTGGGTAGAGGAGGAGGACTGTTAATGTGGGTATAATCTCTGGTCACACATGGAGAGTTCCCTCTCTGCCTGGGGGATGGAATCAAAGTCTGCAGACCTGGTGGGAATGTGGGTACCAACGGGCTGTGGATGTGGACCAGGAGTAGCTCAACCTTCTCTACAGTGGGAAAACAAACCTGGAGCACAGCAGGGAAACTTCTACAGCAGATGAAGAGGTTTGAGGAAATAAGAGCTCCAGGGGGAGAAGCAGAACGCTGAGATAACCTTTTTGGCTGGTGTCAGTAACAAACAAATAGTGGCTGAGGAGGAAGGCTCTGGCCTGGCTCTGTGGGTGAGCTCTGCTCACGGCTGCTTTGCCACTCCTGAGCACTCCCCACACCTGCAGCCCCCAGGGCAGACACCCTGACTCATTGGCTTCGTCTTTTCAATATTTATGTCCTCCTGCAAGAGTTATTTCACTATTTCCAAGCCTAGTTTAAACTATTAAACCTCTCCTCTCCTCATTCTACCCCAAATCTGAATATTCAGACTCACACACCTGACATATATGGTTGATATTACCTGACTGGGAGAGCTTCTGCTGTGAGGATCACCAGTGGAAGTCTCTGGCGCTTTGGGAACACAGCTTTGTACAAATTGACTTTCTTTCTTCCCTCCAACTGTCAAAAGTACAGAGAGCAAAGACATTTTTCATTCTTAGGCTGCCAAGCAATCATTTAATATCCAGTTTGAATCTTCCTGGTGCCACAACAATGCAATAGGGCCATGAATTGGCTGGGTTTTGGTGTCAGTGTTTGACTGTCTTGAGCTGCTGTGCAATTAGATCCATACTTTGTATTTTTAGCCTAGGTGGGAATATGTTCCTTTTTGACTTCTAAAATCACTAAGATTCTCTTTAACATCTGACACTGACTTTAAGGCAATTAATGCTTCATTTGCAGTTTCTTCTCCTGCATTTACATTTATCAACTGTAGAACTACAGAGAATTATGCTTCTCTGGATTACAGCTCTGTCAGCCAGGACAGTTTCAAACAACAAAAAAGGACTGTGACCCTTTCACTGGGGTGTGCTGTCATGTTACTGTTTCCTTCTCTTCAGGAAACAACACATGTGGAATATAGAAATGTTTATATTGGCAAAAAGGTATTAGGAAAATAATGATTTAAAAATATAAACTGCAAAAGGGTGTTTTTTATTGGAGGGTTCTTCAAAACCCTAACAGAAAAAGCTTATGGAAAGTAATAGAAAATAAATATTTCTTTTGTATGCTCAAATCTAGGTTTGCAGATAGACTCTTTATATAGTTACATTTCCACCTTTATTAAAAAAATCAAACTTATTTGCATGACAAAGATATTTTCCTTCTGCTAAATTATTCTAATGGGACTCGGTGGAGATAAAAGTAAACTGTTAAAATATTCTGCATGGCTAAGTCTGCTATCTGCAGGTAATATTCATTCACTAAGATAACATTTTTAGGGTTTGGAACCTAGCTTCTTGAGGGTAAAAATAAGCCTTTATCTGTCCTTCAGGATTATTAACAGTAAGTGATTTCCACATTAACATCAATAGCAATAATGAAGATGTCCTTTTCAATTCATCCCAGGGAACTTTGAGTGAGAACTGTTATTTGGCTAGGCTTCACTCTTTAATAGAGTCCAAAGATAATTGGGTATTGAAAGTTCCATCTAAATCAACCAAATAAATCTTTCGGTTACCAAATTAATAATTTCATTGATGCCATCAGCCTTCAATTTTCACTCCATTAAATTCCTAAATTCATCTGAGAATGGCACAGCAAACAAATTAAAATGAGTTTCTTATAGAAATGAGAATGATAAGATTATGCCTTCTAAAAAAGCAATTTAACTCCAATAAATTATTTTTAAATTATTAAATGAGGCATTGCATTAACTATAAAAGAGGAGCATAAAAGGGCACCAGCCTACGGAAAATAAGACATCTATAGACCTCTATAACCTTGGACAATTATATCTGTAATAATTGGCTCATAAAACTTTATGGCAACTTGTACAATATTCCTTTTTCCTTAAGATAGCATTGTGATCAGCAGGAGATTAGACAGAGAGGAACAGAGCCTTTCTTCCTCAGGAGCACATGGCTAAATGTTTTCAAATAGCCTCTGTTGCTTTGCTCAACACAGAGCATTATAGCAGAGTTTTACCTGCTCTGGGTGCAGAATTAAATCACATTTAATCTACATGGTGCTGCAGTAAAGGCAGCTTAGTGCCAAGGAGGAATTCAGGATACAGGAGAAGCAAATTCCACGAGTGTTTTCTTTAGAATATGTGCTCAGTGCACAGAAGGTTTGAACCTTTAAATGTCAGGTCTGATACCTTGTCTCCCTTTTCAGTTCGTCTTCCATCAGCTTCATAGAAGGCCAAAATTCTGAGGAATGAGCAAAACCAAAACAGCAAGAGACTGCAGGAACCTCTTGCTAGCAAAGCAGTGTGAATAACAGATGTACTTTAAATTCATTCCGAAGAAAGGAGCAAAGACCCCCTCCTGCTGGTGGGGAATACCATCAGTAGCGCTCAGAACCCCCAGCTCGTGGAGCTGGGGGAGTGCTGACACATGTCCTGGGCCTGCAGGGGTGTCCAGGTGGCTCTGGGGGTACAGAGCTGTCCAGCCCAGCCCCGGGGCTGCCTTGGCACGGGCAGCTCCTCTCCCCAGCCAGGGCCAGCCCCCTCCCCTCTTTCCCTGCAGGAGCAGGAGCTGGGTACCACAGGCAGATAAACACTGCACACCCCACACCTGAGGCAGTCAAAGGCAGGAGAGCTTTCCACGGATTCCACTGAAGTACCAGGGCTTAGAGGAGGGAATTGTGATGGAGCCAGATGGACTCCTTGTTTTCAGGAGATAACAGGCACAGAGAGCCACTATAAACCACAACTCCTAATGAAAGCCTTGTGGGCACACATTAAACCCTTCCCAGAGATCCTCTGCTTGCTTCCTCTCACTGCAATGAACCAGCCTACCCTCAATCCAGAGATGAACCCCTGCTGATTCCAATAATTCTTGCTTCTATAAGCTAAATCCTTTTGTGGTTTTCCTTCATTCTCCATTCTACACATTCCAGCTAAATTTAAAATGAAACAGGTACCGAACCAGGCAACATTAAAGAACCAGAGGCATGAACTCTATCCAACAATGTGAGTTCTGTTTGAATTAATGCACTACAGGGTTTAGATAGCCCCGATTTCTTCACCTTTGATTTCCCAGTGATGTCCAGAATAAATAATTGCCTTATTAAAGGACTTCTGAAGCCAATAGAGCAAGGTAAAAAGCACTGAAGTCACCAATTCAGCCTTTGATTCTGTCTGACAGAAAATTAAAAATGAATGAGATAAAAATTAATAATAAATGTATTCATGGCCTTATTGGGATTCATGACTCTCTTGCCAACATTAAATAAGTTCAACCAATTGTTCCCCTTAAAGTGAAATAGCATCAGAATGCCAACTGTTCAAGCAGTATCAGTATTCTCCTTCAGTACAGTAAATTTATAAAAAAACCCAAATGACAGAACACCGCCTCAATTATAAAATTCTTAAAGCTAAGACCCACTCCATTTTCCAAAGGACAGGGGGCACTTTACTGTGTCCAAAGCTGTACAAATAATAATAAACCCTTCTCAAATATCAGCTCAAACACATGGGGGTTGATGAAGTTATAAACCCGTGGCAGAACAAAACAGTCTGCTCATGGAAGATGGCAGGAAATAACTAAAGGAAACTCTTGCTGGGATGCTGCCTCCAGAAGCAGTTACAGCAATGTGGGGAGCCTTGGGTGTCACAGGAGCACTCAGGGTAGAGGGCTCTGAGGAGGTTTGTTGTGCAGCTTCAGGAGGGACAGCTGAGAACTCAGCAGTTCACTCTGCCTTTAACTCACTCGGTCCTGAAAACTCCAAGGGTGAAGACAAGGCCTCGTGTTGAGACTTTTAGTTGTCAGCCAGGTGCAAAGATTCCTCTGTGTGTGAGTTTGGAGTCCTTAGCTCCTTTTCTGTGCACTGTCCCTGTCACCAGGAGCCACTGTGAACAGCCTGGTCTCATCACAAGGGTCTGAAATCCCTCTGAGCCCAGCACCCTCCTGCTGACTGTGACCAGATCAGCTCCTCAGACAAGATCAGTACAGCTGTGGCAGACACCTTCTGCTTGTCTCATCCTGCAGGCAGCTGGAGCTGTTCAGTTCTACTGGCAGTGGCTTTTTCACCCCTTCTCTGATCAGTCTCACCAGAATTACATACAATGATCCCCAAGCAATGAATGTCTGACAATGAAAAAACATCCCTTAAATTACCAAAATCTGAGAGGAGACAGCTTTACCATTTTCAATGCATATCTGGGAAAATGAAGCAAAATGAGACTGAGGAACTTGTAAAGGACAGCAGATAATGAAAGGTCAGTGGCACTGGATACAGTTGTGAATGATGTCAGTGTGGCATTCACCAGGAAAGCACAAATTCCATTTAGCTCAGGGACTGAAGTAAGAGCTTGTTCACTAAAAGTCATCCTGCTGTGGGTCAGGGCAGTGTGAGAGACAGCACTAGAGCAGTCCTTGCCCTGCATGGATGCACAAATGTGCTCAGCAGAGCAGTGTGGGATGTCTTGTCCACACAGCTCAGTGCAACACAGCTCTGCAGAGAGGCAGCAGGATCCCATGCACCAACCAGCTCTGCATCCCATGCACCAGCCAGCTCTGCATCCCATGCACCAACCAGCTCTGCATCCCATGCACCAGCCAGCTCTGCATCCCATGCACCAACCAGCTCTGCATCCCATGCACCAGCCAGCTCTCCTGCAGCTGAGTTTCCCAGAGCCATTATTCAGCTGGAATAGAGCTCATTTTCTTCCTGGTGTTTTGGGTTCAGCTTGAGGATAATGGGGATGGCACGGGAATGTTTTAGCTGTTGCTCACCCTAAGTCAAGGATGCCTCAGTTTCCCACTGGCTGCCAGTGAGGAGGGGCACAGGATCCAGCAGGGAGCAGAGCCAGGACAGCTGAGCCAAAGTGGCCACGGGGATATTCTGGACTAAAGGACATCCTGCCCAGTATATAAACTGGGGAGAATGGTGGGAGAGGCTGGGCATCCATCAGTGGGGAGTGAGAACTCCATCGTGCACCACTTGTTTTTAGTTGGGGTTTACTCCTCTCTCTCTTTTGCCTTTTAGCATTTTATCACCATATTTTACTTGATGTCATTTATGAAGTTGTTATCTCAGCCCCTGGGCTTTCCCTGCCCATGCTCCCCACGCCACCAGGGCTGTGGGAGTGTGAGAAGCCATGTGGGGCTGAGGTCAAACCATGGCAGAATTCCCAGCTGCAGTCCAGCTCTGCATGGGCACAGGAGAGATTATCCAGCAGTTCTTCCCACAGTACTCAGGAGCAAATTTTGCTGCCTTAAGGATGGGATGACATGCTACATACCAGAAAAATACTGATTTATGGGGCTGGAATAGGTAAGCTTAAATTAAGATCAGTAAGTGAGGGGAAGGAATGTCTAATATAACAAGCCTTTTAATGTCATGCATGTTCCCATGTTTTAATTTCATAAATGACATTATCTACTATTATGCTTTTAATGCACTTTTTTGTTGGGGTTGACATTTTATATCAGTGTATTTACTGATTAGATCTAGAGTCAAAGGAAAAGGAATATAAATTAGTTTTTCTAATTACTGCAAGGCTATATCCACTGCCAGTCTATTTCCAAAGTAATTTCTGTGGCTCATTCCCTGGAAACCAACTTGTAAGAGACAAGACTAAAACAACTCTAAATCTTTGACTGGAAAAAAAAGAGCAAAAAAAGAAAAAAAAAGGCAAAAAATCCTGGCAAAGTCTGCAGCTGCACAGCTGGTGAGAAAACTGATTGTCCAGACTCCAGCACCAGAGCCTCAACTCCACATCACAGGGTAGCCAGATCAAGTGTTTATTAATTTACAAGAGCCTGTTATGGCCCTGCTCATTCAGGAAAATCAAGGAATATCTGCCCTGGTGTCAAAGTAAATTATAGTGCCAGAAATAAATGCAATGCTAAATTAGCAGCAAAGAAATAAGGTAAAAAGTGTATCTCTTACAAAAGAAAAAAATGCTTTCTGCAGCTCAGAGTAACAATAAAGAAATATTTGTGTACAAAAAATAAAGGAAATAATCTTTGCTGAGAGAGGTAAATTCCTTGTCTTTATATCAGTGGCTTTTCTGACTTTTTATTTTGAAAATTGATTTAGTATTTGGCTGTTGGATCAAATTCATTAACAAGATAATTCCAATAACTTCAGTGGCTTATTCACAGGGATAAATTTAAAGCTCATGTAAATATATCTGTAGATTTCAATTGGTTTTGGATCAGAACTTCTATGTAAATTTGCAAAGTGATACAGAATGTGTCTCATTGGGGCACATTAGCTTAAATATTCTCGTCAAAACCATACTCCATCTCCAATCCATAAAATTAAATAGGAGCTCATAAACTTATAAATATGTTTATTAGTCTTTCAGAGACAGGCACAGACTAGTAAACATTTCAAAGTCTGCATCCCTCTAGCCCCAAGGGTGCCTTCTTTAAAGAAGTCATTGATTTTTGTCATCAAAAAACAAGTATTCAAGTAACAGTCTCAAACACAAGCTGATGGTAAAGAACCCAGGATTCCCAAAGGTGCCATCTGTAAAAGGATCATTGATTTTGACCTTTTGGGTGGATTTGTCTTTTTTCCTAGTGTTTTATTATGTGCATCAATAACAGGGAAGGCAAAGACAAAATGAGAGAGAGAGAAAATATAACTTTTTAGAGATGTGTGCTTGGACTTCTGCCAAGAAAATATTTTTGTATTCAAGTATTCCACTGTTACCAGCTTCTAATCAAGAACAAAAACAAAGCAAAACCTAAACCCAAAATACTCCTGAAAAATGTGACTGTTTAGACCAATAGCTGGCTAAAAAAATATTGTAATTATTTGTTTTTGTCAAATTCTTTAGGACTTAGCATCGCTCATGTGTGGCTTTAGTAAACACATCCACATCCATTACCCTTTCCCCATATGAAAATACAGACCTTGATTTAGGAGGGAGAAGCTGGGATCAGATCCAATTGTCAGCTATTATGAAAAAGAACCTCTAGAAGCAGCAGTAAAATCAGCCCACAGCCCCACAGCAAGGGGACATTGACTTTGCCCTATTTATATATATTTATTATTTATACATAAATTATATTTATATTTTTTATATATATTATTTATTTTGTTAATCCCAATTAGTGTGCATTTAAAATATGGATTTGCCTGGCTCCCCTACACCTTAGAGTTAGGAAAAGCTGATATTCTGTCAGTGCACCCATGGAAATACTGTGTGGTGTCTTGGCTGCAGGGAGAAGGGTGGCAATGTTAAAAAAATAAATCTGCTTATTCTCCAGCACTCCACAGATGAACAAAGCAAAGGAGGCACATCATTTCAGTGAAAGTGGGCACAGAATATCTGGGGAGTATTTCATATGTAGGATGTTGAAAATAGCAGGTGATATCCAGCAGAGCTGCTTATTTCAGCTCCAGATTGGTGAAATTCTGCACAGAGTGTGACAGCACTGCCTTTGTCTTCCCCCAGCAATGCAGCCAGAGAGACAGAGGAGGAGGAGGAGGCGGAGAGGAGCCTTTTGCTGGTGCCAGACAGGCTTTGGCAGGGGCTCAGAGCAGTGGGTAAAGCCATGGCCTCCAGCCCTGGTCGATAATGACAGGGAGCACCTTCAGGTGCCAAAGCCTCCCTGTGCATCAGCAGCCTGAGCCCAGTCAAAACACTTCAGGCTGCATTTCTGCTGCCACCTGCACACCACACATTGCCTGTGTTAATGAGCTGCTCACAGAAAGGCCGTGTGACCTTCATTTCCAGGCTCAATCTCAGCCACGTCAGTGTTCTGCCACATGCCCAGAGCCACACTGAGGGAAGCAAAGAGGCAGCGCGCTCCGAACGTGAAGCCATGAAAATAAAATGCATGTGATCTGTGCCATTAAAGGAGCTGCATCTGCTCCTCACTCTCCTGGCATATGCTGCATGTGAGAAATGAGAAGTGTGAGCTGCAGCCACGGAGCTCTGTGCTCCAGCTGTGAAGGTTTATACTTGTATCCCTTTTCAGCTCCCACAATGGATTTAACTAAGGGCAATTTTGCACATTATCAGGAATTCTTCGAAACAAAACAATCCTTTCAGCGAAAATGAAGAGGCTTTGAAAATGATTGCAAAGTGGATTAGGATCACTTATGGTAGATGGCTGTTGACAAGATATTGCTTGTGATTACCACGAGCATACATTGATAGGTGCCAGAAAAGAAGCTCATCACTGAGACGGTGGAGACATTTCAACATATGTTCTAAGAAAACATTTAATGTCAAAGAATTTCTGTCATTTCAACAAGAAACTTTCCCTTGGCTACCTACCAGAGGATGTTCAAAAAGCCCCAGTGCTGAGCTGAGAGCCAGTACCCACAGGATTCCAACCCACCTTGGGAAAGAAGCAGCTGCACCCTCCTGCTCAGTGTTTGCACACAGTCCCTTCCCTGTGCAATATTCAGAGATAAAACAGTTGTGGTGAATATGCTGAATATTAAACATCTATTGCTTTTACCGTTTCATTCTTTGTAAATGGGTTTTATATTACGTGGTTCTCACCCTCCCCTGTGAATATTTAGCTAATGCTCGTGGGATCTGCAACAAAGGCTGAAAAAAGTTTAATGCAACGTTTGTTCCCACACCATTTACAAATTTTGAAAATTGTTCCTTTAGGAAGACAATTGCTGCACTGTCCTTTCTCGCTGCTGTCTGCCCTCCAGTTTAAATGAACATAAAAAAATCAACTGTTTCACAAGTCTCTTAGTCCCTCTGTGTATTCAATTGAATATGTATTCTATATAATCAGGTGGACAGAAAAGAAGAACTTGCTTGGATTTACCTGTTTCTACCTCTGCAGGAAAGTGTCCCTGCCACCATTGCACTGATAAAGAAATATAATAAAGCATCTTATTTGAGGATGGGCTTGGTTTCATATTGGCATTTTCAATTCCTTTATCTCATTTATTTTTAGCACTAGATGATCTGTGTTTGTCAGATAATTCCCACAGCTGCCTTCCAGTGAGGAAGTCAACAGCAGGAAGTCAGAAAAGGACAAAAATGGTCTCAGAGGAGAACCTTTATGCAATTCACTGTCCCTCAACATCCTTCTGCAGTCCCACCCCAGCTTCAGCACTCGGCTTCGGCTCTCTCCATACCTGGGGTATAGGCTAAGTCCAGGAGTCTCAGAAATCACCCAGATGAAAAAGTTCAGAGGGGAGAATTATTCTTGCAGCTTGACCCATCCTTTGTGCTATCTTAGGCCCTAGGGTTAAGTTATCCAGTTGCATTTTCTCTCTTTGACTTTGGGGCTCTATTTCTCTTCCTGCCCTCCCCCAGGTTCCTTCCACTGAGGCTCTGTCTGTCTGCAGGTTTGTGTGCTGGGCACTGCCCCTCCCTGTGCTCACTCTCTCTCAAAGCACTCTTATCTTCATCCCTGGCTCTGTCTAGCTGACCCTCACTCTTTTTCCTCTTGCTTGTTTTTTGTTTGTTTGTTTGTTTGTTTGTTTTTTCCCCCTTTTTTTGCCCACAGAGCCACAGCTGTTTAAGGGATGATGAGGGCAGGGCAGCAGGTTTTGCTGTCGCTCAGCTGTGGAGCACTCACTGAACTTCAATCAGGGCCGCTGAAGGGGCCGAAGGACACGAAGAGATGAGCCAGGCCTGGATAATAAAGGAATCTGGGCCTTTGCAGGGAGAAACATCCCATACACTGTCCTTACACACCTCTGTCATACTCTACCACAGCCTGCCAGGCTCTGAGAGCAAAATAACTGCTCCCAAATTGTGCCAGAGCCCCAAACACAGCGGTGCTTTGGGAAAGGAACAACATGGAAACACATTTCAGATCAGTGGCAGAGCCCGGGCTGAGACAGAATTCAGAGTGCTCAAACAGCTCTTCACAGCCACGGGCCCTCAGCCCATCCTGATTCTGCACACAGCCAGCACAGGTGAGCCAGGGGAGTCTGTTTCCTCCTGGCACAGCCACTCCAACGTTTAGGATGTCCCTGTGCCCACCCCTGGGGGGTCAGAGCTGGGGGCAGTGCCCAGGTAGAGGGGGCAGTGCCCAGGTAGTGGGGGGCAGTGCCTGGGTAGCGAGGGCACTGTCCAGGTAGAGGGGGGCAGTGCCTGGGTAGCAGGGGCAGTGCCCAGGTAGAGGGGGTCAGTGCCCAGGTAGTGGGGGCAGTGCCCGGGTAGTGGGAGCAGTACCCAGGTAAAGGGGGCACTGTCCAGGTAGAGGGGGGCAGTGCCTGAGTAGTGGGGGCAGTACCCCGGTATTCGGGGGGGCAGTGCCCAGGTATCAGGGGCAGTGCCCGGGTAGAGGGAGGCAGTGCCCAGGCAGAGGGGGCAGTGCCCAGGTACCCGGGGGGCAGCGCCCAGGTATCGGGGGCAGTACCCAGGTAT